>CM074958.1:11229858-11247358 GCA_037577455.1 Pangasius macronema
TGAATTGGCAAGGAAAGAGCACCTGATGTCGGACACGTTTGCGCTATTAGCTCTGGTGTATTTTACACATATCTGGCAGATTCGGCACACTGTAATGTTCTGGAGCACCACTTGCTGAATGTCAGCGTCGTGACTTATCGGGAAGCTCTCTCATACACTAGATCTCATAGATTCGGGGGAATCTTCCAGTTCCAGGCTGACTGGAGCCATTGCTGTTTCTGTATTAGTGCGTGAAAAATGGTGCACTTAGGAAAAGTATGTATTTTTAAAATCTCCTGATTCCAGACAAAGAGGAAGCTACTTTTTGTGGGCTTGAGTAAATGTTAATTACGTCTCGCATAGTATAAGCAGAATTTTATGAATAGCACAGTTTTTTTTATGCAGATGTATTGAATCGAGAGCCTCATATCGAACGGTACCACACATTATGCTGTATCATTACACCCTAGTAATCATGGACTGTTCGAAAGCCTGAACCTAATTTTAGCTGTACTGAAAAGTCAGGAGGTGAGTGGCATTAAGTTGCTAGAGGCACAGGCTGTAATTTGTGATCCTCTAGCGGCTTTTGGTGATTTGGTGTAGGCCTTCATTAGAGACGTGTTGGCAGTGATGATAAAGCTGAGCTTGTTTCCGAGTGATGATCTGCGCCAGGGACATGGAGAGAGGACAGACCACATGCAAGGCATTATCGATGTACTCTATAAATAATTAGAGACAAAGACATGGAGTGAAGTCTGATTTAGGTCTTCATGAATAACTGTGAAACTTCACCAACTTCTTAGGGACTCGTACTCCACTCAGAGAAGGCAGTAAACATGAAACTCAAGTAAACACAGGTTATTCACCTCTCAGTGTGGCAAGACATGGTACTGGATCAACCTGGATCCATTTCATAATCAGTAATTAAAACGTGTGTTAAGATTAGCCACTCCAGTTGAAGGTCTGGAACAAGAGCCCAGAGGAAGGAAGATAAGTTTGAGTGTTTTCCTGGCAAGCCTCAAGAGACTCCCAACTGCACTTCAGTGAAAACATTTTGACTAAGAGATCGCTGCTATCTCTTCTTGTATAATTTCAACCACATTCCGTTTACATTCTTACAGACATTTTAAGCACTTTACTTTTGGAAATTGAGACACTCTCTTTAGATTAGGACACAATAAATCCTGTTGGCTTGTTGTGGGGCACAAATAAACTGAAGTAAGTGTTGATGTAAAAATACAAATTTGGAAGTGGGGAGAGGCACTCTTCCTGAGGAGGTTTCCGGAGAGCCAGTAAACATCACGCTGTCTGTCACTGCAGGAGTCAGGACGAGTCACGGTCAGACCGGGGTGGAGTGGGGGGCGCTGAACGATGTACACAGCTCTGTGTGTTTGTTCGTGTGTGGAGACGAGGAGTCGGTGGGGTCGGTGTTCTCCACATGCAGGCCTGATCTGCTGCCAAGTGTCCAGCTGCTGATAGGTGTCTGTTTACAGGGTGGCCCGGAGTTGCGGAGGCCAATGGCACAAACACACACAGATCAAAACTGCACCTCAGCCATATGACTGCCTGTTTGTTTTCAATCACCAGGGCCCTCTTCACATAAATGATTAACTTTACCAAACTTATTATACAAAAAGAAGCACAGGACAGTGATAGAAGTGCCAACATTGCTAACAAGAAAATCCTATCAGGCAGAGAGACAAAACAGAATTTCACCACAAAACCCAAGTGTATGCCAGCTGATATGACTTAATAATAAACAGCTACTCTATTTTTTACTTCCCAAAACAGACCACAATTGACACCTTGTTTTCTATTGGCTCACAAAACAGAGATTTGTGGATACGCAGGTCAAAGTTCACCCAGATAAAGTTGGTATGGCGTGAAAGTAACCGCAGCTGACTAACGAGCTATTAATATTACAAAAAAGCTCCTGCAATGTGTGATAGGATGTGTATCACTGTGTTATGGAAATAAATAAATAAATAAATAAATAAATAAATAAATAAATAAATAAATAAAAAAGCAATAGGGTGATGGTAAAAGAGGACAACATAGCAGCTGGAAAATTCAGCAAGATTTTCCAGGTGCTGAAATTTAAGAATATTTTAATCAATGAAAATTTATTTTTGCAGATTTTGATCCCATTTTTTCATCATAACTTGTATGAAAACAGAATATGGCTCCAGAGTACACATCTTAAGCTGATATAAGAGTATGTAAAATAGCAGCACGATGTAAATGGGCAGTTTTTCATATTTGGATTTATGAATACTTGATTTCTAGGCTGTGTGCTAAAACAAGTAGAAACAATATTTATTTATTTTTTAAAAATAATTTTATGAAAAAATTTAAGCGACCCCATTTTAGCATATGCCAGGTGAAACTAAAATTGTTTTTTTCAAGATTGCAATGTAGACAGACCTAACCACTAAACAAACACGTCTTTCTCATCCCGCTTCCTTTCCCCTTCAGTAAATTGCCATGAGAATTTTATTCCTGTTTGGTCTGACTGCTGCTTTAGCCAAAAAAGCAGAAAGGTGTCGTTTTCAGGTGGCTGCTGTATCGCTGCTAAAGGCTAAGACTAAACTGTAGATGTTGGCATGTTTGCAGTGAGAGTATAGTGAAGAGTGAAAATCTTTAGAGTTAGCGTAAGAGGGTTAGAAACAATGATGGGTCTTGGCACTCTTTATCCTAATTCAAGCTGGCTGGTATAAACACACTGATAGTCGATTTCATTATCCGGGCTAGAGCCTGCCATTTTAATGGGTTCTGTGCATTGTACGCTACACAGGAGTCATGAGGTGACTACAAATTACTAACTATAAGATGACACTGCTGTGACAATGAAAAATTAATATGAGTCTTAAAATTCACCCAACATAAGACCAAAAAAACAACAACAACCCAATAACACTACAAAAGGTACAGGAACACTGCTGAAGAGAAAGAGAAAAAAAGAAAAGCAAAACAAAAGGGCTGCCCTCCCACACACACACATTTCCACAGTTTAACAGTGTGAGATTGTTTCATTGCGTGTGAAATGTGATGATTGGTTTCCTCTCTCCATTTCTCTCTGACCTTCCTCTTGCCTCAGGCACTTGCTCCATCTTCCTCCAGGTTTGTCTTAATTACAACACAATTAGGCCCTACAAATGGCGTCAGTGCACAGGCGACTTGTGTCTGAGCCGGGCTCTGTGTTTTCAATTTCCTGCACTAATGGGCCTGTAATGCCTGCCCCCGCTGGCCGCCGCTGCGACCCCGACAGGCCCTGAGGTCACAACCCTGAGCTGTATTGGTGCGCTGAGCGCCCAGAGGGGCTGAAGGATCAGGTAGTCAACCATACGGAGACCGGCATGCATCACAAGACAAACACACCACGGCACACACTCACAGACACACGCAGTCACACGCATGGGGTGTGTGTGTGTGTGNTGAAGATAGAGACTGGCAAACAGAGAAAGAGTGAGAGAGAGATTTGTCTTTCTCACGAGTCCCTGACAAGAAAAAGCATACAGACAAGCAGGTCACACTGCACCAGAAGTAAGAGTGCTCTGACAAAGTGTCTCATTGTACGAGAACTGAGTGTCTTAAGCGTCACACTGTCACACACAAGGGCTTATTATACCACGTCAGTTAACACGTGTATGAAATTTTGCATAGATGGTCCTGGGGTTTAGTACATATCTGAACCGGATCTGATGCGTGACTAGAATAATAACACTGGAGATTGAAGCTCATGTACCTGGAATCACACAGTTCCTTGAGCTTCATTAATTTCATTTCAAATCCACAAGGAGGCAAACTGACTGCTCTGGACAGCACAAGCTGAACTTTACTGACCACAATACATGCAGCTACACTGTTATGTAACAGAGTGTTGGGTATCTTAGGCGAGCTTTCTTACTCATTTGATTATTTGCTTAATTAGAGTGAAACTGATACTTATGGTTTGTTTGCTATTTGTTTTGATTCAGTTCTATGTAATAAAAAAAACTGCACTGCGTTTTAAACAGCGGGACTGAAAGCATACTCGTAATACTCTTATTTATTGGTCAGAAATATTATGACAGAAAACATTAACAAAACTCTGGCAGCATGTGTAGAAATCTGAGACGGAACATGGAAGCGGTGCTAAACAAAAGATTAAATAATAACATAAATATGCAGTTTAAAATACTCCAGCACTCCAGCTCTGTGCTTTGGCGTGAAAAGTGCTCTGTAGTAAAAAGACAATGATGAGGCGCGTTTTTAAATGCCATGAGGAACTTTTACCTCAGGTGATGAGACAGAGACTTATAGATGATGATGCTGATCAAAGTGATACCTCATTTCCCACTGTAAACATATAATTCTTTACAATTTACTAGTAATGTTGTTTTTCCTTAAACAGATTAGGCTGCAACTGTAGAAGTTGGCATGGCGTCTTTCAGTAGAATTAGAACGAAAAGAGATTTTTCCCCTTTTCTTTTATGGGGGTAACCTGGATTTAAAATGCTGTAACTTTACTTCTCGATGATACAAATACAAACAAAAAATATTTACATTACAGAAAACCTTCAGAGCTATATATAGCAGAAAACTTCACCATGTGAAGGGTTTTCCCAGACCGCCGCTCTTCTAGGCGTACATTTTCCTTTCTGAAATCTCATTTAGTAAAAAGGTTTGAGAATGAGTGTGATACAGGAAGTTATTTTTATGGACTGCTTTATATTTTCCTCAAATAATGAAGTGAACAGGGCAGCTGCTGGGTGTATAAGAAAGCACTAATGTTTTTGGCTGTGGCCTTCCTCTGCCGTATACAGTTATAAGTAATGGTGTATAATGGTGCCTAATGGTGATCACATCCTCACCGGCTACATAGAGCCTAATACATCAGCGCTCTGTCCGCTCACGGTAAACCTTAGTGCTGCTTTTCAATGAATATCACATGTCCTCTCAAAAAAAACGGTTGTCAGGTTGTGTGGACCCCGTGTCAACCTCACTGTACGAGGTTACTAGCTTTTGGCATGGGTTCACTCACCTTCATTATATAGTGCACTGTGAATCTGTTCCCAGGGCTTCCATGTGTACATTTCTCTTATTAAGGGCAAATCCAGGGACCTCTTGTCAGGTTCTGACATACCCCAAAAAATGCAACAGCACATTTTAATAGAGCCAAATTGAGCCCAGGGTAACACAATACCCACAGCAGGGCCCTAATACTACTACACCGAGCTGAGTGTCACATCAACACAAGAGTGGAGAGGCTCATCAATTTTTATTTAAGACCTGCTCCGTACAGCTATTTAATCCAACGCCTACTATTACGATGAATTGACCTGGGCTTGGCCATTTACTTGCAGTAGAAGCATAATCGGTGGAAATTTCCCAGTGGCTCAATTTAAATAAATTGGAACATTAATGAAAAAAAAAAATATAAGAGTCCTGATGCAGCTTCCCAGAAAAAAAGGTTCAAACTCAGGCAAGTGAAAAAAAAAAACTTGCAATATTTCACAATGACGGAGAAGACTTTTAAAACAAACAACACAGTGTGTGTGCAAATATCAATAAACACAATTCTTCCGTCTCGGAAGCTTCCTGCTTTATTTGATTAAGCAGGGTGAAAAAACAGAGCAGTCATGCTCATTGCTTTTCTTCCTCTTCCCTTCCCCTGCAATCTTCTCTGCACCTAATGGGAATCGGAAGTTTAAGTGGAGCGGCCTGGCTAGCCCCGGACTAACCTCTCCATCTGGAAGGGAACTTGCCAGCCTTGGGGCTACTCCCAACCCTTCCCAGCTGTTGGGTTCGGGGCTTTTGTTTTTGTGGGCTTGAGAAAGCATATTTTTATAAATGATTGCCATATCCTCCACCAGCTGCTGACCCTGCTCCCGTCCCTAAGCAGGGCACGTATCTCATTTCAGCCGGCCGCGCTCAGGGCCTGACCCTCGCACTGCTAGCACGCTAGCGCAGGAGCACCAAGTGAAAGAAGTGCGGGTGGGTGTAAATGCTAGCCTCTGCGGTTCTGCATGGTCTGATACACTAGCACTGAAGTGGAAAAAAGGAGAGCTGACTCCAAAGAAGTGGGAGTGAAATCATTCTTAACGCTGCAGTCAGGGATTATCCTGGTTAACTATCATCTAATGATAGTGCAAACATAATGTCACATAACAGTGTTCAGTCACTTACGATAGTGAAACATGGCGTTAAATCGCATGCGAGACGTCTACACTGGAATTAGAGGCAAGAATCCAGAGCTAAAACAGTGTAGCACAATCTGAAGATCAAGGAACAACCAGTGTGTCTACTACAGGTCATGTGTCTATGAGGCTCATCACATCTCTGTGTATGCTTTTAATCAAAGCTGCTCCAAGTGGAGGGGTGGAACCATGCCAGCACAGAGTCAGCTTCCCATGATTAGTAACTAGTGTTTCCATGGCTTCCTGAATAACACTACTCCTTACCACAGCGCTGCTGAATTCTTGAATCTGAATATGTTCACATTTTCTATAACAGCACTCTGACAGTAGCTCTGGCTGCAATTCAAACGACAGGTTTATATCAATGCACTCGCTCTAATACGGTATCGTTTATACACTAACAACTCATTCACAGGGTAGAACACTCCACTTAATCTAAGACAACACATCAGAAGACTCCAGCAGACTATGCAACAGTTTCTTCCTCGAGGCAGTCAGATTACTCAACACCCTACTGCCTCCCAATGCTGTAGTCAAACACCTAAGCCAGTAGGACTCAAAAACATTGCACACTTGCACAGCTGCATCAGTCACGTTTCATTACGGAACTTGTTTTTGCTGCCAATATTGCTGCTAAACTTACTAACTAAATAACTTGCTAACTTAATTCACAGTTTACAGCCCAGTTCTGTGTATTTATTGTCCTGTGTATGTATTGTTCTGTTCGGTGTATTTATTGTCCTGTACTCGTCAGAAACTGCTGTGTATTGCACTTTATGTAGTCTTGGGTACTGTTCTGTGTTGCACCATGGTCCTGGAGAAATGGCATTGCGTTCCAATGTATACAAGCTATCTAGAGGAAAGACAATAAAAACCCACTTGGCTTGACTAATAATAAACAGATTAAAAATATGTGTTGTGATTTAAGAAAGAAAAAATATATAATCATTGCTACAGTGAAACTTTACGCACAAAGACATTTAAATAATATTTATGGAAGGAGTCTCCACTGTCAGTATGTTTTCAATCATGGACAGAGGAGCAAAAAAAAAAATAGAAAAGCCGGTGAGGGAGCGATATACGTGACATAAATGATAACAGGAACTAACCTGTCTCATGGACGTTGCACAATATTAAATGTAACTATAAACACTGAAGAAGCATGACATGACATTCATTAATAACTTAAACATTGTAATTAGCAAATTGCTGTAGTATACAAGGAATGAAACACTTCAGGGTAGCAACAGCATCACACCACCCCGGCATGGATATTCTTCCTGTAACACCACACCCCAAAGTGTTTTATTCCTTACTTAATCCCACTACAGTTCAGTTTAACAGACATAAGCCATTTCCAAATCTGTGGTCCATCTGTAGCACTTCACATCGCTCCTCCATAATTTAGTCCATGGGGCAGAGCCAAAAGACACAATGTGTAAGAGCAGCCGAGTGAAAGTTTTAAAGCCCTTGGTGGTACCTGGGCACCAGAAATAACTTCTCATCCACTTTTCTGCCACATTGTGCCATGGTCCAGGGTGTTGTCAAATCAAGAATCAAAGCTAAGCATTAATTAAAAATGCATTGTCTGTTAACACGCAGGCTGGTGCCAGTATGCTGTATGTTTTCTGCTGCAATATTAACGAGATTGCAACCACTTCATAATTCATCAGGCCTGGCCACCTCAGGTGAGGGCCACCCAGTAAGGAGCCAAACCTGCTTCACACGGTGTAGCACGACCATAAACACACACACAAAGCGCACCAAACACTCACAGAAAAACAGCACGCTACTTCTAGAGTTTCAGCGCCTACCCTCTGCTCCCAACACCCCATTGCACTTTCACTGCTCTGTGGCTCTGCGCACTAAACTGCTGGGTAATTGCATGGCAATACTTCATTATGGCAGCACTGTAATTTCGGGACTGGACACTTCAAAGGCGGTGCAAATTATTGTGAGTCCGCGTAACCCTTGCTTTGTTTTGACCGGTATTGTTTTTGGCTCGGACGCTCAGTCGAAAATACACACAGAGAGCAATCAGTGCATATTTTCAATGGTATAATTGTTGGAGCTGATTACAAAGTGCGGTAGTGAGTATGAGCGGGCTGATAATTGGCGTGTGCCATCATGTGAAGCCAAGAAGAATAAAATTCTATATCATGAGGTTTATCTAAACAAATGGGAGCTTCTGGTCACAGGCTACCGCTGGGATGTTTTACAGAGCTGGACATGTTGGACAGAGCTTATGTATAACAGGGTGCACGAGTGCTGGAGAAGCTCGGTGCTGTCAGCACTCCTCAATCACATGCTACTCATTTCTGTTTTTACAGCTCATGTCCTAGTCAGAGAACAAAGTTCGCACTCTGGTGTTATTTACCCAGCTAGTCATTGCTAAACTCTGAGAGAGTGAAAGAGTCTGAAAGAGTGAAGGATAAAACAACAACAACAAATAAAACCCTGATCCACTCATTACAGATATGAGCAGTAGTTTAAGATGGATGGGTAATATCGTGGTAGTATGTTTTACACGTCTAACGTAGAGTGTCAGTAAGGGCATCGACAGACAAGCACAGATGTATTAGGTCAATTATGCATTAAAAAGCCTGTCCCTACCTCAACCTGAGCCGAAATCCGGCTGATGATTATGAAGTTTAAATGTAGCAGGGCTCGGTGCATGAATAATGTAGCATTCGCCCCTTGTTGTTGTGCAAATTACATACATGAATGAACATGTACAGCTACTACAGCTACAAAAAGAAAAAACTTTTTTCAAGGTTTTTCTCAAATTCTTTATTAGACTATTTTAGATTGACGTTACATACAACATTCACAGACAATAAACACAACATCATAGCCGATAGCATTGGATCTATTTGTTAGAGCTAAATTAGATACAAATATTTACAGTATAAAATACATACTTAGAGATAAATGAAGATGGGTTGTGCTGAAGACTTCAACAGACCAGTGAATGCTCTGACTCAGGGGAAATAATCCCAGCCTGACTCTACACGAGCACTCCTCAGTAATGGTTCATTTCTGAGAACAGAGCTTGAGGATTTCTGATCATTAATGAACAATATAACAACGATGACTCAATGTTCTGCTCCATCTGGCACTAGCATTTCTAACCTTGTGATTCAGGAGTGCAGTCGTCTTCCATTGCGCTCTAGCATGGCCCTGAGCTGGCTGCGTCACTCCTCTCCTCACATCTTCTCTCCTCTCCCTTCCTTTCTTATACAAGATGAATGACAAATAAATATGGGAAATGAAAGAGGATGGAGGAGACAGTGATGTGGGACATATGCATGCTTGAAAAAAAGACAAAAACAAAATGAAAAACAACAGGAAGGGCCTCCTTTAGGATATACCTGTAGAGAACAATAACGGAAATAGAAAAAAAAAAAAAGAAACAGGTGTGTGTTTAATGGTGAGGTGGCCACCCTTTTTCAAGCATGCACATGTACTGCATCATTCAGTCAGGGACAGTGTTAGGGACGCAGGTGCAAGTGGACAGGATCAGACACTGCAGGGACAGGGACAGGGACAGGGACAGGGACAGTGTGCAGTGATCACACTTCTAATGTGTTGAAACATGCTTGTTCAGTGGTTTTGCTTGCTCAGGATGTGTACACACTCTTTGTGCATTCGCTCATGTTAAATTGTTTTAAAATGATTATATTATATTATAAGTAACGAAAATCTTGAATCTGAGGTGTTTCTATAAGAGCAGCATTGAGAACTCATTCACAGGGACGTATATGGTGGATGGTTAAATGTTTATTATTAGATTATATAACATACATGTTACTGTACAAAGAAAACTGTACAATCATTGATATGGTGAGACGTTTATTTCACGTTTATGGAAGGAGGCTCCAGTGTCAGCACTCTGTATTGGTCAGTAAGTTTTCCGCCATGGGAGAGTCTTCACTTAACGATTTCCAATTCTCCATAACATGACAAGTTGTGTGTTTTTTTGGTCTTATTAACTTCAAGAGAGGAAAAAAAAAGAGAGGTGAAGGAGCGACTGTTTATGGCTGCTACAATACAAGTGATAAGAAGTATCTTACCTCATGGACATTCCACACCATTAAATCTAACTAACTGTGACTGTAATTAAAAAGCACAATGTGTTTTTTTATCAATAATAAGAATTGCAATTGCTGGCAAATTGCTTTGGTATACGAGAAATGTCGGGATGTGCTGTTATGGGAAAATAATCACCTTCGTGATGCTTCACACCACACTGGCATTTATTAATTTTCTCTAACAGCATTCCCTATATTATTTCTTACACAACCTATGCTCAGTTTTAGTCTTGACAATACAGTAATTCATCTTCTGAGGAATTGTTCTTCATGAAGTCTAATAAGGATCATTTTTTTCTATTTGGGGGTTTGTGTGTCTTGGTATATAATATCCATACTTCACTGAGCTCAAGTGCATCTGTGTAGTTATATATAGAGTGTGTGTGGTGTAACGCAAAAACTGTCAGACACCAGAGGCTTCACTATTACCACATCACTCCTCTTTTCTTCTTCTCCACACATAGACTGGCATTGTGTGGGCCATGCTGTGGCGCCTGAGGTGGGAGCCATTACCACAGCACTGAGAGAGCAGACGAGAAGAGGAGGAGAAAAGGCGAGTGACACTTATGGAGAAGCAGCTATGTGGACTGACCACTAAGCGCTGGGAGCTAATGAGAAGAGAGAAGAGCTTTGGCCCCGGGCTATAAATATCCCAAGTGCAGGGTTCAGCTGCAGTGGCACAGGGCAGGAAAAGAAGGAGACGAGCTGAGCCAAAGCCAGGAAACTCTGAGTACTGCTTACATCCAGAATGTGTGAAGTGTCTGGCTAAAGCCGAACACTGATCAATACGCGACAGCCAAAGACATCACGACCTCACTCTTGGTTCATTTGTGCGTGTCCTAATTTCAAATAGTAGACCACGGTTGGGCAGTGACAGAAAATGACTAGTATACTAAAAATGGAGTTGGTCAATACTGTCTACATGATACGTGCATTCAATCCATACAGCAGAGGCCACAACTGTTTATCAGTCTCTAAATCAGTCAAATCTATGCCTTAGCCTGCTCCTTAAAGGTGTGTGTAGGTTTTTAGTCCCATGTGAGGAACAAATGATATGAAAACATGAGAACTGACCTTGTGGTAATGTTCTGCTTTTTAACAAGTTTCGATTGGTCACTGGTGTTAAGGTAAGGATTATGTTATTTAAAAAAAAACAAAATGTGTGCATGTGTACAAGATATATGCAAAGAGTGAGACTGTAAGGGCATCTGGCTGGTCAGAAAACTGCATGGAAGTACCTCACAAAGCTAGTGAAACTGCTGTGTGTGTGTGTGTGTGTGTGTGTGTGTGTGTACTGACAGCTCTGGCATGGATTAAATGATAGTAATATATTAGCCCTGTATCTAACCCAACAGTGTTAGCACAAAATCTAGTTTCCACATGAATCAAACTAAAGTGCGAAAGCATAAGGATATTGAGATTTTTTTTCTTTTATTCTGTAAACTAATCACTCCCTTTGGTGCTAAATTTATTTTCTTTGACAGACGTCTTACTATTTGACTGCGTGCCTCATGGTTTTGGCATCCCTTTTTTACTGTGAGATTGCGTACAATGCTTTGGGATTTGATCTAAGGCACAGTACTTAAATTAATTAAATGCTACTTCTTCTGCCATTATTATTATTGCTGTTCATAACAACAACTTGTTGTTGTTGTTGTTGTTGTTGTTACGAAAAAGATCAGAAAAGATCACGTAGTCCAGTTCCACTTGAAAAATTGTCTTTTTGACGAATGACAGAAGAAGAAACACGGAGACAGGTTTCTGAGGTCGCCTGGTCATGCCTTCAGCCTGCAGACCTCCCACAGTCCTTATAAACAGAAGGGCAATGGACAAATCTAACATCATCATCCGACTGTCCCTGCTCCAAGTTTAAGTTCTGACACCTGACAATAAAGCCCACACACACACACACACACACACACACACACACACACACACACAAAAGAATGAGCAGAGAAACAGGGGTTAAGTCTGGGGTACAAAACAGGGTCAGTGCAACGCAGTGAGTCACGCCAGAACGAGAGACAGTCTCGCAGATGTCTAAGTGCAACAGCTGTTTACATCTCTGTTTTCCGCTCATTTGCTAAAGGAGATTTAAGAGGCGGAACCCTGATTTGCATAACGAGGGAGCACTCTCAGACACATGGGTCTCTTTCACACGCATGCACACACACACACTTACTCCACATTGTCTAAAATCTATGGCCACTTCTCAGCTAAATAGAGCTGTTTCCATCTTCCTCAGTCTCGATCCAATTTTACTGGCTTAACTGTCTTTATAATCATAATCTGAAGCAAACAGAATAATATATCACAGTTGAGAAATGAGTGAACACATTATAGAACTTAAAAAAAAAAAAAAAAAAAAGCATGTATACTCATGTTAATGCCAACGACTGGTGATCTCATACAGACACGAATGTCATCATGCTTCTACAACCGTGGAAATAATACAACAAGGCAATCATTGGAAACCATACAAACCACCTTGGGTTTTTTACTGGCATTCATCAAGAATGAAGCTAAATTTTACACTAGGGTCAAGAACAGAGCAAATGAATGATTAAGCAGCCCTGCATTTCCGATGAGTTGGCAGACAGGCAAAGCATCATAACTGTCATAGTTAAAGAGGTCAGTGGCGCCGTGAACGGTGTCTGTGGGTGTGAGCTAATCCTGTTGAAGAGGGAAGAAGGGGGGGGCACAAATTGCGTGGGTGATGTGTTAAATGCACCGAACAGACACAGCCTCCCTGTATCCGGTGTTTTGGCTCAGCTACTAATTCATTCTGCTACGTGTTGGCGTGCAACATTCGCTCTGCTCAGATAGCATTACTCCCTTAAAAAAGATTCCTAGCACACGCAATCACATATTCATAACTGCCACGGAGCTGTACCCGCTGTGTTCAATTTCATGCCTGGAAAGGGTAACGCGAGCAGTCAAGCACGAGCGTCAGCACCAGTCCTACTTTCATGTTTGACAGAAAATGAAAATAGGGTTTGTTGCAGCACTCAAGGCATGGATAAAAAAAAAAAAAGAGAAGAAGGAAAAAAAGATGACTCCTGCCGATCTGATGCCGATGCTCTCTCGTCTTTATCCCTCCTTCCCCACAGTCCTACTTCTTAAGCTCTGGTTCATGGCCTGTGGCTCCCAAGCCTTTGATACAGCAGAGGCAGAAATCCAGGCGGAGAGGCTTTATTGAAAACATGGCCGGTTGCTTTGGGAGGACTGGCGCTGCTCTGCTCTCCGCAGATCCAGCAGCAAAGGCGCGGGTGAGCTTGCTGATTACAGAGACGAGCCCCAGACTCCTGCTTTAATGAGCTGCAAGCCCATGAGTCATGGTGCACACTGCCAGAATGTAAAACTAGACGAAAGGCCAGTAACATCCTCGCTCCCCTCTCCGCCTTGTTTAGAGGGCACCTAGCATTCACTTGGCTTCTTGCTGAATCCTGGAGCCAATCGTGCTGTGGGAATCTCGAATCTAGACCCCTTGCTGGGTACAGCCTGTCGAGAGTAGCACACTTATGTATGCACTTTTACTGCAGACCAGGACAACTACAAATCTGCATAATGTTGCCGATCCTCTGCTGTCAGGAATGATCAAACACAGCGTTGTGACATAGAAGCCTGGTGATTAGAAAGAAAAGTGGCTTCTCTGCTTCACAGGCTTGTAATGTTACTCTTTAGCTGCTGTGTTAATATGTACAACACTGCAGGACACTAAGCAAAGTTGAGCAGCAGAGCACAGCTAACCTGCTGAGTTGGGGTGGGGGTGGGGGGCGCAAAACTTCAAGCGTATTTATGCAGAATCTGTTCTCAGAACAGCATCTAATCCAAAATTTCTGCTTCTTTAACTGAGATGTTCCAATGTGTGTGTCCTAAGTAATGACTTGGGCTGAGCATGTAAATGGTTTAATCTCCAGAGAGACAGCACGGAGGTGTGCTGCAGCGGCTTTGTGCAGAAATAATAAAAAGTCTAAAGCCAATGGCTCAACGCATGACACATCTGCCACTACATTTTAAACCAAGAGTAGAAAAACCCACAAGTATTAACTGTGAGCAGCAGCATTTCCGCTGTAATGTGTGTTTCCCTGGGTCTGATTCGAGTCCTGGGCATTAACAGAGACTGGCGTCTTCAGCAGCAGGCTATGTGGAAGCTGTTAGTTAAATCAAGTTAAGCCATTTCCGTGCTTTAAAGCCACTTCCCAATCACCATGTGCCTGCAGGAAGGTTGAAGATTTGATGTACGCTCATGTTTGCACCAAATCTGGTTTAGAGCCGTGGCTCCACCCCACACAGATTCATTTATGCCGAGAATAGAAATACACTTATCCTTTGAGTTTTGCAATATGGTTTTATCTCTCCTGGTTTTGAAGCCTGTGCACCTTTTTGGCTTGATGTAAAATGTATGCAATAAGAAACCGTGCCTCCTTGTGGTAGAAGGAAAATCTTTCAGATAAAAACGACTCAACTATGTCAAAATATGGATAATGAATATGTCAGATTTGTTTCGGATCCTCTCTCTGCTCCAGTGGATCGACACATAACAGGAGCTCTGCATGGACAATGTGTAAATGGATTGGCATGAATATTACATTAACGTCCCACACTAAACACATTTACACAAGCAGAGCGCATTATGCTCAACACAAACAGGGCAACCTCCACCCCACTAACACACACACACACACACTCACACACACATACATACACCCCCCTCAGCCTGGCCATGTGGGGCATGACAAGATCTTTACACTTGAGCCCGCCCGGCTCGAGTCCGTTACTGGTCTACGGGACATGAATGGGTTGACGAGGCATGACGAGATTGGAGCGTACTGTCAGTCACACACTGTGTGTGTGTGTGTGTGTGTGTGTGTGTGTGTATGTATGTATCAGACCTGAGACAGATGGGAGGTAAGGTGGAGCATGTCATGTGTAACACAAACGTGTGTATGTCGCATACATATCATCCAAACATGCTTTCATGTCCAAAGACTCGTACCATGATAGTTGAAATCAGTTATGCAACTTCTGAACTATTCTCACACTCAGTGTGTGACACTGAGCAACATTTTCCCCTCTGTCCGAGTCGCTCCTTGAGGCAATTAGTTGTGTGAAATTCAATGAAGGCAAAGCTGGAAATCAAATTCAATGGTAATAACCATATTTGGTAATACTTTCTACGGAGGCCGTAGCATTACTTAACTATGAACACTATCATAATCAGCCAAAGTGCATTACATATTTAAGTTAATCACAGACATACTGACATGCCTTGATGTTTTTCCCCATGATAATACTAAAGACACTATTAGCAATCTTCATGAAAAAAACTGGTTTATAAAACTTAAACAAAACTTTAAAAAAAAAAAATTCTTATTTATAAAAATGGCACTTTACTTGCAAGGAAATTATTAGGTTTAGTTTGAAATATCATGTGTCTGTCAATAATCTACACTCACAAATAAAATGTATATAATTTCTTTAAAAAAAAAAAATTATAATTAAAAAATTAATCAGGGCAGGTCTTCATGGGTTTGTAGCTACGCACTACACATTATATTGTATGCATTACATTACAAGTGTAATATAATTAAGCATATTCAATTATTCACTAATATTGTTTTGCATTTTACGAAGACTGTACAATACTGTACGAAAACTACGTAATACTGTAGTTTGTCCTGTATACACAGGTCTTTATAGAAATTACAGCCTTGATAGAAAGTGTTAACCTCAATTTATCTTCCTGCAGTGTGAGATAATGGCAGTGAGTCATACCCAAATCAAAACTCCTCTCTGCCTCATAAATCAGATTAAAAAAAAAACCCTAAATAATACTAGAATTAATGTTGATGTCAGACTTAATCCTGAGCAGCTAAGAGCATTTGCCTGGTTAATTTATAATCAAGAGCAAAGGTTGACGTTTTGCTTGTGGTGCCAGGAGACAGGCCACAAACGATCTGGATATTTTATGTGAAAGAAAAGAAAATTCAGAATAGTTTCCTTAGACAAACTGTTTGTTCATTTCATAAAATCGAAATATTATAATGGAAATACTTTACATTCTGCCTCACTGCTTTTATTTCACAGGTAAATCCATGGGAATTCACACCTTTTTATATATATATATATATTTATTCTAATGGCCTCAGGGCTTGTTAATTACAGTAAGAAGTAGCTATTTGGAAGCTACAGATAATAAAAGTTCAATCCCTAACAAAGTCCTGGAGTAAGGGAATGTCCGAGTGCAGTGTTTTTGGGAATACTGATTAATCTAATGCTAGAGGTGTGTATCATGAGGTACAGCTGTCTAGCGTGATGACTGACAGTAAATATTAGGAATGACCCAGTACCTGGGAAGCGTGTGACGACCAGCCAAAACACACACGACATGCAGAACATTACACAAGGCACTGTGTAACTGCTGGCTTCATCTGCAACTCTTTCCTGCCTAGACTCCACTGACCAAAATGCATGCATACACATGCGCACAAGTTCGTGCACACACACAAATTAGAACTGGAGAGTGAGGATACAGAAGCAGTCTTGGTCAAAAGAAGAATGGAAAAAGAACTTCAAAAACTCCATAAAGCAATACCTCTGGGTGTGTGCGCGCGCGTGTGTGTGTGTGTGTGTGTGTGTGTGTGTGTTGCTTGCCAGGCCAAGGCTCTCAGCATAATTTAATGAACTGAGAACGACCTTGATCAGCGATTCAAAGCTGGGAGCACGGGCCACTCCCCCGCTCCCACCCTCTGCCCTCACATTCATCAAGTGTGTGTTTTGATCTCTCAGGCACATCACATGTGTTCCCTCCAACCAGCGCCAGCCACACCGCACTCCTATTGGCTTAGCTCGCTCAGCAAATTACCCTCACACATACACTAACAATAACGCGGTGCCCTCGCGCCGCCCTGGGCACATCCTACACTGAATCGTTAACTTTTGATTAAGCCTGGCTGCTCCGCACAACTAATAAAGAGGGGTCAGGCAGCTGCTTTAATACTCACAGAGAGTCATTACTCCTCTTCCCTGGTAACAGTTACTAACCATGGTCACGCGGGCGACGGACAAGCCGTTTAATACACTTGAATAAAACACCAGCAGTCTGAACAGACCCTGGCTCAATCATCGCCAAAAAAATCACAAATGTCCTTCCTGGCTTTTTCCTAGTGAAATCATCACTTTATAATTTTACTGCTTACTGGAACCAGATGCACAAAAATGCTGGGATTACTACAATTTGTGTTTTTC
>CM074958.1:11252358-11256167 GCA_037577455.1 Pangasius macronema
AGCTTGGCATGCGCTAACTCATGTAACAGAGTCTACTTATACATACATTTACACAAACACAGGAGCTCTTGTACTTTTCTAAACTGGATTTTCATGAATACCACATTTTGTGTTTCAATGCTTCTGATTTAACGAAAAAATTTGTTTCCAGTATCCAGCTTGATAAACGAGGCTCACTGCCAACTTGGACCTGTGTTCGGTTAGTGGAAAGTTCAGGAATAGAAAGCTCTATGGCAATAATAAACAAACAAAATTGTTATTGCACAAATTTAAATAATGTTCCTGAAATAAATCTGAACTGAGGGGGTTTGTGGAATTTATTTTATAATTAAACCTTCAAGAATTTTGATAAGTTTGCATTAGACGAGACAGCTTGTTTATGCTTTTGGCTTTGAGCATGGCATGAATGACTATGGTATCTTCACAACAGTTTTGCACATTGTTATGTGGTTATTCATGGTTCTGTGATTATTCAAAAGAAATTGAAAACCTTCTTGTGTAATACCTTAAGTTTGTAAAACTTAATCACAAACATCTTCTTTCAAGTCATTCTTAAATGGCAATTGCATAAATATAAGTATACTCTTTTATACATATATCCATATAGGTCTCTCTATTGGCCACCACTAGAGAGGCAGCTGGTGTGTGTGTGTGCGCGTGTGTGTGTGCGTGCGTGTGTGCGTGCGTGCGTGCGTATGTGCGCGTGTGTGTTGCAGAGGAACCTTCAGGTTGGAGACAGTACTACAAAAGAAGAGGTCTAACCTTGTAAAGAGCATTCCCAATCAACATGGACACAGTTGGCTTAACATGTCAGTGTTGAACGTGTAGAAATACCACAGGCAAACCAGAAACATGCAACCACACACACACACACACACACACACACACACACACACACACACACACACACACACACACACACACACACACACAAACTAGCACATACAGACACTTGAAAGGGTGGAGAACGTTCCAAACATTCAAAATGCCTTTCAAGTGCCATGGTTCAGGGAAAAGCATTGGGAACATCTCTGACAGTCGGCTGCTCTGAACTCTCGCTTGTTTACTCAGAGATACCTCTGAGCCACGAAAGCTCACCGCTTTGCCCCATTTGAACCCTGTTGGTGCATCAGAAAGAAATTTCTGCTAATACCAAGTACGCTTAAAGGTAGAGCACGGAGATGCCGGCTGCGTCTGGTAGCGTTCAGTAAAAATAGCAGCAGTAACTGGTCCAGCTGTCCAATCACAAAGCTCCTGTTCACCTTCCAGCCAATTACAGCGCGATTGGCAGCACAAACAAAGAATTACTGGTTGTTAAGTCGGCCACTTTCTCATCTCTGGAGTGGCTTCCTCTCTGCTGCACAGCACACGACGCCTGCAAACACCTGATACGCATCCAGCGCCCTGCTCCGTGCAGTCCTGTTAAATTGTTACCACCTTTCACTGAGCTGGCGCTGACAATTAACAACGCTGCCCTCCACTTCAAAGGCTGCTGCGCCTGTAGGTTAAACCGCACTGCTCCTGCAGATTTGTTTTTGATTTTCACAAGGTCCCTAGACACTTTCAAAATTCTCACGAAGTGAGATGCTCTCTCCTCAGTGGCTCCAGTTAGATGGGCTATCAGGATTGCTTAAATATTACCAGTGGCAGCCTAGGGGCACTATAATGAGCATACAGAAGACGAGCAGGATTTTACATGATGAATGTCACTGAACATCAGAAAAATACCGGAAATGAAAAGACTATTGACTACTAGATGACTACTAAATAACTTTTTATTTATTCATATTATGGAATTTTCTTCATATTTATTTTCTATTATTTTCTAAAATATGTACCTAAGATTCTCAGGATTTGTGAAATGGATACATGGGATGGCAAAGAGGTGGCAGTTTGTTTGTTTGTTTGTTTTTTGCAGGGTGACAGATTCATGATTAACTGCAGGCATTGATGTATGATTTTTTTCCATGTTTGTTATGCTGTTGTTATACTTCATCATTTTTTCCACAGATGCAGCTCCACGCTAGCTACGGCGCCATGGAGGGGTGGCAGCTGCTCCTATCCGCCCCGAACACAATTAATAAGCCGGGTTTTTTTGTTTGTTTGTTTGGGTTTTTTTTTTTTTTTTTATAATTTATTCGAACTTAAAATAAGGGAAACTAAATGCACATATCTGGATTGTGTAAACAAATAGAAACAGTACAATGGAACTTTTAGCCGCATGACCTCAGTCAAACCACACCTGGAATTTACATTTCCAGCAATTTTTTTTGAGAGATAGTAACTGATTAACATTTCATAATTAATGGAACAAGCCTAGTTCAAGAGCTACCAGAACCTTCCACCTACAACTCTCCTCATTACCTCACTAGTTTCGGGTATAAATGTCCCTCAATTAAGTAAGTGTTTTGTCCGTAGCAATCTGCAAAGCTGTAATTACAAAACCATTCACCTAAAAACATGACACGCAAACAGCTGGATACTGAATAATTGGTCTATCTGTGTTTATTTTGTTTCCCCACAGTGGTGTAAAAGGAGTACCACGGGGTACAAACACTTTCCCTTTGCTGTGCAATTACATGTTGCACAATCCTGACATTTGTATATGATTTGATAGAGACTGTGGTTTTGTGATTCCAATCGATTTTTTATGCAGTTTATGCTTCACTAACACTCAAGGGTGGGGGAAAAAATAGAAGAAGCATAAAACAAGGGCTGGTTGAAAGAGAAAGAGAAGAGTTGTTCAGTTTCTTTCATGCCTCATCCGGCTGGCGCTTCAACATGTCGCAGGCTTGCTAACTTACCAGAACGGCGCCGCATTTGCGTGCCTCGTGTATTGTTGCCACATAAGTATGTTAATCCTGGACCTCTCACTGAATGGGATACTTAAAGCAGAAATGTGAACAATGTGTCAAAAGTGAGTGTCAGCAATGATTTGTGATTTTACTGCAAAGATGAAGATGAAATGAAGTTTTTTTTTTTAAACATACAAAAAAACAGATTTGAACATCCCAAAAAAAAAAATCTGTTTGCTACTATGAAGTCCCGATGCATCCGCCAAACACTTGGACAAACATCATTTCATGGGTGGAAAGGATATCAGTGAGTTATACGATCAGGTGCTGACTAACTCAGAAACTGTGGCTTCATTTATCACACCATCAGCTTTAATTCCATTTATATGTAATATAGGAATTCTGTTATTAGCTGTCAGTTGTGTGAAAACCTCTGTGGCTGTAGTGGGGGAATTTCGGCAGCACATGAAACTGTGGCTCCTGCGTCAATCAGATGAGCCGAGTGTTGAAGCTTTGCCAGGGCCATGCACATGCCCCCGCGATACCAACGAAGAACTAGAGCAAACGCATCTCTGAAAGTCCAGGATGGAGGAGGGTGTGTGTTTGATACTGTGTGAAAGAGAGTGCATGTATATGTACACACATGGGGGTGGGGGAGGATTTGTTAGAGAAAGTGTGTCTGTGTGTGTGTGTGTTGCTCTTTCTCAGTAAACAGCCCTTGCTGTAGCCCCAGGATGTGAGCTGTCATTTCATATAGCTGGTGATGAGGCACAGAGCTGTCAGGACAGATGAAGACAACCCACAACAAGAGAGAGGGAGAGAGAGAAAGAAAAAGAGACGGACTGACTGGGGAAGAGGATTTCACAAGGAAAATTGTTCAATAAGTGTGTGTGTGGGGGGGGGGGGGGGGGGGGGGGGGGGGGGGTTGAAAAAAAAAATTTAAAAAACAGAAAAAAAAAATAAGAAAAAAAAAAACAAGAAAGAAGAAAAAAGCGCTAAAAAAAAAAAGAAGGG
>CM074958.1:11262861-11295864 GCA_037577455.1 Pangasius macronema
TTGCACTATTTGTCCATATAGTACACAATAATAGAAGGGATTTATTTATAATTGCACTATCCATTGCACCCAGATGAAGATGGGTTCCCTTTTGACTCTGGTTCCTCTCCAGGTTTCTTCCTCATATTGTCTCAGGGAGTTTTTCCTTGCCACCATCGCCTCTGGCTTGCTCATTGGGGATAAATTCACATATTTACAATATATTTTTTATATTATTTATATCTATTTACTACTGTAAAGCTGCTTTGTGACAATGTCCATTGTTAAAAGCGCTATACAAATAAAACTGAATTGAATTAATTAATTATATCTAATCTCAAGAAAACTTGGTGCAACAGAAAAGCATTTGCCCTACTGTCAAAAGAGTGCAAGTCCGATTCCCGATGATGCCACACCATATTAGCCAGGAGTCCAGTAGGAAAAAAATGGCCACGCTTTCTTGTTGGGAAGGATGTCATTACTCTTGCCCATGTCAATCAGTGTGTCACTAGCCACTCATGGGTGTCATGGGCAGATTTCCTCTGAGAAGTGCATGCCAGCCTTCACCCTCCCCAGTCAGTAGCTGTCGTTTGATGGGGAGAGCTTGCTGTTGAGCAGGAATTGGCAAATGACCAGAACGGGGAACATTTTTAAAAAGGGGGTGTTCCATTTGAACTAAGCATCTTTAAGTGTAACCCAAACCAAATGTAGGCTCTCACCAAATCATTATTACCTGATCAAAAATGTGATTTGCTACAGTTTGATTTCCTCTCAATTTAAATACCAGTATGCATGAGCTTCAGAAGGACAAAGAATGTTTTTTGTCCAAGTGTGTTTTTTGTCTAACATTCTGACCAATGGTTTGTACCAGACCTAAAGCAGAAGATTATCTTTTGAAGTTTCATTACTGAGCTCAGCAACTAGAATCAGCCGAAAGCTCAGCTTGGTGTGGTGTTTGTCTTGTCAAAGTTCCCAGTCTAACCCAGAAGAAAAAGTTAATGCTGTTCCAGTGTTAAAAACACTAGTGTTATTATACCTAATCACAAGACAGCCTATTTGTTTAAGCCTATTTTCAGACAAAAGAACTACCATATATGATGTTTTCCTTTTGACAGATGTACAGACTGAGTGTAATCTAGTTTAGTTTGAAAGTCTCACGCAGCTCATTTACATGGGCTTTCCCAATTATTTTGAAATGTGTTTTTTCCTGTGTTATTCACGTGTGATGTGTGCTGCGCAACATTTGACCTTTATGAAAGGCACGTCCTGTCCCACAAACACATGGATTTAAGGGTGTCCCACATATTGGGTTAAAAATCCTGCCACTAATTTAAGCCTTTACTCCACTTTAAAGACAGACCAATTTAACTTTGATGAAAACGGGACTGACTTGCACAATATGTCTTTGAGTTCGGCACTTCCACACACCCCTGCGCTCCGCTAACCGCAATAGTGTGTTTGAAACCTCGGCAGTATCTGCCACAGGGTTTTTTGCGATGCTTGAAGTGCCAAGGCGATACTCACTTTATATTATTGGTGGAGTCTTCCCGGCGTGAACTGCTAAATTAATCATTTGAGGATGGAAAAGAAGGAAATTTTTCTTGCTCCACCGCACACCACAGTTGAACGGAGCCCAGTTCTAGCCTCGCAATAATTGAAGTGCTCATAAGAGATCAAAGCAGTAAGTTTGGTTACATCTGTGTGGGGAATTCCCCTCAGAGAGAGAAAGGATGGGTGTGTGTGTGACTGAGTGTGTGTGATGGTGTGTGATGGGTCACTTTGACTTTAAATGCCAGCTTTTCTGCCCTTCATCAACATAATACCATTTCTGGATTAATCAATATGATTTAAGACGATGTTTAAATGGAATCCTGGATCATTACTTCATCAACATCACTGCTGCAGTTTTGAAAATATATTGCGGTACTGGTGCCGTATTCTGATTCGCACGTAGCGGTAATTTTTCTCGGTTTGGCCAATCAAATGCAATCAAACATTAATCAAGTTTTCAACAGATGTGAGAAAGCATGTCCTGAGGAAAGTAGGCCTGAGGAAGAGACCTACACCGAGATCAACACGCCAATGTCTTTCTTACACACTCATGAGGTGAGCAGAAATGTGAAAAAGAAACATAGTAAAAATGCACAGAACAATTATTTCTAGTGGCTAGTAAAAAAAAAAAAAAAGGGCAAACCGTACTTGGCACAACAAAAAGACTCCCCAAAAAAAGTTAAGATCTTAAAAACTTCACCTTTCCATCTTGGTTACTGCACGACTAAAGACCACATAAAACTGTATTAGGTCTTGGAATTTTGGGAAACTTTAAAAGTGAGCTTGGAATGAAGAGGGGGGGAAAAAAGTACTCAGCATAGACTAGAATAACAGTCTGGCTGATCCGCTTTAGAAACATCTGTATCCAATTACAAACTACATCCTACCAGAGATTCTCAGTAACAAGAACAACGCGAGCAAAGCTGAGAGTTCAGGAACGATGTCAAGTGCAGGTTCTACAGCACATGAGTGTTGGGAACTGAAATATTTCATTAGGCCATGAGTCTGTCGTGCATCAGAGTGGCTTTTGGGGAGCTCTTCCTTCTGCTTTGAGCCTCTGCTCTGAACTCCAGGCACTAATGCGCTAGATTTGGCCTGCTCTAATTTCCCAGACAGTTGGCAGCCTACTGCATTGCTTCAAAGCAAAAATAATCAAGAAGTATGCGAGTGTGGTGCTTTTTTATACGGAAAGAAAACAGCAATATCATGCTTTTGCTAATTTACTACCCCAAGCAAAGGTCCTGACTTCAAAGGGAAACAGACGGTCGAACTCAACCAGGCCTTCTCTGCACACAGAAGTGTAATTTTGAAGAAAATGACTGCTTTATTATTTAAATACCATCAGTTCAAGCTACTCTGTTAATACAGCGTATGGTTTATTCATGCTCAAGTTTATTCATGTTAACTATGGCATTAAATAATTTAGGTAAAGCATTATTATTACTCACCTGACTGGATAGCTATGACTATATTTTACTACACCTAGTGCATGTAAGACCAAAGCTTCCTAGTTGAAGAACAGTTCAATCAAAACACTTTGGCAACGTGATTACTGAAATAATCTCAAGTCTGCAATCAGGCCTGGGAAATTAGAGCAGGCCATAATTTTGACCAAGTCAAAGGCCAAAATCTCCAACCAATACACTCTCACCCAGTAAATGACCACTATAGCTGTAGCATTTGTCTGTCCGATATTTATTAATTCATCTCTACATGACTAACATGTGGCAGTGGTGAGCATAGTGTAACAGAGCCAGCACTGGCAGGCTGCTGGTACACTGTGCCTCCTGATTGGCTTTAAGTTGTGCCCCTGTGCTAGTCTCTCAGCCATCCATTCGAAAGAGACAGAAGCAGCTTTCTGTCAGGGTGACACTGAAACGGTTTAGTTTTACATGAACAGAAAGGCCATGCTCTACCCATGAACTTAACTATTTCATGTGGACATACAGCGGAAATAAATCAAAAGAGGCATCCATCCACCACCACTTGTCTTTGAGGTACAGACAGTGAGGCATGCGAGCTGTCTTATGCTTGTGGTGTGAGCCCAGCCAATCTTTAAAAGCCAATTATGTTGTTCTAGGAGCTCTAATTGCCCACATACAGTGAATGATTTCCGTGATCAAATTAATTACTAAAAAAAAAAAAGAAAAAAAAAAACAAGCAAAGGCAGAGGACAAAAAGCAAACAGTGATGAGAAACTCAGTAAACCATGACCCTGAAAGCATAATTGCTTCGAGAAGACTCTGCTTAAACAGTAACTCCAGCTAATTTAATAAAACTTGTAACAAATCACAATCATAAACTGCATCATGCTTTATTTTGAAAAATACAAAGTTTTATTACTTGCACAAAATTGTTGAGGGTTTGCCTTTGAGTCATGGATTGTGGTGTTTACATGTACTTGTGATGAGGCTTATGAGTGACTGTTGATAGACGGACTGATGGATGGCTGGACAACCCGAAACATAATACCTCCACCACTAGGTGGAGAACACAAGAATGCCTCCGACACTAGGTGTAATCTTTACTGTGTAGATCAGGAATTTTAAATAAAAAACACTACCCATGATTCACAATTGACATTCATTCAATTTTTTAATATAGTATGCAAATCACCAGTGAGTCCTCAGATTATAATAAGCTTTGGCTATGACTGTATATCATCATGTAAATTTATTAGCTTGACCAAATACGATTTGTGTATGCATTGTATGTATTGACTGAGTCAACGCACATTAGAACCAAAAGCAGGTGACAAGCTTCTCAGCCTGCACTTCACCTGGGTTTGCTGTATATGCATAAATTAAGTAGTGCTCCATGTATTTTAATAAGGCTCCAGCGGCCAGCAGAGACGCCCATGGTGTTGGGTCTAGAAAATGCCCATGCAGGGTTCTGTGGTGAAGTGACATTTATCTAATGCATCTTTAAATCTTGTTGTAATTAGTGGGTGGCTTGACAGTGATGCAGGGTGACTGGAGCAGGCGGCGCCGGCTCTAAAACCAAGCCTCAGTGTACTCTTACAGGCATTTGTTAAGATCACTGGGGCTAGAAGGGTTAGCCACGCTTTTGTGCCTCGATTCACACCCTCTAAACAACAGGGTCAGATCAGTCGTGCCTTAATAGACACATTCTCTTTGGCTGTTCTGACCTTTTCCACAGTAGCCACTGAAAAACAAACTCTGCAATTAGAGCTTAGGCTCCAATCAAAAGAAGTGTGGGGGATCCGGTTTGTGTGAAACACTTCTATAGTTCAGGCTTTTATCATTCTCAAAATAACACACTCACAGTGTGTGAGATGTAGCTGAGATGTGGTGCAGCAGGACAGCTTGCCAGAAGCAAGAGAACCAATCACAATGGTCTGTGTTGACCTGTTTCCTGTACTCTCTTGAGAACCAGACTGTTCTCACCATGCATTTTTACATGTGCTCTGAACATCCTTTAATTTGTTGGAGGTTAAGGGGTGATTGCTAAAAACACATAAGGTGTAGGGCCTTTCTTTGGACTTTAACTATGCTCCATATATTATCCCCTGCCTCAAAAAGCCCTATCTGTGAGATTCCATTAACCCCCATTTGGGCTTGGACATATAATTCATTCTTGACTGATGCCTTTTATGCTATAATTATATCCTCAGTTATGGCTTATAGCTAGTCTTTTCACTCCCATAAATAGAAAGCCAGGGATCTATTGGGAGGATCCAAAGATACTAAGCAGTGAACTGAACTGGAACTGCCAGTGAGATCCTGCCAAAGGGTCAAGGAGGCTGGAAAGCGACAGTCTCACAGGGAGGACTGGCACATTACTTACCACTGGAGCTTATCTGCAAAGAGTCCTTTATCAAAGGATGAAACAGAGTGAAGGAAAAACAGAGAAGAAACAAGACGGGAAAGTGCTAAGGGTTAATTGGTGCTCTGCATGAAACCTGTTAACAAGTGAGCGAGTGGAATACCCAAGAGGCACCGAAACATTCCATCACTGCAATAAGAAGTTCATAATGGTGAGAATGTTTCCATTGGCCTCTTTTCGTTGGCGATCACCTCACGCCACAATGCCCAGCAGCATTATGTCCAGCAGCACACATGCTTGACTTCACGTCTGGG
Organism: Pangasius macronema; assembly: GCA_037577455.1. Taxonomy (NCBI): domain Eukaryota; kingdom Metazoa; phylum Chordata; class Actinopteri; order Siluriformes; family Pangasiidae; genus Pangasius; species Pangasius macronema. Next base: position 11,268,492 of record CM074958.1, read on the forward strand.
TGGCTGGGCAACGTCTCATGTGATAGATCACTAGTTCCATATGACTTTTTAAGTGGAATGATGAGAGCAGACAGAGATGGGTGAAGAGAAGCCACTATAAAGGCCTGCTCAGTCCAGAGCCTACAGTGAGCCTGGGGCTCTTGCACACCCACTAATAATATCTCTAATGGCGCACACAGCCTTTCTCTTCTGAGCAGTAAGCCTTGGGCCACCTACTTACTCAGACGCCGTGTGCCAGTTACTGCCACTATAACAATAGACACAAACACAGTCACGCCCCTGACAAAAATGTTCCCTTTGTTGCCACTCTAGAGACAAAAAGAAAAAAAAAATATTTTGTTGTCTGTGCTCAGCAGTACGCTCTCATGAGTCCATCCTGCAGTATAAGTTCAGAACAGTAAATATTTAGACAGCACCCCTTCATGTTCTAATTTGAAGGGAAAAAGGGAAAAGGCTGGTTTGAATACTGACAGGTGTGTGTGGGGGGGCAGGCGCCTGCCGCACATTTCAAAGAGCACCTACTTCTTGTTGAAAAAGTTTAGGGCTCACCTAAATGACAGCCTGTTCGTCCAAATTAGATGCAGCCAGCAGTATGTGTCGCCATGGTCGACAGCCTGTCAGCTCAGCAACCTTACGCCTGTTGCCACTGTGCTGCAGTGGCATGGTGTTTTTCCCAAGAGACAGGAATTAGGTCTTTTGCAAGAACTACTCTGGAAACAGTGGCAGCACAGCAACACTTGGGGATTGCTCAGGCACTGGAGAACTGGAGTATTAGTAAAGGCTGTATTTCCCAACCCTCATTCTACACAGTGTGCTGACAGGTGGAGGTTGATATCACATGAAGCTGCAATGATAGAGGGCTCCTAAGTGGCACAACAGAAAAGCATTCACCCTAACGTCGAAAGATCTCAAGTTCAAATCCTGAAGATGCCACAGCCATCCGTGGCTGGGAATCAAAAAGAATAAAATTTGTCGGGCTCACTGGCTGGGAAAAAATGGCATTGCTCTCTCTCTCTCTCTTGTCAATCACAGAGACACAAGCCCATTGTGGGAGTGTATGTGGAAGAGGGCAGATAGTGCTTTCACCTGAGAGGGTTATGCTGGTCTGTGATGCAGCACAAGCAGCAGTTCAAAAAGATGTGGTTGGCTGGGTTCACCTGTCTTGTTAGCCTTCACCCACCCCAGTGGGTAGTTGTCATGTAATGGGGGAGAGCGAGAGATCTAGTGGGTAGGAATTTGCCAAGACCAAATTAGGGAGGGAAAGGGGGAAAGGGGGAGGCGACAATAATGACAGTAGCTAGAGCAGTGCATAAGCATGCATCTTTGACATGAGAAAGTCTAATTAATTTTTTTACTGCCATTAAAGGAATAGTTCAGACACAGGAAGCTTTCCACTGTGTCCAACATCTACTACCTTAATATAACAAATATTGGGAGTTTATCTCATTCAAAATCTCTTCAGTAAACACATTCACATAGACTCTGGTATTATTTGGTATCATTCCAAACCCAAGGCCCTGGTCTGAAGTTTGAAAGTGGAATTGTACTACACTGTTGATTTATTTAGTCATTGATGATAACAGATGATAAGAATCTGAATGGAAATTTGTATATTTAGACTACCACAAACATATTTTTTCATAACCATTTCATCCATCTTTTCCAAGGATGCCAATAATTGTGGACCTGATGGGGAAAAAACTGGGCATGCATTTACAGAAAAGATTCTGTATGGCAGAGTCAGATGGAATAGCATTGCACTCCCAGCACAAACTGCCTTGGCTTATGTCTGGGAGAAAAATGTGTAAATGTGATTAGGAAAAATGTGAACTATTCCTTTAAACTAACAAATGTCTGAAATGACTGCATTTGTATAAGATCATATTGTATAAATATTTATCCAAAACATTGTATATGTACAAATAGCTAACAAAAAAAAAATCTAAAAATGCCCAAGTTGTTTACGACATGTGGACTTGATATGTGGTGGACAGGTGCCCCTGTGCTCTTCCTGCCCCATAGCCTTCCTGTCTATGGGTAGGATAAGGAAGGCTAACACTCAGGAAGAAGCCTCCAGGCATCATCAGCCTCCTTCAGTCATTCTATCCAAACAGCCACCAGCATTCCCAAAACCTAAACGCAATACTGGCATTCACGACTGAGCAGGAAGTGCTGAACGGCACAAGTGAAGCATTCATTTGCTTGCTCTGTTCTCTCGGCCATCTTTACCCAGAGGCTAAACTGCTGCATGTGGGGCCAGAAGAAGCATCAGGTGATGAGTCCAGACAGATTAAGAGTACCCTTCTCGGTCTTAAATGTTTGCTCCTTCTGTGCTCACTTCAGCAGTGGGAAATGACTAGGAGGACAACTAGGAGAAGGAAGCGAGATGAACTCTAAATTTATGTAAAGCACATGATAAATGCGAAACAAGCAATGGCAGACGTTGAGGAAGATGACGGATTAAGTTTGACAGGAGACCAAGTTCTGAAAGCTTGAGTTTTGTTGCTGTCTCTGATGTTTTCTGGTGCCCCGTCGGAGGAACATGCGCTACCATTTTAGCAGTGATGGGCAAGATACATAAAAAAGCTAAATTACTCTGCAAAAAACAACACTGAACACTGAACACTCATTTCATAAGAAAAGCAGCTCCACCCACCATCAAGATGTGCAAAAATGTATGCACATTTCTTTCTTAAATTGTTGCTAAAACCCAGTAAAAAAACAAAATGCTGTATTGGCCACCTGCATTTTTTGTTGCTAATTAGTAGATTATGTTTACAACATTATAATTGCTATATCTCCTTGAACCTTATTCCTTTACTGTGCCTACTGTCCAGTTTAATAATTGTTGTACTGTCTTGTGCTGTTGCACACGTTTGCACACGTGCACGTCCTGTGTATGGCTCTGTAGTCCTGTTAAGTTCTGTGTAGTCTCATGTAGCTGTGCTGTATGTAGCACTATGGTCCCGTGAATCATCTCTAAGCTGACAGCAGCGCTGGCTGTAACTCATATCACAATATTATATTAATATACTCGTTCTAATACATTATCATTTCTATAGTAACAACTCATATATAGGGATTTGTACAGCTTAAGTCTAAGCCTAATAATCCATTTAAAATGGCTTTAAAAAATCATTTATCAGAAGTGTATAATCATTAACATGTGACGCTTTCTGTTTATGTAGCATTTACAGAAAGAGTGTCCATTGTCAGTCAGTACGTATTTAGGACAGAGGACTGGCTATTTCTGTTTTTTTTTTCCAGTAACGTGACAAGCTGCATTTCTTGTCTTATAAACTTTAACAGAGAGAGGCTGGTTTACAGCTGCTATAATGTAAGTGATGTTATGATAATAGGATTAATCTCTGTTAGGTTTTTCAGTGCTACTTGGTTGGCAAAATAAACTCCCCAGTCATATCCACCAACAGCAGCACCTTATTGTCCTCTTTAATGTCGACATGTTGTGCACTTGGATGGATATAAGCTAAGCATTAAACCACATCGACATGCCCATATCCAAATGTGTGTGTGACTTGCTGGATGATGGAAGGTGGACTCTTGGATGATGGAACACTAAGACATCCCGACCTCAAGCCCACAGACAATTTTATTATTGTGCTTATTTGGAAAAGCAGGTGGCTCCAAACTCTAGTTACACTGCACACCCAGTCAGGCGACTACAATGGATGCGTGGAGTCATAACCAAGTATGAAGAAAGAAATAACACGTGCAAGTCTGGGGAGGTTAGTTCGATTCCTTATAAGCTACCTGATTATAAAGAGAATGATTTTCCCACGTCACTACTGGAAAATATACTTAAAAACTGCCTGCAGAAAATGTGTCATGGACAGGCTTCTCCTACACATGTTTGTTGTGTCACAGCTGGAGTTAAAGTTCCCTCCTCTATGAGGTGCTTTTCCAACTTTCCATAATTTATGAAGTACTGTTTGCAGGTTAGCATTGACGACTCTGACATACCTAAGCGAGGGGTAAGAAAAGAGCAAAATCAACAGTGAGAGAGATGTGTTAATATTCTTCCTTTGTTTGGTCTCTGGATTAAACCATGGTGTCTGTACATCTCTTCAAAAAAGTCGTCCCCTCTCCTGACCCTCTCACTTGCCTTTAACTCATCTCTTCTGGCCCAAACTAAATGATCCTTTCATTTCCTGCCGGCGCTGCCGGGCCCTCAGGTGGTGGTCAGCTCAGTGGCTCTGCGTGCATGTAAAGTTCACAGCTCATCCTCCGAGCTATCCTCTATCATAACAGAGCTCACCGTGGCGTTTCCTGTCTGGAGCTGCCTTGCGTGAGTTATGCTTCGCCTGAACCAGCCGCCAGACGAATATTCCCCTGTGTGAAAAAGCGGCAACCAACGACTCATCCTTCCTGTCGCAAACTGCACACCGACACGCTGAAGCAATTACAACACTCGCACACATTCACACACACACAATGCTCATATGGAGAATAAGCCAGGAAAAAATTACAGACACACCCAACAGACACGAACAGATACACACATTCTCTCTCTCTCTCTCTCTCTCTCTCTCTCTCTCTCTCACACACACACACACACACACACACACACACACACACACACACACAGAGAGAGCTCAATCAGTTCCCTTCTTACCCAATCCACAAGCCAGACTCCGGAACTGGTTTAGGAAGTTCTTTAATGGTTCCCAAACTTTTAGGCAACTGGCTGAGCAAAGTAGAGCTAAACATGTGTTTAGGGTAGACAACATCAGCAATCACCACTTGACCCCTCGGCAGAGGAGGGGTCACATACCGCTTCCCTATTTTTTAAAGGGCTGGAGGAAAAAAAAAAAAAAAACTTTAACAGATAATATAATCAAGTGAAAGCACTTGCATGTTGTGGAGAGACTGCAACCATGCTGATTTCCAGATGTTTGAAACGAGCATTCTGAAACACCGCAGAGCAGAACGCACTGGGGATTTCTCAAGGTTCAGAGGGAGGAAAACACACACACACACACACACACACACACACACACACACACACACACACACACAAAACACGTCATGCTTTATACAGCCGGACTGCAATTCTCTGCAGCTGTCAGGCTATTTCAAGAAAGGAGATAGGAGAGAAAAAAAAATTAAGAAAGCAAACAAATTGCTTTTGCCTGTGTCCTCAGATATGCTGTGTGAATGAGCTGTTAAAAAGAAAACACCATAAGGAGTCATTCTTCAACATTCCCACACTTACCTACCGCCCGCCTCCGTTCAGATTCTCTGCTATTACAGTAAGTGACCCAACACCTCTGACTTCCACGACTTTATTTATAGAAAATGAATCAGAAATTCGAGAAAGCAGCAGTCCACATCCTCGACCGCTTAATTCCGCACACATTACACGCGGCCCTCCACACAGAAACAGAAACATGCACATTGTTTGTGGCAGCGGTTTGGCAACACCTGAGACTCTTACCTCTGGGTAGAGGTGGGTGGTTAGGGGTACCGCTATAAATAAGACCCCAGTAGAACTGTATCAACTAGCTGAGATTTTCTAATATGGTTTCTATCAAGATTAAGCAAAACTACAAAGTATTTGCCTTGCCATTTTCACCATGCACTCCTTGGTGTGAGCATGAATCAGCCATTGCGTTCGGCTACCGTGCAGTTAAACGGAGCAGCTGCGAGTCTCTCAAATCCAAACACCAAACACCAGCTTGAAGACGAAGAGCTGGAAATGGAATACTTGCGTTGGAGGGATTATTAGCTATTAGCTATGGACATTAGCTATTCGTGTAGTGCTGCTGGACTGATGGAATAGCACCCCTTAATTACTCACTATAACGTTTCCCCCTACATTTGCACTTGCATTTGTTCAACTGCTATTTTTAATATCTACAATAATATCTTCTTTGTGTATGATGACTTAAGTTTGCAAAAGACTTACGTTTCTGATTTAAGGCAAGACACTACAGGTGAACGGGGCATTTTTTTAAAGGCACAGCTGGTTAGTGATATTCTTTTTTTTTTTTTTCAAAAACTTACATTAATTTATGTACATGAAGCTTTGTCCAATTCAACATGCACAGATTTTTTCATACTTAAGATATACAAAAATTTTATCATCTGATATTGTTAGTAATATATTTATTTCACATTCATTTATTTTCATTTTCTCGAGAGAAAGACTTTTACAGAATATTTTTGGAACATTAACCAAGAAAATATAATGTACTTGTACTAAAAATATTCTTAGAATAGTTTTCAGTATAAACTTAACATAATGAATCAGAATTAGGAACAGAAATGGGCATGTAAAAGTTAATGAATGAAGGTCATCTAGAGGCAGAGATTTTCAGCCCTGTATATCTATATAAAAAAAAAAAACATGGTTTAATGTGTTTTCACTGTAGTTGATGGAGTGTATAATGTTTAAAAGGAAATGTACATGTATATCTTAATGACACATAAAGCCTTTCAGGGGCATATGATATGTGAATGTGCCAAGTGGGCGGAGCTTAAAGCCCTCTACAGTGTTGCCATGCTTCAGATAAAGCATCAGTAGCAAATGGACAAAAACCACGAATTAAACGTTCTGTTGAGTTTTGATATTTTTATGATTTAAGAGAAGACATTGTATAATAATTGACATTTCTTCCTATACTGTTTAACTTAACTTAATTTAGTTTCTTTTACATTCCAATGGTTTGATATACCTATACACAGTTCCCAAGCATTTTTCCAAAAACAAAAAAAAAAGGTAAGCTAACTTAAACCAGAATGAGCTACTTTGTGTGATGATAATATTAGGGCTAATTAAACATTTCATGACTTGTCCAAAACGTTTAAAAATGAATTCAAAATTCTACATTTTTTGAGAACCGTCCTAATAGCATTTTTGTGTTAAAATATTGTGATATAACGTTTTAGCCGTATCACCCGTGTCTGGCCGTGCTTAACCCCACACACAGGAATCCCGTCACTTGCTGGAGGTTTTCAGGATTATTAAAAGCTTTGATGGTTAAACAGCTCAGGCAAAGCATTTCTCAAAGCAGACAGCATGAAGTGGGGTTCACAGTTGTAACTGCACAACTCGGGCTTTATTGTGCGTGAGGAAAAAACATAAAAAGCCAGCAATAACATGTGTAAGGAGCTGAGACGCTAGGTTACGTCTGAGTCAGATGTAATTCTTCCCTATTTAAATCCACTCTCCCAGCAGTGGAAGGCAGACCAGGAGAGGGGGGGGGACCAAGAAAGAAACTTCATTACAGTTAACGTCTCACCGGTGGGAGGAAAAAATGAGACTTCAAATGCCTTAGTAGGCCGAGTTTGACTAAGCAAGGGGCTGGGAGACAGGTTTCAGGTTTCCCTACAGACCACATTAAAATGCCAAAGGGTTTAAAGTGAGTCAATTTGGGCGTGAGATGCCAAAATACTAGAATTAGTGGTGTGCTGTGTTTACATGTGCTGAGGAGCCGGGGCGACACAGGCAGGCATGATAGGGCTCAGGCATTACACGGAGAAAGAGAGATCTGTGAACTCGTCTCTTAAAGACAAAGCAACAAAGCTTTAAAGGAAACAGTGACATGGAGATGTAAAAATGCCAACAGTGTAAAAGAAAGGAGGTTAATGACAGGAAAAAGAGCTGAAATCTGTACCATGTTAAAGGTTAGAGGAACAATCATTCATCTGGAAGAAGGGGGGGAAAAAAAAGAAAAACACTTCATAAACATTTTTCCGGATGCAATTTTCGGTCCAAGGATACATTTCCCAGTAGAAAATCAGCAGCGAGGAGGAAATCGTTTAGTCTCCTTAAGTGCCAAATTGTATCCTGATTTTCCTGCCCTGGCTGCCTGGGCCAGTCCGTGTGAGGACTTCTGCAGTCTCTCACCCCTGTATGAGTAAACAGAGTGATAGAGGAGGGGACGTAATGCATGTGTGGCCTGACTTGGCCTACGCTGGATTATGAGAAACAGCTCAGCCTCCTCCACAGACTACACAGAAAAATATCCGGGCTTCAGACACATTCTCTCAGAGGGGGAGGAAGGTGATTTTTTTTTTTGTGTGTGCTTTTGTCAATTTTCAACACAAAGATGAGGAGTGGAACAGGTGGAGGTCATTTATTACTTGAGTGTGTGCCATTTCATTAAAATCCTTGTGTTTATTAACCAGCCTAATCCTCACAACAAACCTTGCTGGAAGTATTTCATGGATTCAGTATAGGGCTGGACATTTAAAAGTAATTCAAACGTGATCAAGACGTTTGGTTTCGATATCACGGTATCACAAGCTTCCCGTTCATAGCTTACTTGTCTGTCTGGTTGTATGTTGCACTAACAGAGTCTAAATGGAAAAAAAGAGCTATGTGTCACATGTTCACTCTTAATTACTCTTACTCTCTAGTATTTTCTGTTTTTGTGTGTTTGTCTTTGTAAAATTGTTTCCAAAAGAGGTATTGGGATTGAAAAAGACACTATGTAAATTAAACTCGCTGTTTATGTATGTATTTATTTATTTGTTTACCATTGAGAATTGAACAAATGTTATGTTTCTCGGGAAAATCGCACTGGGGAAGCAAGGCGAGGACCAGCTAGGCTTTAGAGAAGATCTCTCCATCTCCCTATCATGACTGGAGTGCATCTCTGGCCTTCTTGCAGCTTGCGTGTCTTCATAACTCTGATCTTTAACAAGGCTGTATGTTTCTTCTGTTGAAATGCCAGGTGTGGATACAAGTGAAACTGTGCAAACACATCTAGCTCCACCCGGCACTCCTGGTGCCTATCCAAACAGGAGAGAACGAGCCTGCTGAATAATTACACTAAGTGCGTTTGGTCAGCCCGTAGGGGAACATTAATGCACGTGCACTCTGGTTAAGCAGGGTAATGGCTTGGGACCTGTGCTGAGACTCGAGGCAGGGCTTCACCCATCACTTCAAAGCCATTGTTTGAGCAGGAGCAGCGCACACACTCCCGAATGAGTGTTGACTGCTGGGCCATTTCAATAATCTGAGGGAAAAAAAGAAAAAGAAAGCGTGCAACAGCCTTTTCGAGGCTTCCAAAAATAACCTAGGCAACCCCTGCCGCCTTCCAGCCTTTCCTGACTGGGCTGTAATTAATATGACAAGTCTGTGCAAAGCAGGAAAAAAAAATCTCCCTTATGCCTGACCACTGCTTACATGCAAGCAGTAGAGGAGTACATTGAAAGCACATGTCACAAACGGAGATCGCTGTGCATGTTTACTGCTTCTGGATACGTTCCCATCCATGTGAGGGCACTGCAACTGCTCGGGGTAGTACAGTACTGGTTCAGCTGGAAATGAGCCTCTACTCGCACTCTGTGGGAATGGGGAAGCAAATTGATAGAATAATAAACCAGATAAAACGCCCGTCTGTTGGGCACTTTTAATCATGACGACAGAGACATTCTGACTACGTGGCATTGAAGCTTATAGCCTGACGAAGGCTTTACTTCAAAGTTAATTTGAATGCCATTACACATAGGGGTGTGTAGGAGGTAGGCTGTGTGCACACAAGTTGCTCCAGAAGGCCTACTTAATACTAATGAAAGCATTTTTTTTTTAAAAAAACTATTACACACACATTCTGTAGCCTTTACAAAATGGGGTGAGGGGGTGTGCACTAAAATGATGCTTTCCAGCCCTGCACTGAGACAATGAGGTATCAATTACTGTGATAAGATCTGTGCAAAGTCCAAATCAAGCGAGAATTTCACATCTGGTCCTGTGCTCTTGTCGTCAAATTAATGGATTCTTCTAAAGCCATGTGCACCAAGAACGTGATAACTTAGACTCTCTTACTACTGATAACATTCCCAAAGAAGGCGGCACTGAGATTTCTCAGTAGAGAGGAAAACTTAAACACGCAACCGCACACAATTGTATGACATACTCAGAGTTGCTTAAATGCAGACTAGGAAAACAAAGAAACTGCTCACTCTAAGAGAAATGTCAGGTCTGCTTTAGCTGACTGCAAAAAGACAAGCTCCAGTGGAGCATCTCCTGCATATTCTGCTGCCAAAACCGATTTTGAGTCAAACATCCCTTTTCTTTTTGCCTTTTCTGATGACGCTATACCAGTGGCACCGAAGTGGTTCAATTTGGCCAACAAAATGTCTGAGAGAGAACAGAGAGACAAGCAAAAGGAGAAAAAAAAAGAGAGACTGATTTACAGCTGTAGTGAATGAACAACAATGTTGGAGTAGTCAGAGCTGCATGGCTCTCCAAACTCCCTGAGAGGACGCGTCTGTGGAATCTGGCCCAGACATTTCTGGCGTTCCTGAGCTGATTGGAAACACACAGGCTTGAATGGCTGTTATTTCCAGGTGTGGAGAGAGAGAAAGCTGGTGGCTCCTCACCTCCCCGTTGTTGCCTGGATACCGTTACCAGGAAGGCCCGTGGCCGGGGGTTAAGCTGCGGCGATAAAATGAATAAACAAAGGACGGCTCTGTGGGCAGCCCGGCCAGGTGAGCTCATATCAGCTTCCCACACTGAAACTCATCTGCACAGGAAATGACCTGTAGCACCTCACTAACACACCTGGACAGAGAGGAAGAGAGCATAAAGATGTCCTGGAGGAACCGTGCCATTTTAGCTTTTGACCATAGGAGGAACTCAACTCTCATCGCTTTCAACAGGCCTCTGAAACAATCCCTCAACAACAACTCATTGTAGTGACACCATAAGCAGAACCGTGGGACGAAAACAAGGTCACGAATCAGAGCTACTATCAACCGATGAAAGCAAATCGCAAATATAATAATAATCCCACAGATACTATGAGACAAAATGAAAAGCACTAGACAACTTACATATTACGCACGTTCCGAAAGCAACGTGACGGCTTCCGATAAATACACAATGCCTAGCATGCCTCATACCGAATCGGATGAGGAAGAGAGTGCTTTCCACATCTTCATCTGCTATTCATTTTTAACCGCTCTGTCAATGCACAGCTCAGCACACACTGTAACAGCTCCATGAAGTGGCATACATCAGGCGTCTACTTGTAAGTGTAAAATACCACTGTAGATGCCCCATCAGTGCATTACGGAGTGAGACTACATGCAGGAAGCAACCTGAAATATGGCTGAGGGCAGATAATGTCGCTCGGTATAGAAACGCTGTCAGTGTTGGTTAGTGTGTGATCTCCGGACTGAAAGCAGCAGCAGGCATATGCTGAGCTGCCGAGGACAATGTGGTGCCAGCAAACTTTTAATTGCGGGCCATGTCGGGACTGAGCTGCCACTCTGAGGCCATGTCCAAGAGGATGGCTCACGTAGATGTGACGGGCACAGAGAGAGAAGAGAGCCTAAGAGCTGTGTTAAGAGCCCTCACTGTCACACTCTCACACAGAACACACAGAAAGAAAAGATGGAGATGATCAGAGTGCTGCTCATGGCTGACTAAGCACACACACACACTGCACACTCAATAAGATGTTGATCTGTTATAGGATATTGCAGGGTATGAGACTTGAAATTGAATTCATCTGAAACACTTCAGAGAGTTTGTTTGTTTCGTATGCATTGTAATTTTACACTGACACAGACAAAGTGCTACATAAAGTACACACACTCAAATTTCCATAGACTTGGCCAAATAAAAGCGGTATAAGATATCTGAATGTCGAGTTTTTGCCTTTGAATACTGATAATTGAATGTTATTTAAATAATATAACTGAATACTGTTCAAATTGTATAATATTAATATTATATTTAAAATTATATAGTTTGAATAGTACTCAAACAAATAATTGTTCTGACAGGCCCAATGCCATGGTATGGTAATCTATGGTATGATATGGCATAGTCTGGTATAATAGTCTGGTATAATATGATATAGTAAAGTATGATATAGTAAAGTATTATATGGAACGGTATAGTATAGTATGGTATGGTATTATATAGTGGTATTATACTGTACAGCATATTACGGTACAGTACATTACATTGTCGGATGGTATGGTACGGTATACCAAAGTATACGGTATAGTTCAATATAGTATGCCATAGTATGGTATATTATGGTATGATATAGTATATATCAGTACAGAGCAGTCTTGCATATTATATACTACAGTTTGCAATAGTATAGTATAGTATTAAGTGATAAAGGGAATGTACAACAGCGTATGTTTAGCTCCAGTGTCCAGCTGCTCATAAAGGTACAATTTGCCTTTACCAAATTGTATTTGCCTTACAATTAGAAGCTTCTTACCTTTTGTTATATTAGCAGCAAATGTCATTCCTGTCACTCTGGCAGAACTCAGATGTGCGACAGTGATGACACCCTATGCTGTTTTGCAGTCTAGATATTATCAGTGTTTTACAACTGTGCACCATAAACATCACACAGTCTTAAGTCATCAGTGAACAAGTTGGAGTGGCATTGCCATGCAGTCGCCCTGCAGCTCTGCAGAGGTAGAGGCTCAGAGAAAGCGCACAGCAGATGCTTGACACACTGCTGTCCATTCAGTTGCTCTAAAGAGCAGCTGCTCGCCATCTCCTGCCCCTGGCACTTCACACACATACACACATACACACACAAAGCCAGCAGGAAGCAACCACAGAGGCTGCCAGCTTGCTTTCCTTGATTTTCACATCGAGTCTCATAAACAGCCCTACGAAGTTTGCAATTGTCTAAATCGTTAAAATCGGAGCTTTTCACATTTGGGCCACTTTCACTCGTGGCCCTAGATCTGAACCATATCGGAAATGTGTCTTTTTCACATTGCATTTGACTGTGCATGTGTTTATCCCTACTGGCTTCTCTTCTGCATGCAAATGCTTCTAAACACACACGTGTCAGTGATAACTGCAAAAACAGCAGAAGCTCTGCATCTGTCACTTTTTTTTTTATTGTCTCTCATTGATCATGAACCGCTGACAAGCTGCCAGACAAAATCCAGGGCAAAAATAACTTGTGTCTAATATTGTTTTTCATTTTGCATTTGAATCATACACTTTGCAATAAAAATGTGGCATTCAGGGCTATTCATATGAATGACAGATTGTGAACACAAAACCATAAGAACAGTTATCCAAGATAAGATCTGAGAGAAAAATTCTGAACTGAGCAATACGACTTGTAATTTGAGCATAGCTGTTAATACTCCACAACACAGACAAACTGTCTCATGGATACAGACACATGCAAATCCACTAACACCTGGACTGGAGTGATTTCACATTCATTCACAGATTCCTCCATATGCTCAATCCATTTGTCTCTCACTTCAGTAGTACAAAAAAAAAAAACCCTCGACAAGACAATAAATCCAGAAATGTGCTGAACCCATTTAGTGTCATCTCAAAATATATCACAAAAAAAGGAAGGAGAAAGAGAAAAGGACACAAGAGGGATAGTAGAGAGCACGATACAACTCTGATTCTCAGATAGCAAGATGATAAGATTGGCATCTTTCATGACCTGTTCAGAAAAGCAGCCTCCAAGAAAATCTGCATTGTGCTGGGGACTTCCAGGTCAGTGGCAAAAGTAAAAAAAGGAGTCAGTGAATGTGGAGGGAGGACAAGATGCTATTCAAACAGACAGAAGCGGCTAGCTCAGAGCACTGTGGGTCACAGGAACGGGGTCTCGATCTATAGGTGGCTGAAAAACACCTCTCATTATGGGAGGGATCATGTGACGAGGGCTCTTCCTCCTCCTGCTTCGGGATCCTCCTGGCATGAATGTGAGCAGTATGTCCAGCAACAAGCTGTCTTTATGCCCATGCGGGTAATTACGGGGTGCAGGTCAGGATCTGTTACTGCTGGAGCCGGGCAGAGTCCAGGTGCCCGAGCCTGAAGCGCTCAGCCATGTTGGGAGAGGAAACCAGAGGAGCGCTTAGGCCTACCCCCCTCCTCCGGCCTAGAGGCACGGCCAGCACAGAGCGGCCAAAACCTAAACACACTACAGACCTTGCTTTGTCTCGGCTCACATCTTTCTCACACACACACACACACACACACACACACACACACACACACACACACACACACACACACACACACACACACAGCACCTGACTATGCAACCTTAGGAAGGTAGAGTTAAAGGTAGGAAGTAAAGCAAAGACACTAGCGGTGATTACAATCAGTGTTCACAGTGGGAGCACGATAAAGACCAGCATCAAAACCAGATTAGTGTGGCAACACACATACATATAAACACACAGTAAAATATCTTAATGAGCTCATCACACACACACACACACACACACACACACACACACACACACACANGTCAGCTATCAGTACTGCGTCTTGCAGGCAGCGTCAGCAATATCATAACAGACCTGCATCTCTCCATGCGCTGTCGCCCGCTGATTTCCCCGTCGGCGACCCCCCGCACGCACAACAAACACTGCAGTAAGGATAAGTGCTTGTGGATAGTCGAACAAATGATAGGGTGTTTATTCCAGTGAGTCATAACAAAATAAAATCAAAAGATGCTTGTGGACGGTTTATCATGGACTGGGCTAGATTAAGCGCCTCCTGTCTTGCCCTGCACAAAGCCCTGTGTAGTCTAGCACGGCTCCGAGAGCAGCTCGGGCACCAGATAAGAGTATTGATAATGCTGGCTGCACAAGTCCGATTGATTTTGGGAAGCTGAGACACTGGAACTGAGTGCGTCTCTTACTTCGAAAGTGCTTTGTAGGACGTTTAATATTGTTGGCATACGTATCCGGACAGATACATTTAGATAATGTTGGTTCTTCATTGAGTCAAGAGGAAATAACAGAAATAAAAAGTTTACAGCGGCTGCGCTGAGGCTTAATATGTAAAATGTAGTGTGAGCAGTGCACCACAGATTCCTGGTTAAATGTGGTAAAGCCCAGTGGAAGATGTATGTATGTATGTATGTGTGTGTGTATGTGTGTGTGTGTGTGTGTGTGTGTGTGTGTGTGTGCGCGTGTGCGTGTGTGAGCTGTGGGACGCAGCAAGCCGCGTGGCCTTTTGAAGGCACAAAGACAAAGCGATGAGCAGTGATAAGAGGAGGCGCCAGGCTGCTCAAAGCCCTGAGCGCTGAGCAATCACACACAGACTGATAAGCATCATGCCATAAAAGCCTGCTCTGACTCTTACAGCTCTCCTCCAGACGACGAGAGAGAAGAGAGAAAGCGACGGCAGGAGGAGGAAAGGGGAGGTTCAAACTGGATAATAAAGATGGATGCTCCATTTTGGAGATGAACAAATATACTGTAAGACAACAGTATGACAGTTTTCCTCAGAAGAACTGATTGGTAGTTCAAGGAAGAAAAAAAAACAAAAAAACAAGAGATATGTTTGAGGACAGAAGTACATGCCAGAGGAACTGCGCTGAGCTGAACAACACTGACAATAAAATAATATGATGTATGCGAATTCAAGCATTATTAAAACCACATACGACTTGACGTTTCTGACACGTGACCAGTCACAAGCCCTGCCCTGTTTTCTTGGACCTCCAGTCAAGGCTTAGGATTGCTGATGAGCTTTCAGGAGACGTTCTGAATTTCGAAGCTCCATAACTGGTCAACAGAAATCCCCGTGGACATGTAAAAGTGATGTGTTCTACCAATAAAGCCAAAAAGTATACATTTAAAAATCTCAGCTATAGATTGATCTCTGTGATTGGTCGCAATGTTTGCTACACCAGATAAATATGTTTGTCTGGAAAGAATGTTAATGTAAAGCACTGTGTTAATGTTTAACCCTGCTGTTAGCTGTGCAATAAATTGATCAAAGTGTTTGGCCTTATATTGGGTTTTGCCATCTTTGTCTATTGTTTGTTGAGGTGATTTCACAATCTCAGCTTAACAGTCACTTCATTTGAGCTGACAATTCTGTACCCTTTTAAGTGACACTTTTCCTGATTCACAAAACTCATCTATAATGTCTTGGAGTTGCCAGAATAACAGTAACCACGCACAGGCATGGCTTGGGATTGTTCATTACGTTAAGTGGTGTGATACGCTTTGGCAGATGTTTGAGGTGTCAAAACAGTGCACTCCAACATGTACACAGCTCATAGAGATACAGCAACATCCATTTTTCACATGATATAGTGACTAAACATTTAAAAAATGTGCAAATAATATGGAATTGATACTAGAGCAGAGAATGGAAACCCTTTATTTCATGGAAAAATAATTCGAACCTCAAAGTAGTGTGAAAAATGTAAAATCGTCCTCGAGTTAAATCACTCTGTCTTATGCAAAGATAAGAAACACACTTTCACATCTATCACATGGCTAATCGGTTTTCATATTAGACCTTTACAGATCATATTAGATATGTGTTGTATGACTTGCTTTGTGCTGGTCAGCACAACTTCATTCTCAACTATGATTCTCTGCTATTACCTGAGTTTAAAGGAAGAGGAAGACGATGCTGTGTCTTACCTGAGCCGGTATCGATGACTGTAGCCTGGCCTACACGCTCTGGAATCAGACAAGAGGAGCCGGGCATGGTCATAGGCTCAGAGCGCACAGGCTGGATCCTAACACACACCACGCACGTGCACACACAGTAACAAATATATTCATGACATACATAGCATGCACACTGCAAGCAAAAGAAGGTATTTATGCATTTTGTAGATCAAGGATGGTGATTCAAGCAATGCTATTGTGTCAACACTGTGCTTGTGTGTGTGTGTGTGTGTGTGCGCACGTGTGTATATACCTGAGGCTGTGCAGTTCCAGGTCATCAGTATCAAAGTCGAGCAGGGGCTGTTGGGTATCACTGGGCCCCTGGGACTGCAGCACAGACGAGCTGGAGGAGATGACTGTGGTCTGGCCTGATGGGTGAATGGTCTTAAACTGGAACTGAGGACCCATCCACAACCGCCTGTGAGGGCCAGTGTGGGTCACTATCTCCACCTGAAAACACCCAGCTACGTGTTAATTGGCTCTGTGTACAGAGCAGAAAGACAATTATACTTCATGTAAAGTGATACAGTATTACAACCACATGTCTATGTGTGACTATATAACCACAGCACCTCAGAGGGATTGAAAAACAGTTCTGCATGTACTTGTGTGTATGCAAATAGACAGACACTAAATACCTCCCCAGTACACTGCATTAATGGGGTATAGAAGAACAGGTGTGACTCTCATGCTACCTCACGATTCAACTGAATTTCAATTCAGGGTGCTATGACGTAGTTATTTTAAAAAGAATTATTTTATCGTCAAACTCAGCGGTCTTCAACCTTTGAGTACAAGATCACTTTGGAAGACAAAATTTGAAGCGAGATCTACCACACTATATGTTGCCAGAAGAAACAAAAAGAGCACCTAGGGTAATGTAATTTTACTTTACTAACAGTAAAGCAGTTCACCTACATTTAAGGATTCAGTAATCACAGTGACACAGGAATACAGTTTAAATATCAATATCAATATCAATACGTCTCTTAGTCAGACGTGTGCAGTACTTGGAAAGCATTTGTAAATCACTGAGAAATGTTCTTGGACAACAACTCCACTCTTCTCATTACTGTTTCTGGACTAAGCGGCACACTGTTAATTACCATTTTTATGTCTTCTTCTTTGTCTGTGAATAAGATGTTAGTCATTGCTTCTTTTAAAAACTCACTGTCGGTGAAGGGACTTCTAGTGCTTGGCCAGGTGATGCAACACTCAGTGAAGTCTCAGTAGCAGCTTTTTAGCTTTCTCGTGGGTTTTGTGAAAAGTGATTGCTGGGCTTTTAAAACCACTTTTAAACCTTGACTTCTTTTTTCTTGTGTTTTGGTCTCGGGCGGGAACGAGTCCTTGAATTTCAGATGGTTTTGTGTGGTGGCACTCCAAATGACCAAATCCAATTGGTCACATACACTATACAAGCTCTCCCTTTGTCATAGCCTATGTAGTGAGCAAATACAACAAATAAAATGCCAACTGGGATCAAACATAACAGTGTAACTTATTTTTGTGTGAAGACCAGTCGATGTTGAAAGATTTTTATGTGGCTCCCAGGAAGTGTTATGAAATGTAAAATTTAGCTAAACAAGGCGTCTTGATGCCTCATGATTTTCTTTGCCTAAAAAATACAACGGAAAATATGTTGTTTTTGTTTCACATCTAGTGTTTAAATGTAACTTTTAAAGAGAAAATTATAATCCATCAAAGAACTGATCCTTTTTTTCCCCCAACCCTACACAGAAACAGACATCACTAATATCAAGCAGGAGAGGGTGAGAAGGAAAAGACAAGATGTTCTGCCAGCTTCCTTCTCCCCCCACTCCTTCATCCATCTTTTCATAAAGTAGGCCGAGGGCTTTGCTCTTCTCTCCTCCTCCAGTCACATATGTGAAAATGAGCCCAGGGAGGAACACAAGTGCAACATGAGGCACTTTTTTTCTGCAGTTAACACCATCAGTGTCACCCAGCCCTGAGACAAACAGATGTAGTGCTGCTTTTCTGCAGGGGCAAGAGCCAGATGTTTCCCCTGACCCTCCTGTCACACTTAGCAGTAACATATTGAGCCCACTTCACACTGACAGCACTCACTGCACTCATTACACACAGCCACAGCTCACACAGGGGACTGTGTTTCATGCAAGCTGTCCCATCCCAATCCTGTTCTCCAACCAGAAAAAATCTTCTGAGAATATTTAAGTTGTCATGGTGAGTGCTAATGATTTCATTAAAAAAAAGCTGAAAAGTAGACACATTCGTAATACACATTCATGTTGAGAATTCAACAGTGGCCATAGAAGATCACATGTAAGAAGTCCTGTGAAGTTACGTGTGTAGTACGCATCATTAGCTCATAAAATGTTCATTAGCTAGGACCCATAAGAGCATTCAATAAAACCCCAACTCAATAATGTAAAGCTGCAGCTGTCATGTTGCTAGCTGCATGTTTTAGATATGAGAAGCCACAGAAAAGGATAGCACCGAAACCGAAATGAGTTAACCCTATCTTCATACAGTATGACAGTTAATTAATGTAGGTACAACTTTGTATGCTTCATGAAATGCCTTTTAAGGAAAAGAGGCAATACTGAAACATTTTGCTCTGGTTGGGAGTGGAAATAATTCAAGGAGGGAAACATTCTAATGTACAAAAAACCTGAAACAAAGAACTAGCGAGATCCCTTACATGCCAGTATTGCTAGCGGCGGCTCAGTGGTTAGTGCTCTGGACTAAGGATGGTCCAAAGGTTGTGAGTTTAAATCCTGGTACTGCCACTTGTCACTGTTGTCACTTTCTGATGCTTGACCAAAGCTCTTAACCCTCATCTGTTCAACTCAGTCCTATCACTTTGGATAAAAGCATCAGCCAAACAAACTGATGTTTATTAGCAATGCATAAATGCTTTCTAATTGCAATTTTTTCCTATATTTGATTGTTATTGATCCATTAACAAAAAAAAAAAAAATACAAACTGGACTTAACCTAAAAATGAGAGGGATTAACCCAAAAAAAAGGAAGGTGATGGATTGGACCATTCTTTTAACCTCTACAAAGGGCATGATACAGGAACTGACCTGAGAGAGCCACTCCTCATCCTCCTGGCTGCTGTGGTCCGAGGCCAGGCTGTCATGGGAACCCTGCCTGGTGATGGGCCCCGGGCTTCCTGGAGGCAACACTGTGATGAAGAAGAAAACAGGATGAGATGAAGTAAACATCTTGTGTAACAAGAACAGTGAGAAAAAAAACACATTCTGGGCTATGAGTAGATTTATGGCTGCGTGCGTAGCACAGAGACAGATGGAGCACTAGCAGGCTTGAGTAAGCAGGCGCTAAAAATGAAGACTAATGTGCGGAATCAGTTGTTTGTCCTCCCACCTCCGGGATAGCACATGGCGTAGTAGCAAATGTAGTTAATAAAGGAGTAGATAATAGAGCTGTCAAGATCTCATCTGGAATACTCAAGGAGCTTCTGCTGTTCTCTGTCCATCTTTCTCTCGTTCTCTCACTCCCATCTCAGGTACATGGCAGATGTTCAATACACCTCAAGAGGTGTTTCAGCCAAGGTCAGTGAGTAACATATACTGATTCTTCACACAAACAGGAACCTGCTTTCTTTACCACTCAATCATTAAAACATCAGCCGCTGGAAGAGCCAGAACAAAGGGAGGCTTTAGCCATGCCAGCATGCTTCATTACACACACACACACACACACACACACACACACACACACACACACACATCAGTCTTACAGTATGACGACATGTGTTGTATTCCAACAGCATAGAACAAAGTCAGGTCCTGTTACTTCTTAAACACAGTCAAGCCTTGCTCTGCATCCTCCCCTGAGGCCCCATGGCCTGGCGACAATAAGTGTTGACTAATCAATAATTGAAACATAAGAACAGTAGCTGGTTCTGTAGATCAGGTTTCAGTGGGTTCATAATAGCCAAGCTGTAGAAGCAGCAACTCATCCCCAATACTGTAGTGTAGAGAGTGGAGGAGGCAATGGACAGGAAGCAGCAACTAACCACATGAATCTGCCACATCACTGTGAGTAGAGGATTTACACATATTCACTAGTAACTAAAACACTCACTTGGTGAAAAAAAAAATAAACCAAGATTACAAAACCATTATTCTAAACGATGAAGTAAATTTTATTCATTCATGACCTAGTATATTGTCAAACCATAGAAAGTCCAGAATCTTTAAAAACTTACAAAATACTTAGTTTGGTATTTATGTTTGATGAAATACATAAGGGTAAAACAATTAAAACCAACAGTGTCAAGGGAAACGCCTCCACCGCCAACAAGTCCAGTCCTGTTTGTTACTAATTTATATGCCTTAAAATATAATTCATACAGGAAGGAAACGACTAATGATGAACCGTTTCAAACATCTGATCTTGTTGTAACCTTGAGCTTGTTTGGATCAATTCCAAAATCTAATCAGTTCATTCATGCCATATACATCCTACAAACATTCAGCCACTTGTTCTTGAGATATCGTGCTAATGAACATCTCAGACGGACGCACGGACAACCTGAAAACATAATACTGGAGGAGGCATAACTGTTTTAATTTAAAGACTTGTGCTTGCTATAAGGTTAGGGTTACACCAGAGACAGCAGGACAGCAGTCTGGCAGGGTACAGCAAGGACAGTAGAACAGTGGTATGGGAACGTCAGGGACAGTAGCTCAGTTATGAAGACTGCAGCAGGAAGTAAGAAAAATGAGATTAAGCCTGTTTACCACATGTACCTTCTCACATACATGGGAAATCAGTGGTTCAAGAAGACTGACGAGTCAACTGAAACAAGATCTAGTACAATCCCTGGGAAATTACTGTATTGGGTCATTACCAGGTAAAATAAATTAGGTATTTTACTTCTATGACACTTTCTGAGGCGGCTTATATTAAACAAGAGCACAGGAAAAGCCCAAAGTCAGCAACAGTAAAAATGGAGGATTCGTAGCTTATTCCTTGTCAGACGAACGGCACAATACAACATGCACGTATCTAAATGCAATTTAACAGAAGACTCCAAGAACACAGGGTAAAGACCCAGAAGGCAGGTGATTAGGTCAAGAAAGAAATACATAAATTACACCAAACCCATTGTTACACTTGAGTAGTTATACAGCACATCCTGCTTAATGGGAATTTCACGGGAAACACGGCATGTTTTCTGGTAAATCTGCATTTACGTTTGAATGGTACAAAGTGCAAAAATTGTTGGTAAAGGTATGACACACATCCTGGGTTTGAGCATGATAACACCATTTCTGGGTGACTGAAAGGCTAAGGATCTTATCAGCCATTTCAGTGGCCTTGAAGTGTTAGACAGTAGTGCCTGTGTGCTGACCCAGCAACGGCGCCAAAGCTGCCCTTTTTACCCTGCAGTCAGTCTAAGCTTCCTGCCCCATGGAGGCAATTAGGGCTATTGACCAGGTCGCTGCATGCGATGCGCGGGCAAGCTGCAGGCCTGGTAGCCTCTCCAGCCGCAATTACAGCATTATGAGTCATGGAGGGGCAGCAGAGGCTCCGACTGCAGCACTGCTAAACTGGAGCCAGTCACAGTATTGGGAGGTAAATTATTCAGAGCTTGTTTTCCTTGACCCGACTCTATGGCCAGTCAGAAGTGTCCAAGTACACACCGCATACAGCTACACGAATGCACGTTCATGAAATACGATGTAGCATACTGCCTTGTTTGAAAGGCCTCACACCTTTCCTGAAGGTTCAGCCTCATTCATTAGGGAGCTCTCAGACACACAGATGCCTGCGTCTGATAATAAAGACGGCTAATGTCGCTAGCTGAGGATTCCCTGAGCTCTGTCAGTACGTCCAGAGGAGCCTTTGCAGGCCAGCTCGTCCTCATTATCTCTCCATCAGCTGGGTATAATCGGTGGAGGCTGGATAATGCTCCTCCTCCGAGTACAGCCGAAGCCTGGGCAGATGGACAGGTGGAGATAGTGACCATGAAGTGGCGCCACGGCTGCTTTTATCACCAGCCCAGCAGGCTCCAGCTCCTCTGACCCCACCGTCCACATGCTGCATTTTTAATCAGCTGGGTCATCCAATATACAGGCAACAGCGGGCCTGTCAATCACATGGCGCTGCCACAGATCCGCGTGGGCTGAGGACACGCAGGAAACCCTGTCCTTCCTCAGCCCACAGAGCTTGGGAACTGCCCACTGCTGGTGTCCTTGTGCTATCGCTTCCTCTTTTCTGTCATCTTTCTCTCTCTCTCTCCTCCATAGTGGGCTTCATCTGATATTACAGGGAAAACGAGAGCCTGATAACATTTATATTCATAGCAAAGGCAAGCGATTCTCTAGGCTTGTTCTCTGTGTTTAACTGAAGGTGGCACCTGGGCTCAGTTTCTCCCTGCATCGCTGGGCACTCTCACCACCCACCATAAGAAAGGATGCTTTGTTAATTCAATAGTCACTTTTCATTGCCACAGGTGGCTTGACAGCAGAGATGAACTTCATGAATTAGTGAGAACTGAGACATACTGCACTTGATATAGCAATGTGATGCAAAATCTAGCTACAATCATGTGCATACTGAGCTGAGCCCACTGTATATTGCTCAGGAACATAGAAAGGAAGACAGTGTTAGAGATATCCAGCTAATTATAATTAGGCAGAAATGTTAACACAGCACTCATTAAGACACTTGCCCCTAGTAAAGCACAGTGACAAAGAACTACTGCCATGTCCACTCACACTCAGCTACTTTATCACCGTGACAGAGGGAATATTCCACCCGTGAGGCAGTGGGGATTTAGCGGGAGAGAACAAATGTGAAGCTCTGACTGGAGGACTCAGAGGGCTAATTGCTGATTTATGTTTACAATTCACCCGCTAATGTTAAAATGCTCATTTATTCAAGATGTATTAGATACATGGTCATCAGTTAGCGTTCCTGCCCTGCAGTTGCCTCCACTTGCCTTTTAGATGTGCTCCCGCTCTCTTTGTACTTGTTATTGAATTACATGGGTTTAAAAGCCACATAAATTGCCTTCATTTGAATGCTGAGTTAATTCAGTGGCATGATGAGTCTAGGAGAGAAACATTACGGCTGAGTGACAAAGGCCTGATTCAAGATGCTGACAAACACACACGCATACACACATACACACACGTACACACACGCGCACAAACACACACACACACACACACAGAGGTGTATATGAGCCTTTTTCTGACCTCTGATACACAGACAGACCGATATAGACAGAACAGACAAACAGACAGATGGATAGATTACAAAGAGAGAGCGAGAGAGGAAGAGAGAGACAGACAGACAGACAGACAGACAGACAGCAAGAGAGATGAAAGATAGAGACAGAGATAAATGGATAGACAGACTGACAAAGATATCGAGACAGACAGCAAGAGAGATGAAAGACAGAAAAACAGATAAATAGATAGACAAAGAGTGTGTGAGAGTGTGAGATAGATAGATAGATAGATAGATAGATAGATAGATAGATAGATAGATAGATAGATAGATAGAATTTGCGTGCTCTCAGTGTTTTGCATTCTACAGTCATGGGGTTCTACACTCAGGAGGTTCTACCTTAAGGGAGGGTTCTACCCCCAGGAGGTTCTGCACTCAGGAGGTTCTGCACTCAGGGGGGCTCTAGTCTCAGCAGTTTCTACCTTCAGAGGGTTCTACCCTCAGGGGCTTCACAGCAATCATGTTAAAAGCAGACTTTGTGGGCAATATCTACTATTATTCAGTGAGACATGCTTTGCTACACTAACTATTTTATGGGTCTCATGCTCAAACACACACACACACACACACACACACACACACACACACACAGTCTAGTACTTACAGCCAGCCAGGAGGTACTGATAGTACTGCACCAAGTCTGAGGCCTGCACCAAGGGGTGGCTGCTGCTGAAAGGAGGTTGCAGCTCATTCCACTGCGGCGTTCTACTCAAAACAAACACAGAAATCAATTTAGGAAGCACATATCAAAGAACCAGATGTATACAGCTGTCTCCTGCTGAGCAATAATGGACTCAATTCCCACACGCCTGGCAGCCTTTCCATTTCTTTTGCCTCATGTGGACTGACCCAAACATACATCGCTATAGATGCTATCAGTTTACACTCATAGCTGATCAAAGCCCAAAGTTATCAAAGCAACTCTAAGTCATTCTGTCCACTTTCATTTAACAAAGTTAGCCACGGGATAATGCGTTGTGTTCAAACGTAGCATGTAGGCTGCAGAAACTGATTACATTGGATGCCTTTAAATAAACACTAATTTCAGTTCATGAAGGAATGCTCCACATGTCATACACTGCTAGCTTGTAGCTCCCATAAGCAGTGTAAAACCATGACAAGTACAGATAATGCAGAAGAATGATGGCTGCACCTGGCCAGAGTCCAGCATGCCCTGGGGCAGGTGTTTAACTCCAGAGGTGTGTCATCACCTATCTTCTGCGCTGTGCTGATTGGCCGAGGCTCCAGCACATGTTCAACCAGATTACCGTAGCAGCTTGCGATGTAGAGAGAGTCAACCACGGCCTGGCGAGACTGATCTATAGAGAGCAGATGCATCTTTTTTATTTCCTTTGGATAACTCACTCTTAAAAACAAGAGGAACAAATGAAACTTCAGTGTTGTTTTAAATAAATATAAATTGTCTGGCAACATTAACAGATCCCTTTGTATTCGGTTCAGCATTGCAGAGTCATGTGAATAGTGTTTTATATACTTTACGTTGCAATGTACAAGTTACGCATTGTGTGTTCGGCTCTGACCTTTTTCTCTCTTCATGTTAGGGTTGGTGATGAACCAAGAGCGTGAAGACGCAAACACAGCGGCTACACAGAACTCCCCTCCAATAGACTTGCTAGGAGAGATC
This sequence comes from Pangasius macronema, assembly GCA_037577455.1. Lineage (NCBI taxonomy): Eukaryota > Metazoa > Chordata > Actinopteri > Siluriformes > Pangasiidae > Pangasius > Pangasius macronema. The sequence continues at coordinate 11,293,798 of CM074958.1, forward strand.
TGGGGAGGCGGCTTGGCTTTACTGTAGGAAACAAACACAGCAATGAGTTGCAGGAGAGAAACTAAGGATAAGAGAAAGACAGAGAAGCAAAACAAAAGCGACACAGAGAGAGAGAGAGAGAGAGAGAGAGAGAGAGAGAGAGAGAGAGAGATCTTTGAAAGGGATATAGAGAATGGCTTCTGCAGTCTGCTTTAGGGAATCTGAGGCCCAGAGTGAAAGCAAAGTGGAAACTCAAAGCCACATCAGTGAAAAGAAAAGACATCAAGTTGGGATGCATAAATTAAAACAACATTCCCCACACATGAATAATATATTTCAAATGCTTCAAATGATTCAAGAACATTTCACGTCCCAGAATGAGACAACAACAACCATGATGATGATGATGATGATGATGATGATGATGATGATGATTATAACTAAATAATAATAATAATAATAATGTGTTACATTTATGTAGTGCCTTCCTCACACCAAATACTGCTTTACAGACAGTGGGACACACAGCGGGACACACAGACTACGTGCACATCAAATTCCGTTTAAGGTTTATATTTGGATTGCAGCCATATTCTGAATACGATGCTTACATGCGTAAAGGCATCGGAATATTCCGGTATACATGGTTGTTGTGAGTATGCCGATCTACACACGCGCTATTCCTTTCCCGCTGTTATTCCCTGAAGAGTGCTCTAACACTTCTCACCATCAAAAGTGCCCGACAACACCGCCTCGAGCTGGAAAGGGTAGTGTAAGCGTCTGTTAAGCTATGTATCTGTTACCACCCACAATTCCTTTCAGTGGGGTTTCTGAATAAGGTGTTTACATGCAACAAATTTCCAAATTAACACAGGCATATTCCAGAGGTGGGAATCAGAATTTGCGGAATCAGAATATTGTCTTAATCTGAATCGGAGGCATCCCTGCTGGCTCTACTTGTTATTTTATGTTTTTATAATTGTTTTTTAATACGTACAATACATCAGAATGCAGGAATGTCAGAAGTCATTTCAAACATTTCAACAACTTTGGCGAAGTTGACCTTGTCTGCTGCATGGAAAGCATGCAATAAAATAGATTCATTTTATAAAGTGTAATCTATATGAATGAACATTCTTAAAATATAGTGCATTATAACTGCACTTCAATATTTTCAGATAATGAAGACATCACAACATAAAAAAAAAAAAAACTAACTAATAAAACTACTTGTGCTCTGTGGCCCTAAAAGCTTCTCACACATACTGGCAAAATGGAGCTGGTCACATAATTGCTGTCATTTGCTTATAAATCTGCTTCAGATGGAGGCTGAGCAGCTGTGTGTGCACGTCTCATTCTAGATTAGGCCTTTAAAAGAATTTATTATAGGCTATTGAATTATTCTGCATGCCAAAACCGGTTTGATGAAACCTAACACAGAAAATGGCTGAGCAGCATAATGGGGCGGCCATATGGAGGCTGAACTGGAACTACAGTGTGGTGCAAGTGGCTCATTCCTGACTTCTACTGTAAAATGCAGCCATGTAAGACACTCAGCACTAAGAGAAGACACAGGAGACAACTACACATGCAGTGTATGAACATACAGATCTAGGAAAGCTGGTTAAAAAAACAAGCGTTAAATAACCTGGGCATATAACAGAAGCAGTAAATCATTTATATGTTTTCCTTCATCTTGGCCACTTCTAATCATCACACTATTGGAATGGAAACATGTATGCGCTGTGTCTCTGTGTTCAAAAGCCTTTTATCATGATAATTTTGTGATGTGCAACAGTGCTGGAACCGGTGAACACAATGCTGCGGATATTATAAATATAAAACCTTTCAAGCCGGGCTAGTTTGAAGCCTAATGTAAACAGATTGTCCAGTAGTTGAACTCTTCCCTTCTGCCCTGCATGACACACTGCTAGGTGCCGATTGACCTGTTGCTGTGCTCAACTCTCACTATTTCACTTCCTCTAAAGCTGTCAGCAAGTCGTAAATTACTCGTAGGATGAGGAGTGATGATGACGTCTTTGTTTAGCTAGCACCACGCATGGGATGAGGTCTATGGTGCAGAAAAAA
>CM074958.1:11295911-11305932 GCA_037577455.1 Pangasius macronema
AAATACAATTCATTCAGCTAACTGTAGCTAAGATACAATTCATTCAGCTAACTGTAGCTAAAATACAATTCATTCAGGTAACTGTAGCTAAAATACAATTCATTCAGCTAACTGTAGCTAAGATACAATTCATTCAGGTAACTGTAGCTAAAATACAATTCATTCTGCTAACTGTAGCTAAGATACAATTCATTCAGGTAACTGTAGCTAAAATACAATTCATTCTGCTAACTGTAGCTAAAATACAATTCATTCTGTTAACTGTAGCTAAGATACAATTCATTCAGGTAACTCCAGCCATTTAAAGTGGATGATAAAACAACACTGCGCACCACAAAAAGTGTCTAATGTGTAGTGGATTTCTCCTCTTTANTTCTCCTCTTTAAAGGAAAAATCCACCCTGAATGACTTAATTTTTATAATTAACACACGAGCTTCAACGGCATCTAGTTATTTTATAATAAAATAGATAAAATTTTTATAATAAATAATAAAATTCCGAGTTGACTTTTTTTTTGGTTTAAACTTTTCATTGACACATAGGTCTCTGGTCCCTTTTACTGGTTAACAGGCTCCTATATTACCCAGTAGCACTTTAGTCCTTTACTCTGTCCAGCTCTCTTATCTCCCCAACTGTACACTCTGCTCAAAGAGATAAAGTTCCAAAGCTGCAACTTGCATGCTAATACCACTGTGTCAGTCATCTCGCAGATTGCTAACTCGCTAAGCCAAGTCTCTGCCTCATAACTACAGCTGCATTGCGTTCTGGGACCTCGAGTCCAACGTTTGATGTCTCCACTACTTCTGCGCTGGATTTCCCAAAAACATGACACTGAATGTCTCTGGAGAATGGTGAGAGAGAAACGAAGCTCTTGCCCTTTTGTTTTTAGGAGCTAACAGCAAAAAACTGACTGTTATCCCTTATGTTTTTTAACGCTGATTTTTTTTCTTCTATTAAACGACATTGAAACTGCTAACTTCTCACAGGAATAAGGAAAATACCGCACCAACCGACAAATTAGCACCACAATCACTAAATACATCACAACCCTCTATATTTCAGGGTGGAGTTTTCCTTTAAGCCTCAAGATCTAGTATTCTTTCCACTTCCATAAGAAACATAACCTTATCATTAATTTCTATAAATCAAAGGAGATCGGTGGAGAGGAAACACTATCACCTCATTCTTCTTTCCTCAGAGCTTTCAATAATAAAACCTGGGAATAACATTATTCTTTAGGATATGTTTTAATGTATAAATGGCAACTGTGGAATATAAAACAGCCTATTATTATGAGAACGAGAGTGGCACATGGCGCTGGTTGGAGCTGCGCAGCAGGTCTGGCTGCAGTCCTGAGCCTGGGCAACTGAGAAGCATCATGCCAGTGAGGTTTTAAGTGAAACTCTTTGAAGAGGCTTTGGTCAGTGGCAGCTGCCAGCAGAGCCAGATCACAGCTCGGTTCACAATGTCCTGGTTCTTTAAGTAAAACAACCGCTGGCGTTGATATGTCTGCGTTTTAAATCACTCTTCCTCTTACTCTCACTGTAAGTGGCTTGAAAGTGTTGGGGTTTCAGCTCTCATGACAGACAACGCAGGCTGCAGCGATTCCGCAGACCATGTGTATGTGCGGTTTGTTCAGAATAAATACTGGCACTGAAAACATCCTGCAAAAAAAACGTAACCCAATATCAATGAAATATAAAAAATAAACATATTTAGTGTGCTGCCGGAGAAAGAAAGATGAATGTTAGTGAACTGGATCCAATTTTCTTTCTTCGGCCTTTCTTTCCTTTTTCCTCTCTTTGTATTTCCTTTCTGCTTCTGCTGCTCCCTAACGCAGAGACTCTGTGGGTTTTTTTTTCCTGTCTTACTAATTCACTGAAAAGACTGCTCGCATGTCATTTCCACTTTTAATTTAACAAATGAGGCCTCTTGACTTGAGCTAATAGCTTTTCCTCAAGGGCATAATTCAATCTGTAATGTCCACGATCAAAGTCCCAGTGCATTAGAGTCTGGGAGCAGGCAAGGCGCCATCGAGGACCAGAAGCAGCCGCCATTTATTTTCAGGGCCTGTAGTAAACAAATATGGCAGAGCTCTAGATCCTGTCAGAGCTACAAAGAGGCACGGCGCAGAACTGGCCGTGACTTGGAGGAATGGCCGAGGTATCCATATGGTCGGCGTACATCAGGAGGGTCCGTTTTAGAGCGCGCTTGAAGAAGTTCAGAAGCATGTGGCAATGTCCTTCAACGTTATATTTATTGTTTTACCGCAATCTTTTCCCCAAATACAGGCAGAGCACATGGCTGCGGTACACAATGTGCTAATGGTGGCCACTTGAGTGCTTTTTTCCGCTGTAAACAGCACAGCCGTGCATCAAACGCTGAGGCAAGAATGAGGGCTTTTCTCCTCCATTTCCATCGTTCCACCTCATCACAACACCACTGAGAACGCCACTCTCATTCCTGTGCGACTTTTCTTTCCGCGAAGAAACAGCCACTAATGCAAGTTCCGCAGGCCTGGAGTGCGGCGAGATTTAACTGAACGATGAGCTCATGCGGTTGTGTAATAACGGTTTGGGGCTCTAACCACACTCCTGCTCGTGGAAAGCATGAATGGATCTGAGTCAGAGGCGAAGGTATAATCTTTTAAAAACACGCACCATCAAAGGACACGTCGGATATTTTATCACAAGACAAGCTGAAGTTTGGCTTCATCGGCTTCGCAGGTTCGACCTTTGTCACGTGATCCCGCGGGCCATTTGAAGAGTTATTTCATTCAATTAAGAGAAACTCAAGAAAATATCTCAGTAAATGAAGTGCAGGGAAGAGAATGGAGCTGGTGCCACTTGCATTAGCAACTCATTAGGAAGGAAATCATTAAGGATATTACAGTTTCTCAGAACAAAATGTCTCTGAATTCTCAGAGCATAGAAAGAGAAAACAGAAGACTTTAAAAAGAAGAGTAGCCGATCATAAGGTGGAGCTCTCATTCCCAGACCAAGGGGAAGGCAGCACATGCTTTTTATTCAGAGGCAGAATCAAGGCGGCTTAAAAACTTTAACGAGACCATCTAGTGGAAGCTTTCTACCAAAATGGTCACAAATGGGATTCTTTTAATGGCCCGAGATTCCCTGTAAGTGGGCCAGTTAAATTAGGCCATTCATAAATCTAGCTTATCTATGAAATACACAGTGACTACAAACATCTCCAGGAAATATGAAACAGCATGTGCAGATATGTATGCAATTAATCGGTATTAGTCAAATACACCCATGGTGTTGGCTGGCCATATCAAGCAATATAGTGAAGATGTTTTTAACCCAAGTAATAATCATGATTAATCAGGATTAACTACTGCACGAGGTGATTCAAAGCTTTATCACTGGGACTGCTAGAAATAGATAGAAATATTTATTTTATGTATCCTTAATATCCTTAAATTTCTAATGCTGTAGTGAAACGCAAACAATGCGTTTTATGAAAACTGTTTAGTTTTTTTTTGGTTTGTTTTTGCACTAAAATGAAGCAGATCATTTTGTTTTTGTTACAAACCTGAGATCAGAAGATGAAATTTTTCAGCAGGGCATGCTGTTATAGTAAACTAATCAATGAAGTCATTGAGTCATTTATTGCTGTGGGACATCTATAAAACAAGTTAGCTCCTATTATCACTTATGTTATAGCAGCTATAAAAAGTCATTCCCTCACGAATCCTTAAAAAAAAAATCAGGGAAAAAGAAAAGTGTTGAACTCTCTGCTCTGAACTTACAAACACTGACAGCTGAGAATCGTGAATAAACATCTCCTTAAGAAAAAAACTTAAGCCCATCAACGATTGAACATTTGAGTGCATTAATAGAAACCTTGTAGCTAGAACTACTCTCAGAGCTGCTGTTATAGAAAATGAATCTGCGCCTTCTAACCAATCACAGTCAAGGATTAATTATGAACTGAATTACTGTCCTAAAATCAAAAGAACAACATGCATGACTGCCTCAGCCATCACTCTTCCCCTCCCCTATGGAGTTCAGTGTCTTTTTCAAGTCCCCAGGTCTTAGAAATCACAAATTAAGATGAATCGGAACACAAAGATGATATGTTTGACTAAACAATCATTGTCTTTCAGTCCAAACAAGATAAATGAAGCAAGCAATGGATAAGTAATTGTGGGAAACTGGCCTGAAGTCAAGCACTGCATAAGTGAAGCTCTGTGATGTTCCTGAAACACAGGGCTTCAGGGATTAAACCCATCACACGCAGAGACACTCTCCATGATCACATGAACACACTGACACCACAACAGGATGCTAGGCTCAGAAAACAACTTCAGCCACTCACAAGAAAAAAATCTGAAAAAACCCTAAATTCATTGACTAACTACATGCTTTTTTTAATGCCTCGAAATAACTCAAAAGGAGAAATGAGTTAGAATATTTGAATTGTATTTGTTTATGGTTATATTAAAGAACCTATTTATTATTTATGATTATATATGCTGTTGAAGAAAATTATCAGCTCTCATCAAATAATACGTAATGAAGCACAGACAGAAAGAGAAAAAAAGCATATTAAGTGTTACCACAGGCTTCTAGGGGAAAAGAACTGATAACAGCAAGCTGGAATATCAAATGTACAAAATTAATGCAGTCATTCACGGGAGTGAATACAAAGTGAAGCATGCTGGGAATGAATTGGAAAAACTCACCATGGAGTTTTAATGGAAAAACATCCTGCCCCAAAGAGGTAGGGTCTTCATGACGGGAAAGATACACACACATACATGAAAAAACCATTAATGTCCAATTAATTGGTCAAAAACACAGAGCATCACAGAAACAATCATTTGAGGGTATCAAAAAGATCAATTATAAGAGAGATCACGGTCTGTTTTTTTATTCCTGGTTCAATCTTTCATCACAATTAAGAATATAAGGCCAAAAGATCAAGCTAGGACACTTGATAATCTGCAGAATTAAATGGCCAATTGGCTATTAACTGCTAACGGTAAAATAAGAATAAAGTTTTCCTAAAAGCAATAATGAGAAATGAGAAACAAAGTGGTCATAGGTAATGACTAACTTCCTCTTACCCAAGACATAAGACACAGAAACACTCAAGAAACATTTTAAGAACCTCCACTTCTTCAGCACTATTAGGGGTCTAGCTCAAATTGCGCTTTAGATCAATGTAAAACATCGTCTGGTCTTTTTCCGATCTTCAGCTGTCCAGCTCCTAAGATTCTGGCACGCAGGAGTTGAACCAGACGTGGCGTTCCGCTAATGAAGCCCATCCGCTTCGAGCTTATTGCTGTGCGTTTGAGATGCTTTTCTGCTCAACACGGTGGTAAGGAGTGGTCATCTGACTTACCACAGACTTTCTGGCCATTCTCCTCTGACCTCTCTCATCAAGGAATTTCTGCCCACAGACCTGTCATGTAATTTTTTATTTTTTATTTTTTTTGCTTTTCGCACTATTCCGTGTAAACTCTAGAGACTGTTCTGTGCAAAACTACCTCTTCTAGTCGTCGAAGACTTTATGAGTTTGGTCGGGTAGACCATGGTTGTTGGGACGGTGCCAGTTTCAGTGACTCATCAGATTTTCCATTCTGTTGTTCGATGTAAACATTAACTGAAGCTCTTGACCTGTATCTGCGTGATTTGATCCATTGCGTTGCTCCAGATGATTGGATAATTAACACTAATGAGCAGGTGTACAGTGTTCCCATTAAAGCTGCCCTTGAGTGTATAATTCCATAAAAAGGTAGTAATGTATATTGCTCTACTGAGCAAAACTCACATCTCTATTATCACTCTCTAAACAATCCAAACAAACAGATGGATATCCTCTTTAAGTCTGCTTCTTACTGGAGAACGGTTACGGAACAGCTGCTAACGTACCACGTGTGCTTCACTGATCGACTCAACATGGTGAGAATGGCAGCAGCATGCAGAGGACAGTTGTTAGAGTTGGGTTGGCTTACATGAGCCTTTGCGTGTGATGTTCTGATTTATAGCCTGATTCATAGTGACACGGAGACTCGAGCTGGCGGAGGAAGGCAATGCAGAGGTACATGATCAGTCCAGCAGGTTGCAGGATTGGTCCTCAATTGCCTCCAACCCTAAGTGAGGTACTTCAGCCAAACTGCTTCAGTAAATGTCCAGCTGTGTTAAAGGATAAACGGAAAATCGAGTGTGTGTTTTGCAGGTCCCCATGGAAGCGTGCCTGTGGCTTGGGTTAAATGTTCATGGTGGTAACACAAGTGATCATTTTGACAGGGGCTTAAAGACCTTATTATTTTTGACAAAATGTAAGTATTCATTTTGGCTTACCACTCGACTAAAACACAGATATTTTTTTTGAAAAAAGGTCTTGATATCAGTTGATTACTTTCAGAAAGATTATTTTGATATACCATGAGACCATGATGTTAGTGCTAGAGAATATGGAAATATTACTTCCACGGAATTATTTCAAATTAATTTACAATCTAAAGTCATAATTATTTAAGCAGGGTTTCACGTAAAATTTGTTCTTGTCGGTGACAAAAATGAAACGTATGAGACTAAAAATTCGGTTCTAAATACAGAATAAACATCAGAAGAGGGTTCAGTAAGCTGTACATCTAACCGCTTAAATGCTGGGTAGAGAGGAACAGCTTTTAACACACTCAGGCTATTTATTTAACTGACATCACTAAGCCCCGCCTTCACTATTTTCATTCGCTGCTGTGTATAACCAATCATGATCTTTACATTCCCCTGGGCTTACTCTGATTGGCTGCAGTGAGAGAGAGAGAGAGAGAGAGAGAGAGAGAGAGAGAGAGACCCTGTGGTAGAAATGGTGCCTTACTAACTATTCACTACAAACAAGAAGTGCATTATGGGTACTCAGCGCATGCCAGGATACACCTTTGGGCAGTTGCATTGTGAGATTTTACAAGCACCTGGGATATTCTTTACTATTATTTTGGACAACTACAAAAACAGAGCACTATGAAGTGAATAAGATGTGATTTAGGACACACAAGAGTTAAACATTAGCAATGCAGCTGGAAATAAAACTACAGACGGTACTGAATTTACAGAAATTATGCCATTAAAACAAATGCTGTTAATTATAAAAAAAGATTGTCATTCGGCTCTAACAGACGTGATGGTGCCCAGTGTTCTCATGTAGTGTGTATGTGTATTACACTGTACGTGTAAAAAAAACGTCGGGTTGGAGAGACGCTCTACTACTAAGTCACATCACTTCAGCACTGTTATTTCAGTAGCAGTGGACTGTGTAATATAACACACTAATAATAATAAAAAAAATCCTATGAACTCAGAAACACACACTGAGACACACAAACTCGTCTGGAGTTTGTAAAGGTATGTAAAGAGCTTAACTATCAGATCTCTGTATACTAGTCAACAAAAATATGCTTACATGATCATTTTGATTATTTTGCTCAACAACTAAATCAATATCATTAATATATAATATTATTATACAATATTAAATATTTAAAATATTATATATTATTACATAATATTTGCCACCATGAGTACACCCTTCCTGTGTACAATGCGTATTAATTTACTTTTAATTTATTTATTCAATTTATTTATGTAATTTAAATTAATGTAATTTAAATATTTTATGGTTGTTATGACCTGACAATCTATTGGAAGACATCTGATCTTTCCCTCAGTGATAAATGAATTATCATAAGGAAGAATCCTTGACTAAGAAACAGTCTTACTTTAATTTATATTAATTATATAATTTAAATAATACATATGAACTAATAAACATACTAGACAGGTAAACAAAAAATGAATAAATGAATGAAAAACATACCATTTCATTCAAACAAACGTTTACCTTAATAGCGTGTTTATAATGCTCACATAAATCAGTGTCTGGATTGTATTATGGATTGTATCATGGATTGTGTTACGTGTTTTTAGTGTGTTTGCTATTTTATACACTACATAACCATGTTCTTTTCATGTTGTTTTGTGAAGTTATTTTTGATCCTGTTGTACACTATGGTCAAAAGTATGTGGACACCTGACCATCACACACACACACGTGTTCTTTCCTCAAAGTTGCCACAAAGTTGGAAGCACACAATTGTACAGAATGCCTTTGTGTGTTGTAGCATTACAGTTTCACTTCTCTGGAACTAAGAGGCCCAAACCAGTTGCAGCATGACAAAGCCCCTGGGCACAAAGCGAGCTCCATGAAGACATGGTGTGCCAAGGTTGGAGTGGAAGAACTCGAGTGTCCTACACAGACACTATTGGGATGAGCTGGATGCTGACATCAGCGCCTGACCTCACTAATGTTCTTGTGGCTGAATGAACACAAATCCCCACAGTCATGCTCCAATGTCTAGTGGAAAGCTTCCCAGAAGTAACAGCAAAGAGGGACTAAATCTAGACTGGGATGTGATGGTCAGGTGTCCACATAATTTTGACCATATACTGTATCTGTTTTTTTTTTTTAAATTAGCCACTTAAATCATAAATACTTATGACAAATGATGCACAATGTATTGCCTCTGTTAATTAAATAAATAAAGTAAACAAAAAAAAGTCAAAGATAAAATATTAGGCAATGAATAAAACTCACAAGAATTACAGCTGAACATTTCATTAATTGAGAAATTCATACTTATGATTAAAATCTGATTATTTTGCAAATGACTTACTACATATTTACAATGCTTTCATTTTTTCAGGTTATGGTTCTCATAGCTTTAAACTTGTGCCAGTCTACCAATGGACTTTGTGGCATTTCAGTAACTAGTTGATTTTATGCCCTATCCTTGACCCTACTTGGATATACATGTACGTGTGTATGTGTGTGTGTGGGTGTGTATATGCGTCTGCAGGCTGAAGTAGACATAAACACACATATATAAACACACAGCAGCACAGCGCACACACAAAAGGCTGAGCACCTGGTGTGTTCCACCTCCATCTTGCCAAGAGGGATTGTTCACACAGGTGTAAATGCATGTGCTCAGAGTGTTGTACAGACACACACCGTGCCGAGGCCTGCGCTGACTGACAGATGGGCCTTCACTGCTCCTGCGCAGTCAGTGTGAGTGTCTGATCGTACACGCAAGAGGGCAGGCGAGGCTTCCAACCTGCAACCTGCTCTGCACCGGTGCAAGGCTGCTGATGTCAAATATCTACTTCCCTTCATAGTGAGGCACAGTGCAGAGCTCAGACGTGTCCCTTCACCCACACGTGTACAGCACTAAGGCTTTGTGAGGAAGGGCTGGATGGACGGATATCATCTGAGGCAGACTCTGACATAGGCGTGTTACAGAGCGGAGTTTCTGCTTAGGTTTCACATGCTGGTCACCGCTGAAGACAGGCAGAACACGAAAAGTGGAAAACGTGACGAGAATGAAAATAAATGCATCTGTACAAAAGAAAACACAGACGTGAGGGAGGGAATGTGTAAACAGCCTGATATCCAGCAATAGTGAAAGTGGAGAAGTGTGAAATTTGCCAGGGCCATGTTAAAGAAAAGGATGGATGCTTTCCTTAAATGTTACTACAGAAATAGGAAAAGAAGTAAAGAAAAAACACAGCAGGGAGCGCTGCTATAGGAAAACAATAAGCGACAAAGTAGTGTGATGCGGCTCAAAGTGTAAGAGAGTTACAGTTACCACCCCAAAGTGGATTACTTTCCAATAACAGCACATTCTAAAATGTTTTATTCCTCTTACTGCACAAAAAAGTCAACAATTGCCATTCTGAATTTATTAAAACATCATACTTTTTAACCATTTTATTGTTGTAAATGTAAAATGTCCACAAGCTAATTTCGTTCCTGTTATCACTTCATTCCCTCATCAACCTCTCTCTTTTTCTCTCTTGGTAATAGAGAGAAAACACACACACACACACACACACACACACACACACACACACAAGTCAGGTCCAGAAGTATTTGGACAATGACAGTTTTTGTGATTTTGCCTTTATACTCTACTACAATGGATTTGAAATAAAA
>CM074958.1:11320131-11338066 GCA_037577455.1 Pangasius macronema
CCAGACTTCAGGCAGTCATTGACTGCAAAGGATTTTCATCCAAGTATTAAAATTATAGTTATATTTACAATTATGTCCCTTTGTCACACAGAGCATACACACACAGTCCTGTGCAAAAGCTTTGGGAACCCTGTTGTTTTTTTTTTAATCACAAATGTTTTTGTTGACTTTTATTTTATGATTCTGCATTATTTTCAATTTCCAAACATTAGTTTGCCAGCACAAAATTAAATGTTACAGAAACATGTTTCTATGTCAGTAAAGAAAGCAGCATATTACGTGAGAGACACTTTTCAGACAAAAAAATAACGTGGCTGCTGGGTTTTGCTGCAAAAATAAGAAGCAAGTCAAAGTCTCCACAAGAGCTGTGGCTGCTTCTGCAAGATGCTCTGAAAACTTACAGCTCATTTCCTTATAAAACTGCATGAATTGTCCCTGAGACTACAATTAAAAAAAAAAAAAAAAAAAGGCAGTCATCACACCAAATATTGACTTTGTTTTATTTATTACTGTTTACTGTTCTTTATAGTATTTTTTAATGTAGAAACATTTAATTTCATTATTTTTGAAGACACACACAGACACACACACACACACACACACACACACACACACACACACACACACACACACACACACACAGCAGTCTTTCAGGTACAAACCCTGGGACAGTTCCTGAGAAATGATCAGGAGGGCTTGTGTGAAAAGGACGCAACACAGTATCAGGAAAGATCCGGTGACCCATTTAGTTGTGGGTGATGTGAAAAATTCCACAAAATCCAGTTTCGTTATCTGTCACATTGCACATAACAGGACTTTCATGGGAAATGCAAATGTGGAAAATAAAAAATTGCAAATAACGTCCAAAGTTTGAACTGTGAAAGGGGATTTATTGGAAGTGCTTAATAATGACTCATTTTCAAGTCAGCATGATATGAGTGTTTGTAAGCATGAGAAATAATGGGACAGGACGATAGGCAGACTTTTCGAGCTGGCTGTGCGCTGGACTGTGCTGGTTTGTGAGAAGTTTGCACACTGGAGCAGAGAGCATCATTGTGTGCATATCTAAACATGACACTTTGCTGGATACATACAGGCCTTTAGGGATAAATATTAGTTCTGCTTAGGCAAATAATACCTCACAAGTTGCCAACCAAAAAAAAGAAGGTTCAGTGTAACAGCTGCAAAAGCTGCAATTCTCCCAACCGATTTGTGCAAGAACATAGTATACTATTAAATTAAACTGAACGTTAAAATGCAGGGACATGTCACCAAGTCCTGGAAAATATTAACGATTACTGGAAAAGAAAAGAAAAAACATTTAATCTGAACTGACCGCAAATGTACATGGACGTTTCAAACTGTTCCACATTTTCTTCTTGAATTGGTTTGAATTTGCTGAAGAAAAAAAAAATTGCGTATAAACCTGAAAGACAGTGCAGCAGAGCACAAGACCATTGGGAAATTGTTAACTGTGCTTCTCTTTTTTTTTGGTCCTGAATTGAACCATAACCTGCTGCTCACACTTTGATTCATCTTTACACTGTACCTTCGTTACCTACGGTGCCACTGTTAAAAGTGGGCAAAAATAATGACTACAGACCGAGCAAAGGAAAATTTCTTTCTGTATTTGTCTCCAATTCAATCAAAAGAACGAACAGTTACTTGGGAATTGGACATAGAGCTGCACTGATCTGCAGTTAAACAATGGCAGCTGCTCTTTTACTCTCTCACTCACATGCTATAGACCCAGATACCTCCGTGTAAAGCTGAGAAAGTCGGTGTGGGAATATCACTAGGCCACTGGGACTGACTGCTGGCCACAGCCTCATATTCTCAAATGCTGAAGCTGTTAAAATTTGAAGCCTGCCTTCAATGTGAAACAGTCAGGCAGAAGTGAGACTCTGATGATCACCAGAGGCTGTTTCTCCACACTTTAAAGCTATGCTCATGACCATGTGGGAACCGGGAAATTTCTGACTTCCCAGTAGGACAGATCCATGTCAGCAGCACGCCAACTTGTAATTCCTAGTTTTTTCAAGAGCTCCGACTTCAATGAGTTGTGATTCTGTGACATCACTTCAACATGGCAGCACTCATATTGAAAAGTAAGAAATAAACAAAAAAATAACAGCGTGATTTAAGGTTTTAAGCAGTCTTAAGAAGTCTCGAGTTTCTGTATATATCAGCTCTTCCCATGACACCACAGCTACCAACCAGGTAGGGTAAAGGCTCATAGGCTTCCTCTGAGACACGTGAAGCCAGTTAACCACATCTCTTCACACTGCTGCTAATGCTGCATCACAGAGCAGCCTGATACACACAGAGGAAAGCGCTACCTGCCCAGCTCACAGGCACCCACCATTGGCTAGTGTCACGATGACTGACAGGAGAGTATTCCTTCCCTCCCACAACCAGTTTTGCTCCCTTGGAACTCGCAATCTCCCGACGACACTTTTGATAATCAATCATCATTTGGAAAGGACTGTTAGTCTCAGCTGCTCTTTATACTTAAATTTTTGTTTTTAAATTGTCGATTTTATATGAATAAACATGAATAAACAAACCCTGTCCCAAATCTAACCTTAACCTTAACCTTTGTATACAAAGATGTGACCATGCTGGGGGGGAAACACACACACACACACACACACACACACACACACACACACACACACACACACACATACATAGTACTTTTAAATACTTGAGTACATTTAAGTGTAGACAAGTTTTAGTTTTCACTCAAATGGAATTTTAGCTCCATTATTTCCATCAGCTACTTCCACTTTTTTGTAGGTACTACTAACATACATTTAGCACAAAGCTGTAGTGCCGACTTCTTCAAATAATTTAACAAGTTTCCTTCTGGTCCATCCAGAGAGGAAAATCGTTGCTGTATCATCCCTATAATAGAGTTATACTTCTAGGAACATTTCAGTTTCACAACGCTAACACTTTTGGGTTCTTCCAGAGGACTGCAACACCACTAAAGGTACTCAGCGTCCACATCACTCTTCAGATCAGTTAGGACTCCCCTAGGATCGCAGCCAGGCTGTTTGTTGTCTCTCACACACTGTGCAGGAAAATCATGAAAGAGCCAGGGAGAGTTCAGCGGCAGGGCCGAGTCCTGCTCTGTGTAGAGTTGCGCGGTGCTCCGAGTCATGTCTCTTGACAGTATTTAGAAAACACAAAGGGATCCAAAGAGGATGAAAAACATGTTCAAACTGCATATTTCCTGAGAATCTAGAACACAGGGACCATAAACACTGTGGGTGGCCCTCAAAGACTTTTAGTGATTACGTTAATGATTAAAAGAATTCAGAAATGCAATATTTCATCACAATCAGAAATGAAAAAAGCTGGCGCACACGTGTACGTGCGTGACTGAGGAAAACAGACAGAGCGCTGCGATTCGAAAAACTATCCCAAAAGATCGTGTTGCACTGCTGAATTTGACTTTGATTTAACTACCAGAATATTAATATGTGAATCTGTCCAATACTGCAGAAAGTTACAGCCGTTAGTGTAGACCAAAGAATTGTGTGTACACTCTCTTACCTTGGCCTCAGTTTCTCCTCTGTGCAGGGTGTACAGGTGATGAACTGCACTCTGTGACGATGCCCACGGGTGAGTGAGGATTTGAAACACGTGAAAATCATGCCCTAATGTGTCAGCAGTCACGAGCAACATACCTGCGAATAGAAAGATTACCTTAGTACTGGATGATATAAAACAGTGTAGCCCTTGTCAATCATTCTGGTCAACAATAAACCAAGATGGCACGCAGGCTACCTTTAGAGGATGAACATGGCGAAAGAGACAAGTTTATACGTCTATGAAATGTAATAACGTGCTGCAGCCTTGGCACACGAACAAATGCCAAGCTCACCCTTCAGTGTTCAGGGCACGACAGTGCGCGGCTCTGTCTTAAGCCCAACCACAGGAGAATCCATGTGGAACCTCTGCTGACAGAGCCTTTCATTCCACCACTTGTATGTTAGTCAAGTTACAGAAAGTATAGACTCTTACTATAAACAACACACTTAGCAAACCACACTGAGAAAAGCCTGAATCTAAACTCGATGCCCATGAATAGTCTATATAGAATATAATTTTCGAAACAGTGCAACAGATCTACGAGCTATTTTTACACCGATATGAATGTCCCATCATGCAAGACCCAGCAACACGCAGCTTTCGCAATCATAATTTAACACGACAGTCATCATGTTCCAAAGCTCAAACTTTTATGCTGAGGTTTCAGAAGGCTGTAATTAGAGACAAGTCTTTATAAGGCGGTTTGACAAATGTATAAAAAGGAGCTTAAATGGCAGGGCATAAAAAGACCTTGCGCTGACACGTGCAAGAGGGTTGAAATAAATTGACACGAGAATAGCTAAAGTACTAGATGAGCTCATCCAGCCTGTGCTCCAGCATCCTCATGTTCACACTTCAGAGCTGCAGCTGCTTTAGGTGTGGCTGAGCCCTCACACTGGGCGGCAAGAAAGGAAGCAGTGCGGAGGGGTGGAGGAAGGGTCATGCACAGATTGCTCACATGAAAAAGAAAAACAGTCAGGCAGTGAATTAGATGGCGGTTAGCTATTTATGCTGTATCAGAAGACTAAACCAAGCTACGGCTCGGCCATAAACTAACCTACGCCCCAAATGAGGTGCCAAGCCACAAGAAGCTTTTGCATCAACTGGGAATACAAGGAAAAGATGGCCTTCTAATTATAGAGGCTGGAAACGGAAGCGCGGAGTGATTAGGAGTTTAGGCGCTGCGGTATGTTTATCTGGGAGCTTCCTCTCCCTCGCCCTGCACGCTCACTCCCTTGCTTACCCTGGCTTTGACAGATGAGGCTTGGCCAGCTTACTGAGACACCAGTTTGCTGATGGTACACTCTGTTCTCCAAGAGCCAGTGGAGACTGGCAAGGCAGTGCTGGGGCTTTTGTGGCCTTGTTGAAATACAGAGCTTCACGGAGAGGCGTCAGTTGGTTAGCCCACAGGAAGCAAGATTAAAAAGCAGACTTTTCGGTGCTGGTAAGCCACCAAAAATGTCAGGAACCTGAGACGTTAAAGTAACCTCTTACACATCCTATTTATAACACCTTATCCCCTAGGCAAAAGGATAAATTATGATGTTGGGAAGAAATGGGGGGAACATGAATATACAAACATACTTGCTCCAATTAAAATAAGCTCTTTACCATGTAGAAAGGGACACCTTATATTATGCAATCTTTATTGAAATAGCACTTATGCGAGAATATCAACATGCTTTAGATATAAAAGATTAGGGGGTCCAAGCTAGTTAAGCTAAAGGCTAAGCTTCAAGCGATCCTTGGGACCAACGGTAGACCTCCCTCAGCTGAGCAAACTGTTCGAGATGCTCTACTGCTTCAGAAGATTAGCAAAATATGCAGAAACTAAATCGCTTAAATCTTTAAACATGACAAGCAGAACTTCACTGTCAAGAAGGAACTTAACAGACAGCTGATACCGGTTGAATAATACTGGCGTAATATGCTACGGCTTGTTTTGGCTATATTGATTTTTAGAGTGGATGTAGATAAACCAACACAGATTACACCAAGGTCCTTAAATATGTCTTGAAGTTTCAAAGAACAGCTAAATCAGTGACCTTATTGGGGGGCGGATTAAGTAGATATATCAGTATCCCCGTTTTAGCTTTTAAGTCTTTCACATAGTAGCTAGGCTACTGAATCTCGCAGAAATTACAAGTGTAACTGTGCATCATTGGAGCAGAAGTGAAAGCTAACAGTATGAGTGCGGATTACATGTACAGTGGGCTGAATATAAAAAAAGAACAGTAAAGGGGATAAAACAGAACCTTGTGGGACACCACATTGCACCAGCTCTCATGACTCATGGTGCCCTTTGAACTCCATTTCGATGCCCCCCCCCAAACAACAACCCAACCAGAAAACAGAAGAGAAAACCCATGAAGTCACCCCGAGTCATTTGTTTAAAACCAGTGCCGTTGATGTCAGCAGTCTGTCTAGCATTGATATCTTCATCTTAGCTGTACAGAGAGCTTAAACAAAAAGAGCCAACTTAATTAACAACAGTTGTCTAAAACCTTTGAAAAAAGAGGAAATCTCAGATTAAACATGTGTGTGTGTGTGTGTGTGTGTGTGTGTGTGTGTGTGTGTGTGTGTGTGTGTGGAAAGAGCTCTGAGGGACAGTACAGAGGAAACAGAGCTCTTCTACACCAGAGACATGCACTTCTGAAGTGAAGATAAAGAGAGTAAATAAACCACATCAATCACTGCGCTTTGTCTATGGTGCTGGTTGCAATGCTGTAATGACATGGGCATGTACACTGTGTGTGTATTCATGTGGGTGTCCACTCATTCAATGATATCACTCTGCGTGTTACACTTATCGAGGTGTTTATGAAAGCTGTGGAACACACACATGCACCGAGTGCAATAAAAAAGGCTCCAGCTTTACATCAAAGCCACCCACTCAGGCCTAAAACAAGCAACACTTTCAGAGGAGTCCAGAGGCCACCCTCAATCCAACCATCAGATAACACCGAGGAGGAGAGGAGGGGACCGGCTCGGGTCAGTCAATAACTTGTTAATCTTTCACAGACCAAGTGAGAACATCTAAAAGCAGAGCTGTTTGATCCCAACCAGGAGTCAGCTTTGATATTAGCAAGGACGTACTGACGGATCTGGTTCTAGTGGACTGTATTGACTTTGTAGCAATCCACCATGAGCCGTGAGAATACAGTTTTCCCTTCCTCTGGGCTGCAGGGAGGAGTTCAGTGGATTCCACAGATGACTGGAGAGCATCAGCATCCTGTGGCTGGGAGTCTTGTTTGTCTGGGCAAATTGGTACCAAGAGCATGCTTGTCAAACAAACTCGTGGCACAGCACTCCTGTGGCGTCCGGGCTTAGAGCAGCTCTTCACATTCTAAGCTAGGAAACCTCATCCACTATTTATGTAAGGGGTTAGAGAAAAGAGGTGAAAGGGGAAAAGGTGATCATGGTTCATTTGCTCCACAGCCAGAATTAAAAAAAAAAGCATTTTACCACTAAACATGGGAGGAACAAGGAAGTAAATATGTTCAGCAATTGTGTTTAAAGTCCACATCATTTTTAAGCATTCTACTATACATCCATCCGTGCTTTACTGCGCCATTACAACCCAAAGCTCGTCAGTGCTGTGGTAGTAGAAAAAGCACATTCTCCCACAGAGGCTTAGCCAGCCTTATGCGGCTTTTTGTGTGAATGTTAAAAGCCCAAAAACAAATTGGTAAAACCACAATCTCCAGATAAGAGAGGCGAACAGATGAAACGCGTAATCCTTTGTATTTTTCGCCAGACAGCGGATGATAATCTCATTTCATCTAAATGTTCTCTTTTATTTCAGAGAATGTCCTGTTAACTAATTAATCCCCTGAAACATTCACCGTAGCAGATCAGATTTCACAGTTCTTCGTGACGCTTCAATGCTAATGCCGTTCAGACGGAGGTGAGCTCAAGGTTCTTGCTGGACAATGGCCGATTCATTTTAGAATGGGGAAGAGGTTTTTGATGGTTCAGGAAAACAAAGGGACCTGAAAGAATGCAAAGTAAAGCGGTCCAGCTGATACAGCCAGCACAGAGCCCCAAAGGGTAGAAGCATGATGCTGTAAGCCAACGTGGATGATCATTCGTGCATTCTGGGGTGACAGAAAGGCTTCGTTTCACTTGGTTTAAATGTGGGTTTAACAGAGACTTTCAGAAAATCTTACTGTGGTAGAGCTACAGACTTTAAAAAAAAAATTGTAAAAATAGTTTTATGCGTTATTGAAAAAACATTTAGCTTGAATCAAATACGGTATTCTTTCCAGAAATGCTGCCTTTTAGATCTTTATATTTTCCTTAAAACATATACAGTGTCCAGGCTATAAGTTATTTTATTTTATCATTATAAAGCTACTTCTGTGCAACGAAACAGAACTACAAAAAGTAAAACAAGATTATTAAAAAACCAGCACTAATCACTGTGAAGATTTGTGAATCTGTTGCGTTGTACATGTTTTGGTTTGTAGAAATGCATCTACGCAATCAGCTAATATTTACTGACAGAATAACGCTGTGTGCAAACCGGCGGTGTTATCAGACTGCAAATGGTCTAAAACGTGTCACACAAAATCCCCGGACACAGTCCAGGGGTGGTAAAAAAACAAAGCTATGCATGATAAGATTTTTGCTACGCTCACTTATCTGGCAGAAAAGCACATCCAAAGAACAAAAAGAGGTTTTGAAAAAAAAAAATTAACAATGTGATCAACTTCTCGAAACAAAGTCTATGCTCGAGGCAAATTCCACTAAAGCCGAGCTCCCTGCTGGCAAGGGGCATTAAAATAGACAACTTCTCAGCTAGAACCTGTAATCATTTCTGACTGTCCCACTGTGCTCAAGCTCTGTGCAAAACTGAAAGATGATCCTCGGCTACTGTTTCAGTCTCTCTCTCTCTCACACACACACAAACACCCCTTGGCAAATTAGATTCTGAGCTCCTCAAAAGAGAAAGTAAAAAAATTTAAAATATTGCGTATTTCATGGTAAATAAACAGGGTTTTTTTCCCACTTCACAGGGTGCTGCATTGTTGCGTTCTATGCATGTGGATCTTTATCTTTAGCTTGTCTTCCATTCCAAGCTTAGAGAATGACCGAGCAGCCATGACCCTCTTACTGTGTTTTACAGAAGTGCTTCTGAATCTGGAGTCTGAAAATGTCCATAGCACTTTCTACACATCTGGGTACAGGTTTAGAATGTTGGGTATCTTTTTTTTTTTTTTTTTTTTAAACCACCTCAAAATATGTTGTATAGAGTCGAAAGAGGCGGCATGGTGGTGCATGGTGTAGTATCGCAGCCGCACAGCTCCAGGGTGTCCGGTTCAACCCTGAGCTCGGGTTACAGTCTGTATTAGGTTTCATATGTTTACCTGTGTCCATGTGGGATTCCTCTGGGCTTTCCGGTTTCCTCCCACCTCCCAAAAGCAAGCTGGAATGTGGATTAGCTACTTTAAATTGCCTCGAGGTGTGAATGAGCATGTGGAAGTATGTGTGCCCACTGACGTCCTCTCCAGGGTGTATTCCTGCCTCGCGCCCAGTGTCCCTGGGATAAGTTCCACATGCAGTTAGTGGAGATGAATGAATGAATATGCAGAACTCAACATAATCCAGAGAGGGCTGGTAATAATGATTTAGACATCATCACCCGAGCAAGAACAGAGCTGTGCTGAACTGATCTACCATGAAGAAGTGATTAAACAGAATAACAGTGATTC
Organism: Pangasius macronema; assembly: GCA_037577455.1. Classification (NCBI taxonomy): domain Eukaryota; kingdom Metazoa; phylum Chordata; class Actinopteri; order Siluriformes; family Pangasiidae; genus Pangasius; species Pangasius macronema. The sequence continues at coordinate 11,329,446 of CM074958.1, forward strand.
CGCTAGCTATGGGAGATGACGCGCTCTCACGCTCATGCTGCACGCCGCTAACACGTTACGCTTGCAGGAAAGCAGTTTACTCAGTGCTAAGCTGAAGTCTAGCTGTCACGTCCTCCAAATTAAGCCTACATGAAGTTGACGTACAAGTTTGCACAGTGCCCTGCAGTAGCCTTTAGTTACACACCTAGGAATAGATCTTACAAAACCACAAAGCAAGTGCCAGCTACCCGCATGGCCACCATTCTCCATCCTCGGCCTTCTGTTGTGTGTCCAACATATACTGCTGAGCTGGGTTTCTTACACGACTGGGGGTTTTTTTTGGAGTAGGGATCTGTGCTTGCCAGTCAGTGTCAAATCAGTGCATTGTCTTAGGGCTTGTCTTTTCCATTTTTGAAATCTACCCACTCCGGAGGGAGCTGTGGTCGACCCTACAGCAAACGTGACACTTTCCACTGCAGCTGCGAGCTCTTGCACATAATTCCCTCGGAACCAAGGCGGCTAGGAGACAGAGAGCGTTTCCCGCTAATTAAAATCAATCCCTCTACCCTGAGCCGGGAGGCCAGAAACCAACAATGCTGAAGGACTTGTTTTTTTGATCATGCGCCCTAATGATGTCAGGCACCTAAATGACTGCATGTCTGTGTGTGACCACTCATGAGGAATACTCAGCCTGACCTTGTTATTCCCTGTCTAGAGGCTCTTTTTAGTCTCCAGAAACTAGGGGATTTCTCCCAGCCTCTTCGGTGCTGAGCAATTTCATAATTTTGAAACAATTATTACAGTCCTTTCGATTTATGCCTGGGCAAATGAAGTGACAACAGACACATCCCATTATTTCCGACTGAAGCAGACAAGTGGAAGGTTAAGCTGTTTGAAGTTTCGTGCGCCCTGCTGTTATCTAAACCGAGTCGCCTGGAGTACTCTCTGCATGGGGCAGGGGACGGCTGACAAAGAGCTGTGCTGGAAGCTTAACACTCACTGGACCCGAGTGGGGCCTCCCTGAGCCGGGACCACGACCTCTGTCTAATTCTATAAAGAAAGAGTTACCACAACACTACGTCAAGCTTTCACTGGACATTCAGGCAGCTGTACCGGCGCTGTAAGAGTTTAGTTAATTTTGGCAGTCAAACCAGATTTTTAGGGTTTTAATTTGAAGTCTCTGCCTCATTATTTTATGTAAGAACCCTTAGAACATAGGAAAAAGAAACTCACAGTACGCGACATTTAAATAGCACGTCACACTCTGGTGAATGCAGAAGCTGTTTTTGTATTTGGCTCGGCATTGCAAAGTAGCCAAGCCACCTCGCAGACATGAAAAGGCTGTGTGGATGATGGTCACTGCGCAGTTCACCAGAGCAACGGGGCACGAGCTGTAGCTCCAGTAAAGCTCTCCTCCATGCAGGTTAATAGGCCAAAGGTTGCTCTCAGCTCACAGGCATAAAGGTTAACCAACAGCGCCCCCAAGAGACCAGCCGTTTCAGTTCAAACTCTCTCTCTCCCTATACATATACTCTCACGCCATGTTTGTGTTCATATAATTACAATAAAGCTCTGACACTGTATTGTAAGGCTCTTACAAGGTATATATGCGTAAAAATATAGACATGCTAGAATAAAAAATACGTATCTCTCCCGTCATCCTTTTATCCAGGAGGGATCACCACCATTTTTATTACCACTGTAAATATAAAAAACCTATCTTAAACTTATAAGCGCATCAAGGGGAAAAAAGTACAAAAGTATGCACCCCCACCTCCCACCATAATACACATACATTTTCCATCAGTAATATAATAAATCATAGATTCTCTATCTGAGAAGCAGATGGGGCCGCAGGAGATCTTTTACTATCCATAAAGTTTAATATTTAAAACTGCCATAGTATTATTATTATTATTATTATGATGATGATGATTATGGGCAGCACGGTGCCACAGTGGGTCGTGTTGCTGCCTCACACCTCCAGGATCCCCAGTTTGATCCTGATGTCTGTTTGGAGGTTCTGTGCATGCTCTCCCTGCATCTGCATGGGTTTCCTCTGGGTTCTCCAGTTTCCTCCCAAAAACATAGCAGCAGGTGAAATGGCTAAGAAGAGATTATGAGATTATTATTGTGAAAATTTCATTGGCCTTCATCCAATTTGGAGCTCCTCGTCAAAGCGGCTTTACACCAAACACTAGCAGTGCACAGAGCAGCTATTTTTAAAATAAAAATGAGTGCAATTTCCCATGGTACAGTCATAGATTCAAGCTAGAAACACTACAAAATACAAGACCGATGCTATAGTTTGCAGTGCATGCCTATAATCTAAACAGCACATGGGCTCTATATCAGCCTGAAGCCCTGCTGCAGCAGCTCATGCCAAACTTTTGAAAAGCTCTAACTGCCACATTGTTTATAACATTGACAGGTATTTTCATGTTAAAACAAAAAGCACAGAAATGAATGCTTGAGAATTTTCAGCCCTTACGATAGCTTTACTAGCCAAAAATGTTGCGAAGCCCTATAATAAACCTTCAGTTCCAAGGATCTAAATCTATATCCAGATTCGTGTAAAGGTGATTTGTGACAAGTTCTCTTGTTCAATGTGCTATACAAATAAAATTGAACTGAACAGAAGGATCCAGATTCTCTCCCAGCAGTGAAATCCATCATCTAAGCGAGCAGTGACGTGTCTAACAAGCACCTGAAATGAAAAAGAGGACGACAGCTAAGCAGCGGTGGAAAATGAGCCGTCTTGCATGGACCTTCCCGCAGTGCATTAATAAGGACAGGTATTTGAAGGATTCCTCTAAGGGCACTGGCAAGCAGCAGCTTTCAGCACCTCCTTATTAACTGGCCACTCTACCTGCGACACTCATCGCACAATACGCTAGCTGTAGTGGATTTCCGGAAGGACAAACACGATGATGTGCAAAAGCACAAAGGTGTTCTGATGACTGGCTATCACAGAGGACTGGCACATGCAAGGTCAGGTCAAGGGCACTGCTAGATCACATGAGACTTTCAGAGGGCTCTGATGTGATGAATGTCACTCCTGCCTCTGTGTCACTGTGAGGTAAAGCGTGTTGTGACACGCGGAAGTAAATGTATAATGAATTACCGACTTGACCCACATCATCTTCAACAGAGTGATCACTTCAAATTTCTTTTTCATCTTTGAGGAGGTGAAACCGGACCTGACGGGGCTCGGGGGCTTTGGCAGTACTTCATCCACACATCAGGGTTAAGTTAGCACTTTCACATGGACAGACATGAACTGATCAGTCAGTGTGCTAGTGTGGTAAAAGGCCTGGATGTAGACTTTGTGCCACAGGGGCAGCAATCACTCATTTCAACTCAATGCCTGGTGCCAGACACTTTCTAATGTAGATGATCAGATCACATCTTAAAAAAAAAAAACATCTTAAACCATCCCACAAAGCCAGTGCAAATCTTATAACATTTAGAAAGTGAAGCATTTCACAGGCATTGGCAGTGCTACATGGTGCTTTCCGCCATTTTGACATCTCATCAAATCTTTCCCAAATTCCACCATATGCACATAAACACTTAGGATCAAGAGCAAATATAGAGCTGTTAACTTTAATAAATGTGGGGTTTCAGTGCTTTGCGGAGGTTCAGGAAGGCACTGTTAAATGTGAACACTTACCACTCGGGTTGAATGCCATACAGGATATGGGTTTATCATGAGCTGGAAAATGAGCGACCACTCCCTCTCCATCAGAGTCTTCACTTACGAGTACCTACAGACGCACGCAAAAGCATCACAATATTAAAGACGTCAAATGTAAAAAAAAATGACTCCGTTTACCTAGAAAATTATTGGCAGAAACATTCTGTGATGTGCTGTAATCTGATTAGTTACATAAAACAGTATGGAAGAAAGATGTGAAAGGTTATGCTCTTAGACAGACTGCATTCAGCTGACCAAACATAACCAGATATCATTTACTGCGTTCACTTTACCGTCAGAGAAGAGCACGCCGCAACGTACGCTAGCGTAATGCCTGAACACGGAGATGCAGCCTAACTAAAGCGGGAAAATAATCAATGAGTGGGTGGTGTGATGTGGCCAGATGTGAAAAGGAGTTACTGTAACCATGCCAGAGTTATTCAGATACCCTGTCCTGAAGTGTTCTCTTCCTCCCACACCACAGAGAGTTTCCAGCAGTTACAATTTACTGTGATCAGATTTCATGGTAATCATTAATTACACACGTTTTTTAATCCACTTACATGGAGTGTTTGACGTACGATTTTCAGTGTAGGACATTATTACAGAAAGGATGGCATACTGTCTTAGAATGAGTGCGTAATTATAACCTCCCGTCTGAGAAAATAAATCAACACCTTCTGTCAGTCGGTACTGAGCACTAAGCAGTGCTGTGGTATAAAAACGCAACGCATGTGTACGTACAGCCTTACACAAACAAACACACACACATGCTCATGTGCACATCGTGTATGTCTGCAATAGCTAGGACCAGAACCTGAAAAATGGAAGAATAAATGGAGTGTTGAAAGAGTTAAAACACACACACACACACACACACAGCAGAAGGAAACTCTAGACTGTCTCTCTGCTAATAGATATCCAAAAGAGATTAATAGCTCTCAGTTAAAAGAGCAGCACTATGGATCTGTAACTCATCCTTTATGTGTTCCTCCAAAAAAAAAAAAAAAAAACAACCTCTGAGATTGAGAAAGAGAAGGAGGAGTAAGGAAAGCGAAAGCAGACAGACAGGAAAAGAGCAAAAAAGAAGATAAAGAAGAGCAAGAGAGAGAGAGAGAGAAAGAGAGAGAGAAAGAGAGAGAGAGAGAGAGAGGGAGGGAGAGAGGGAGAGAGGGAGAGAGAGAGGGAGAGGTGGTGCTTCACAAGAGACCATTCTCTAGTCAGTGGCCCTCTGTGAAAGTCGAGTCATGAAAGAGATTATAACTAAGGCCAGACATGAGGAGGCCAAAGAGAAGAGTGATAAATCTAGCGGGGTGTTGCATTAAGGAGCATGCCGCTCATTTTAATAGAACCCAGTCCAAACACAAAACAGCCTTGCTCTCAAACTAAGACATTTTAGTTCAGACTCACAAAAAAAAAAAAAAATGCCCCGGTGACAAAAAGCAGGTCTCATTCCAGACAACAGATAATGTTTTACAGGGATTCAGGTATGAGTGAAAATGTATGTGAAAAAAAGCACTCTTTAGGGAATGAGATGAAAAGCAGGAGAAGGATACAACTCTGGAGGATGTTACAAACCTCTAGCCAGGAAATTACTGCACAGTTATAACAAAGAGCTGTTGAATTCTCCAGTCTGACTGGTTAGATGGTGTTGATTCATTTACTCCAACAGCAGCTCTGACGATATCTCCGGCTTTAATGCAAATCATAGCTTTATATTAACGTGCTGCTTCTAATCTGTTATTATTCCTATAGCATACACATGGGCCTGTATGAGAGACGCTCTATATAACCTAAGAAAAACAATACCCAGATTTTAAAAAAACATGAAAGATGTATCTCATTAATATGCTAATAAGCGTTCTATAAGGAGATGTTTCTGTTTATTTAACGTTTATGGAAGGAGTCTCCAGTGTCAGTGCCTTGTAATAGTTTTCCAACAATGGCTAGGACTGGGGACTTCCAGTTTCTCTGTAAATTGTATGAAAAGCATTTTGTTTCTATTAAATTTAGAGAGTCTGGTGAGGAAAGGACATGAGGTGAGTTATAACGTAAGTGATAACAGGAACTAACGTTCCACAACATTAAAGATAACTATAAATGGCTAAAAGTACTTTGATTCGTTATTTAATAAAAATAAAAATTATGTAGTAAAAGAGGAATAAAATACTTGAGATGTGCTGTTATTGGAAAACGATGTATGATGAATATGTGTTCTAGTCCTTCCGTATCGCATCGAAACACGAGGAACACGACTTGTCACGTGCGGTTACACGTGTGCCAGCCACAGAAACATGAAAAAAAAAAATGCGTTATGAAACAGGTGTGGCAAAGTGGCCTACTTCTTGTGAGGTTAGGTCTCATCTACATCATGTCATAGAGGCAACTATTTATGGCATGGGTTTTTGCGCAGGTTTCAGATGAAGGGGTAAAAGTGTTGACTCTGGCGAAACAGGAGGCGTGCGTAAGCAGAATAAATCACACCTCTGAATGGGTGTAGCGTGTGAGGTCGAGCCTCTGTGGACACTCCGGTTTAACCTTCAGATTTTTAACAGCCCAGGGAACCAGACGAGCTGTTTACACGGGTCAAAATCAACACGGGGTGAGAGAGGGGGGGGAAAAAAAGGAACACGAGAGAAATCTGTTCCAACTTAACCTCTGCCTGAGTAAAAATCCTTGAACGAGAGAACTGCAAACATTGAAACTGGCCTGTTAAGCTGACACTCCATTAAAAAGATCCTGTGTGATAGATGAACACCTGGGAGCACTTTCTGCTTGTCCACAACAGAGGGCCTAAAAAAGAAATGATGTTCTTCTTGGGTGGAATGGTGTTCATCTTCAGACACATTCAGGTTTCAGAAAAAGAGGAGACAGAGTGTGACCAGTCTTCCCTTCACCTCCGCTCACCTGGCTCTCATCTCTCACTACAGCAGTCCTCGTGCCAGGACAGCTGAGGTACAGGAAGTGGTATTGAGTCATAAGCCTGGCAGTCGCCTCCCTGGCACGAGCTCTGAACTTACAGAATCTGTTTCCTTATAACATAGTGATGACAAATCAGTGCAAGACATAATGCTTCGTGAAAAAGAATGCTGAATGGGATTAATAAACGACGCAGAATGATTCAGGATGTTTTCCATTCAAGGTCAGACGCAAGTATAACAAACTTACAAAAAAAAATAATAACACATTTATGTAAATGTAAAGCGACTATTGGCTAATTAGTGTTACCTTTTCTGACAAACACTAAAACGAAAAATGTTCAACAACAACATTTTTTTCGATGGCGAAAACTAAACATTAAACAATAATCCATCTTGCCACTCAAAATATATGATGAAATATAACGACATCTCTCTCAACAAATAAAAATGAGACAAGAATGTCAGAAGCAGCCGACTGAACAAAGAGGAAAGCTTTTTTCCTGTCCTCTATGCGCACTCACTTTGCAAAGGTGAATACAGAAGGGAGTTTATTAAGACGCGCCGTGCGCTATGTGCTTGGCCGCGACGTGCGGCACGCGAGGTGAGAGGTCACGGCTGAGTTTTTGCACGTCACTAGACTCCAGTCTCCTCTGATCTGTGTACGCATGCTAACGGTAAAGTGGCAGCCGTGTGATCATTTCAACACACTTCAAAGAAAGAGAAGGAGAGCAGGCATTAGTAGGCCTGTAACGGAGGTGTAAAAGCCTGTAACAGAGGTGTAAAAGCCTGTGACGGAGGTGTAGAGTTGTAAAACAATCTGTTGTTTCATTTAAGAAGGATTTAAAGCTTTGGAAATGACTGCATTTGTTAGAAATTAAAAAGCCTATGTTTGTTTAAAAGCATTAAAAGGTTATGTTTTGCGTGTACAGTTACCAGACTACAACTAAAATAAGCACAAAATGTTTACAATGAATTTAAAAAAATATACGAAATAAAAATTAAACAATACTGGCTGTTGAAATGCACACTGTATTGCGTGTGCGTGTGTGTGTGTGTGTACCTGTCCCTCTCCCACAGTGTGTGTGTCTATGACAGTAACCACGCCGGGTTGGTGAGGGCTGCGGCGGGTGCTGCTGTGGGCCGCGCTCTCTTCTTCAGGTGCTCCAGAGGGCAGTGTGCCTGTGAGCTGGGTGACGACTTTACCCACCATCGTCAGCCCTGTCTTTAGTGTCTAAGGAAAGAAAAGGATAAAGGCAAAGACACTCAGTGAAGCTTTCCCACATTGAAGATACAATCATTATCATATTTCAAACAAATACAGATGAACTACAATTCGTTCAGTTCAATTGCTCATAATTCATGGTTATCATCCTTTACTAGGACCAGAGCAAATAAACAAGATATGTACATCATATGTTTAAGAGCTCACGGCTTACTTTTATTCACCTAAAAGTTCAAAAAGCTTATAAACTTCCTAAACTCTTAGACCGAATGAATCTTATAGCTTGATAAGAAAGTCTTTGATTAATTGTCATATACGTATTCAGATATTATTTCCGCTGCGTATTTAATCTATTGCAAATCGAACTAAATATTACTAATAATGAAACATCGGTGTGGGAAAATACATTGTAAAAAAGCCCAAGGAGGCAATGTTGGTTTTTTTAACAACATTGAAACATTTCTATACAAACTGGTATCATTCATAAGTGTGTAAGTGCAACTATGCTGTAATAATTCTGTACAAGTCATTTAATTAAAAATCAAATTAATTTAAAGTTACAATGCAGTGTCCTGAATAGCTACCACCAGTTTTTAACTACATTTACAGACTTTAGATTATAAAAAAAAGAGAGACCACAGTGATAAGTCTATTTGATATAACTTCATGCGATTAAAATGTTCCTACACCGATCCCTCAGCAGATAATTCAACAAATTACAATTTAGAGTTCTACAAGATCTCCATCTCCAACTCGTCTCTGAGCTCATGATATTTCCGGGCATTTGCGGTTATGGCTGTGC
>CM074958.1:11345212-11366593 GCA_037577455.1 Pangasius macronema
GCAGATGTAACGAGTAGATGACACAGTGTGGCTGTAACATTGGCGTGCTTCAAAATATGCACATATTAGCGCATCATAAAGCAGCCACAGACTGTCAAGTATGAAAGAAGAAAAGAGTAAAGGAAAAACGATGAGATGCTTGAACACACTGCACTTCACAGCCCTGTGATGGAAAAGCAGAAATGTCTTCGATGTGCCAGCTAACAGAAAAGGGGCTGTGAGTGGAACTGTGATGAGACACAAACAGCACATTTTGTTTCTGCCCAGAATAGATGCGTTTGACCCACTTGTCCGCATCATTGTGAGACTGCGGGGTGAGTAATGTTCCGGTTTGCTGTGTGTGTTGGCCGTCTCACAATAACACAGCATTGAATGGCAGACCTCGGGTCACCCTACAGGCTGAGACGCTGATGGTACCTCTTAGACTTTTTGTTGTATTTCTTGAACAGTCTACTGTGGTCTGGCACTACATCCAGTCCTTTTAAAGGAAAAATGGCAAGGATACAGCAGCCCTGATTTCATGCTGAACTCAATATATTCTGCTTTCTACACTTACACTACAAGCTCAGCCAGGACTGGATTATAGCATGCGTGTAAACGCCACAATTCTGAGAGCTGTGGCAGCGACCACAGACACGAACGAGGCCGCACGCTGCCATGCCCGGCAGCCAGCTCCAGCACAGATGGATTCACAGGCCACAGCCGGAACAATCTGCTAAAGCCCTGGCACTCGAGGAGCCCTCACAGCATCGCCCGGCCAATAAAAGAGACAAAAACCAAGCTGCATGTGTTTGTGCGAGTGCGTGTCCGTGTCTTACTCTCTTTATAGCAACTAAATGAGCAAATAATAATAGCGAAGCGAGTGAACACGTTTCAGCAACAGCTTCAGAGCGTGTTAAATGTAAGACAGCATCTGGAAAAGTTACCGCTCTTTATTCTTATGTTGCTTTGATGCTCTTTTTAAGCTTGCAACGTTTAATCACTAGGATAGAAATGAGACAAGGAGCCATTATTATTACAGCCGAAAACACTCTGGATTCAGATCCTGAGATTAATAGTGGCATTTAACTTCTCAAACTTGTCTTATAGCCACTATTCATTGATTTCAGCATTATCTAGACCAGATCAATCCAATTTAAAGCTTTTTGGAGCCAATTTGACACAAATGATATGCTTCCAGATTGATTAATGGGACAGTGATAGCCATGAAAAAAAAATCATCATATTGGTCACTTCAATTACCTTTTTGGATGAGAACTAATGGCCTCCTTCTAATGGAAGCAATGCACTGTCATCTGTAATACAATTTCCTCTCACTGAAAATCTAGAGCTCGATTCAAGAGTGACCGTAAATTTCAATTACCTTTATAAAATTATATCAGAGCTTCAGTTCTGCACACATGTAGGTGATATTGAGCACCAATATAATGCCCTTGTCTACGATTTTTGTGATCCCATTTTATCAACGTCAAACAGACGTTTTCTTCAACAAAGGGCACGTTTAAAAAAAAAAAACATGATCCGTTAAACTGAGACCTGCCCTTTTTCCATGCATGGAACAATTTTTGCCTTCTATTTCCTTTTTTCAACCAGCAATCCCCAACATTATACAGCAGCCAAGTGTGAGAAAATGCTTCAAGCATGGGCTAAGTTATGGAAAAAAAACAAACAGGACAGGCTTGTTGAATTTCCTATTCCCCGTCAGGAGTGGCTAAATATCACAATGTTTATAAGGTACATTTATAGACTACACAATATATCGCTTGTGAATCGTTATTGCCATATGAGCCAGTGCATAATTTAATATTACAGAGAACTGCAATATGCCTAAATCCTTCTACCAAACCACTATTTTTTTGTGCTTTCTGACCTCTTAGATTTTTCGTGTCAGGTTTTCAAGGCTGATAAAATGTGCCAGTGATACGGTCTAAATAAATAAATAGACAGATACATATATAAATAAATAAAGTAAGTAAGTAAGTAAGTAAGTAAGGATAATTTTGATTAAAATTAATGCAAGCGATCCTTTATACTTGCCACATCGTGGGATCACCAATTTACACCAAAATACATATGAAGGAATATCATGATCATACAGTACCGCAAAATAATCGCAATATGCTATTTCATCCCCATCAGGCAGCCTTTACACCATTCCATCACTTAGTTAATCATACAGTGCAATTCTACAAAATGGCCACAGAGCAGTCCTGCAAAAGCCATTTCACGTCACATTAGGAAGCTCATAAAATGTATTCTGAACGTTTCTCGTCCAGCACTGCAACAGTGCCAGATGGGAAATATCACTGCTCGGCAGTACCGCTTTCACAGCCGTGGTTTCGCCTTAATTTTAGCAACACGTTGGTTGACAATGGTCATTATGGAAGATGCTGACCATTTCATCACTTGGTCATAAACTCCTCATCTGTTATTCTAATTTACACTGGATGTGCACACTGGATCTCAAACCAGTCATGCTTCAGAGAGAGCTTTTAATCCATAACTTTATTAACCTGAGTGAAATGGTCCATAAAAACACAGAATCCAGGAAATTAAGAGGTTTTCCAGCAAATAAATCTCGCTGCCAGAGAAATTCTTAAAACATAGCCTAGATTCCTAAAGGAGAACAAACAGCTAGGCCTACATGGTCTGAAAATACAAAACAAACCAAACAAACCGGAGCCATACGCCAAATCATAATGTATATCCGGCTACTGAAAATAATAACTTGCACAGAATCATAGATTAATTCTTTTCAAACTGATATACTACTCCTTAAATGTAGTTATGATTTTAAAATCTGGGAATATCCTCTTTTGTTTTATAGAGCTATTAGCCCATGATAGGTCCTTCAGGTCTACCTCACGTTAGTACGAATTTATTTTCAAATAAAGCTACGTACAGCACAGATTTAAAACAGTTTCAGCAATGTTTGTAAGCAACGAGTCAGGTGGGTGGTAACTAAGGCATTTTCAAAAAAAGAAAAAAATATTCTGTCACACTTTTCAATGTTCTTCAAATCCTCCTGCCTCTCTTGAGCTGAGCTTCAGTACACAACAAACGCTGGCCACATCACAAGATTCTCGAGGCCTGAGGGGGACCTTTGATTTCGGCATGCTGCGGGCATTAGCGGCAAAGTAATTAGGGTAAAAAGTTCAACCACAGCTCCACGTTTTCCCGAAATACACTTCCTCTACTTTCTCTGGGGTCTACCATGCATTCACATGCATATTGGTGACACAGTGTCATCGTTCTGTCACCAGAGCACCATGTAATTCCAGGCTGGTGTTTACAATGTTTACTTACTTAATATCCACTTGCATCTATCGCCTAACTCTCACATCAGCATACAGCAGAGTTAGGAGAATAAATATTCATCATAAGTGTGATGACCCCATGATGTTCCTGAGAAGCAAAAGGTAATTAGCGGATAGAAAGAGAGCTCTCGTTTCATCTTCACTTTAGAGGTCAGACAGATAAATCAGATAAAAAACATTAAATATAGTACAAAGCTAATCCTGATTTAACACCTCCACATATCTTGTGATAATCTAAGGATAACATGGAGAGGATCTCGAAAAAGAAAGAGAGTTAAAAATGGTCAAATCTGCATTGAGACCATTCTTACTGTGGAACCTCTTCAGCTATTAATAGGAAAGATAAGAAACAACGTTTTGATGGAAAAGACGTTTAAACAAGTGCAATAAAGAAGAAAGGTACACTTCAAAGGCTTGCACTTTCCTATCCTTAGAGAGCTTGAATTATGCGCGGTCCACTATACGATGCTGATCTGTCAGGTCCTGGGCACCTGGTCCGTACATTCCAAATGTTTTTCCTGTGGAGAATCTCTCTTGGGAAAGAAATGTGCTTATCTTCTGCTTAATTCTAAAAGAAAGGACTGTGCATGCCATTTCTATCAATGAGTCATAACAGTGGCCCATATCTCAAATTACTTTAAAACCACAAATGACCAAAAGTGCACTCAGTAGAAACTAAAATGTAAGTAGAACAAAGGGAAGAGTGAGAGTGAGATAGAGCAGTTGAAGTACCACATCATTCTTTTCAAACTGAATCATCAACATGAACAGTGTGTGCGTAACAGTGTATGGCTAACTGTGTGTGGCTAACTGTGTGTGGGTAACAGTGTGTGGTTAACTGTGTGTGGCTAACTGTGTGTGGTTAACAGTGTGGATTGTGATACCTTCACCCCTGCCCTATGGAGGCTGTTGGTGATGTCACTGACTTTTTCCAGTCACATGTTCCAGTATTTCTGATCACTTGAAAAATAGGTAGGTTCAAACAAACAGTGCCTCGTTTTAAGCTGCTTAATACATTTAGATGTAGATATCAGGGCATGAAAGTTGAAATTCTGATCTATCAGACATGTCTGATCTCTCATACTCATCTTTTGATCTCAAACCCAAATGTCTTCAGTGGATCACAACAACAGTAGAATTGGACTTGCTATTCCAATACTTTCGGAGGGGACTGCATATCGACATTAAATTCTCCCACCTTCTTCCTGAAATCATCAGCGATACCTGTTTTAATTTGGTCTGTTTTATGCAATGAATACCTCCGTCATACCGTCATCTCTCCCTGGAATGCACTTACGTGGTTGACAAAAGCTTCTCGTTGACTTCACAGCAAAGTTCTGCTGGGTCAGTGCTGGTTCCGAAAGATAAAAACCTTAGTGGTTAACCAATATTAATAGAACCATAGTAACATACAGTATATAAGTGGGATTCTATCTCACCACTCCTAACCAGTGAGTGATGGGCAATACGAAGCTATCGGATACCAGGGAATTCCACAGTGTTTCAAAAGAAAAGCTCATGAAAGGTATAAAATCTACATTAACCAAGGCAGAAAAGATAAGAGGAAGCTAACGCTAGATTTTGAGGACAGGTGACCTGTAACTCCAACCATACAGTTACAAGTTGCTAAGTGGATATCTCCATATGGCGCACATATGCTCAATGTGTACAGGAGAAAGGAATAATGGCTGTATGGCAACATTATTTGTTGCCATACCGTATCATATGTCACGTTGTGACTTGCAAGTCCTCAACACGAGAAGGTATCAAGGCCCCTAATACTCACTGCTCTTGCAGTTAAAGACAAAGTGAACCTAATATGAAGACGATTAAACAGTGTCAGTAGCTGGTCGGTCTGATCCACAATTCTGGGTGTGAGAGCATAATTCAGCTCAAGTGGTTTAAAAGCATCGCTGCCACAATCCTCTTAAATCCCTGTCTCTCAAACACTCAAGAGATTTATCATTTAATACACATTAGAAAGGATATCTCACGTCTAAGGTTTAGAATGAAAAGTACAGCTTAACATTAAAACAGGTTTTCACTAAGTCTCTTTAAAAATAGATGTTCAGAGCAAAATAGATTTCCTCCATTCCTACTGTATAATTAATAACCAAGCATTAGGTGGCAGCAGGATTTTACATGCCTAATGCCTACATGCCTAATTGTTCTTACCCAATGCATGTCACCCTGGGTAAGGACAATTAGAGCCATCCTAAAAGACTTCTGATCCCTATGATAACATTGTTCTTTGTGTGGCTCCCCACATGTTGTGGGATATTTGAATAGGACGAGTTGTTGAGTTGAGCATCTGGCTCAGCGCAGTTCTCAGAAGGCAGATAGTGAGTGAAGTGCTGGAGGCCTGCCAGTGTCCCAGAGCCAGAGAGGAGTCCAAACAATCAGGACCTGAGGCTGGACAAGAGAGGAGAGGAGAGGACCAGAAGCTGAGCCTTCACATGCCCCAAACTCTGAAACAGACCCAGCTCTAATATCCGCAGTGACGGAGGACTGCATTAGTGGAAAACCATGCCCACATCCTCTCTGAAGAGATGTGGTAAGTCGAGGGGAAAGGAGCAGTTGGGAGGGTACTGTTTTCTGCCTGCCCAACAACTTAATTTCTCCACATGTCAAAGAACAAAGCAGGCTTTCTAAACGCTGAACTTTTAACCTCCCCCCAAAAAAAAGCAATACCATGTACAATTAAAACCCCTATTTCATACATGTTTATGGCATGGGAGTAGGCTCTTAAATATACAAACACCTTAAAAATAAGAACCCTTCAGCTATGATGTTTCTGGATGCTCAAATCCCTTCTAGATCCAAGCAGGGGTCTACTGGTAACTGACTAGTACGAGCATTCCATGCTAATTTGCAGGCCCTGTTGGCACGGATGCACAGCATGAAGTGTGGTGTATGTATTTTGCCGTCAGGAAAATCACTAGAGCCATGCAGTGTTTGGGCTTAAGGCATAATCCTTTCCATTGATAAAGTTATGTTGAGTGTGCCTGGCTGGAATTCGGCCACGAAGGATTCAGCACACATGCTTTTTCCCTTTTCTGGTTTTCCTTTAATTTGCAAATCTTGTAATCTAAGCCTAAAGCTGTCTGAACCAACTTCTAAACCAGCAACGCTATTTCAGCCAACTCTCCAATGTGCTTTCCATTTAAGTGTCAAGACAGAATGCACTCTCGTGGTTGACAAAAGCTGTTATTTCAAGATGATGATACACTAAAAATTGTGAAGACTTTGGCTTATAAACTACTTCCTTTGAAGTGAGGCGATGCGGACCAGGAATTCTTTAAGGAAATAATACAAAACAATAATTAGGAAGAATAAGAAAAAATTGTTGGAAGTAGAACTATTTACCAAACATTCGCAGTGTAATGGAGCAGTGGCCCTGCAACTCAGCTGTAGGGTGCGAGTTACGGTTTTCTAACCGTCAGTGGGGGTCAAACCCAAACCCTCAGAAGAAAACAAAGAGTGAGTGAGAGTACGCCTGTACGGCACTGAGGTCATGGAAACACTGTGGGGGTCCCCATCAAAGCGGGCTGAAGACAGAGCCTATTTCCAGAGGAGGAAATATTAAGTTAAGATCTGTCACAATGGAGATGGCTGTGTGACGAAGGTGGTAGACACTGCCACGGGTTGCAGCAGTAAGCTAGCCTCTGGTCCAGGCCCTCTGGAGCCAGCTCGTCAATCAGTCACTAAAGTTTTTTTGTGTGTCTCTACAGATGGCTCCATTGGGCCATCAGCACGGTGAAGAGACCTTTGATGCAGCTTGTTACGTACACAAAATTACAGGTCTTCGAACATGCTTGAGATTTGGGCCTCATAATGTCTAAATGTCACACAGAAGGAAGGCTATCGCTTGGGCTCCTTCTGCATGTTAAAAGGGGGAAAATGTCATAAACCGGACAACAACGGAACATTCCATCAACACATGCGGTTAACTTCGTGTTGCACGAGTTTAAAGCGTCTCCACTCAGGTTTCACAAGCCATACAGCAGATGCGTATCAGACCATGAACTAATCGTGTAAGAATTACAAATTGACGACTACGTGGCCTAAGCGGAGTTTTATCCATCGAGCTTGATTTGAAATAGTTTCCATTGCAATGAGCAGCAATTTTATTTTCAGTTTATTAGATCTAAGATGGGAGGCAGGGATTCAAGGCTTTGTCATGCGTGTGCACGTGCGTAGAACAGGTTCATGATAAAGTGTAGAAGCAGCGTGTGAGCACAGCGAGGAAGTGATGTCATTGTTTAGCACTCACCCCGAGGAGCCTGTGCTCTTGCAAACGCCGAGGAGGGGCCGCTTCTCTGCAAAGCCGTCAGTGTTCAGGGGACCTGCAGCCAGAGGGACAGAGGAGCGAACATGAACCGCTGACCCGCACAAAGAGAGACATTCATGCGCTGTGTGCATGTGAGGCATCTTGTCAGTCAGCCAGAGCCACCCACTTACACATGATAAAAAGCAACTACCACAACAGGATGCGTGTTGATTGCATTACAACAGATACACTGTAATCAAATTATGGCTTTTCAAGGAAATAAAAAAAAAAAAAAAGAAAGAACTTCTTTCCTGTCTGCCTACACACTCACCCTCACTGGCCACTAAATAAAGCCAGGGCTCACAGGGAGAGTTATGCAGATCAAATGAAATTAAAATACCAGCATGCAAGACATTTAGCATGCGTTGAGAACAGGAACGCCAATTGGTGTAATGTGTTAACACAAGTCTCTCTGCACTGTTTCTGTTGAAAAATAGACTTCAAAGCTTTAGGACAGGGCTTTTGTCTGACTGGTTTTAATTTTGGGAGTTTAGAGAAATTGGAGCATGGGTTTAAAAAAAAAAGAAGAAGAAGAAGAAGCCGGTAGGCATATTTTAGGCATGTTGCTTTATGTCTACAGATCCCACATTTATCAAATTTTTCTGGTTTTAAATAAAGGGGTGAAACTTCCAATCATGTCAAGACTGAAGATGATGTTAGCTTTTGCAAGGCTGTAATTTACTTAGCCGTGCCATGACAGTAATCATCTGCAGGAAGGCAGAGTCCCTGTGGCATAGCGTGTGAGTAGAAATGTGCTGCTCTGAGACCCCTAACGCTGTAAAGTACTTTACAAAAAACTTTCCTATCATCGTTACAGGTCACGATATCGAATCATAATGTAAAAACGGACTAGGAAGGACAAAAACTAATTGCTGCCTTCTGCCTGAAAGTGACAATTTAGGCAAGACAACTCTTGTCTCAAATTCAAAAACAACTGAACCTGGACACAAATCATTTTTTAGGCCAGGTTTTACATGATTTACGATTTCATGCAAAGGTAAAACCGAAAAAAAAAAAAACCCTGCATGCTGCAAGGGAATTAATCCATTACAGATTTTAGCTCACTGTTAATGTCTGGCTTTTGCCTCTGTGGTTAAACAGTGCCCAAAATATAGTAACCGTTAGAAACACATTGGAACATAAATTAAAGAATTGTGGTTTGTGTCTTTTGAGAAAGCAGAACTTCCTCCTTTATTCTGGGAAAGACCTTGACTTATTAAAATTGACACCTATTTTCAGGACTTTCCAAATCCGCCCACCCAGGCTCCCGGTTGAAACAATTATTCTTTTTAAGGCCCATTACAGTACAACACTGTTTGCAGCATACAGATTGCAATCAGTTTCCCCAGTAGAACAATTCATTTTATTTTGCAGAGAACCGTTCTCCTTATGTGTTGGCTATCTGCTGCTTCTTATTACTGAAGCTAGCTTTTATCCATGTCCAGCTTGTATTGAAAGTCACCATTGTGCATTGTTGGGATCTGCCAAAAGACCGGAACACAAATCTAGACATAAATGTCACATTAAAATGCCGCTTGGGAGATTTCATGTAGCTGAATTATACCTTGCTGCTTACAAAGAGCTGTGAATATACTACTTAATGATTCAGAATTAGAAAGAGCCCTGATTATTAGCGGGGAAATAAGGAAGCAAGGAATAAAGTGGATACTTTCATCCTTGCCACAAAGACATTTTCCTACCAAATGAGGTGCACTGGAATTCAACAAGGCATGGAGTGTGTACTTTTGTCAGACTGTTCTATTTCCTTCCTCTAACAAATGGACTGACCAAAAGCATGTAGAGGCCAATACAAGAGTTGTGATGAAAGAAGAGGAAAAGTCTCTGAAGCCTGCAGCCCCCCTGTCTCAGCACGGGTAAAATCCCAGCTAGGCTTCTGACAGCAGGCCAATGCTGATCTTAAAGGGCTGATTTTAATATTAGCAAGGGAAAACAGCAGGGCTCTGGCAAGCACGCTGCAATTAAGGAGCAATGGGTAGTCTTTAATTTCAACATATCACAAAACAAAAGGCGGAATGAAGGAAGACTTCATAAACTGTGCCATTAGAAGTCAAGTTAAAGGGTCAATACAAAGACAAACCGCAGAACCTTCGGAGAAAAAAACATTTTGTAAATGGTCACGCAATGGAGACGGAACTTTGTAGGGATGGACGAATCATAAATTCATTAGCATGGGGCAAGGAAAATCTCTAGTGTGCTGCCCAGGCTAAAAAGTACTGGCTAATACACTATAATAACGTTTGAAGAGCTAGTTCAGTGCACTAATACACACTAAGGAAAATGACCAAGTTTAGGATTATTAGTTTCTTCTAACAAAAGTAGCACATCATGTTAGCACCTTGGACAACATCTCCGCAAATCAGCTACGAGGTGTGTTCCATACTTGCATCGCAAAAAATATTAGATATTAATCAAATCTTGCTACAGTCTTACTTTTCTGTTGACCTCATGGCCACTGCGTGTTGTGCTAGAAGGAGGTTTGTATGTCAGATTTGCGTCAAACTTCTGAAAAAAAAATGTCTTTCATCTTTGCACGCTGATTAATTCACCCAGTAGAAATTGCTTTATTGTTCTACCAAATCATACCTCAGCTGATGTGCAGCAGGCGGCGAGATTTGGAAATATGTGCCACTGTTGCAGCATCCAGGTGCGCACCACTGTGAAGCGCATTATGCTCAAACATAGCTTGTTTATGTTTAAAGTTTAAGTTCAGCCAACTTGTCCTCCAAGCAACTACGAATAAAAAAAGCTAACAGTCTAAACAAGAAATCTGCTTCTCCCAGGCACCCAGACTACTCACGGCTTTGTGTAATTAGAGCACCACTATGAACACTGAAAGCTTCCCAACGTTTGAAGCAGGTAACACATGTTCAGTTGAAGATGGTCTGGGGCTCCCAGCTGCTAAAGGTTCCTTCATATCAGAAGCCCCTTAAACTACACTGAGATATGGAAAGAAAAATGCTCACTGATATGAGGGGCTGGGAGGATACGAGCAGCTCGCACGGGACCGTGCCGCACCGAGAAGAGCTCCTGAGCTTCTCCAGTCAGCTGCAGAAAAGAAACACAGATAATACAAACAGCACAATCAGTTTACACAACTGTACACAAATAGCAATGATACAGACTATAAATATGATTCATGTGCTTATGAGTTAATGACCTTGTACTTTGTATAATGTACCAGTGATGTAATATTGGAAAAATCTAAAACACAAAGGCTTTATTTCTGGAAAAAAAAAACATAAGTGTGTGTACATATCACAAAAAGCTTTCATGAATACATTTCTATGGATCCAGCTATACTTTTCACTGGTATAAAAAGCTTTTGCATGGAAATGAAATGATGCAGTGTTTGGTTGTGTTGTGGTTATGAAGGGATTTGTTATTGAGCCACAGTACAACGAGGGTCCAAAGACTAGCCATCTCACACCTAACCAAATCAAACCACAAAAAGCCTGGGCTGTATCTGGGAGATCAACTGGGAGTCTGGGGTGGGCGGATTTGCTTATAAGTGTGTGTGTGTGTGTGTGTGTGTGTGTGTGTGTGTGTGTGTGTGTGTGATGAATTACAAAGAATGGGCATTATCACATTAATGGACATAATCCGTGTGTTTTAAAGAGGATGATTGCTCTTCTGTACAATTCGTAGCTTTCCAAGAGAGAAGGATCAGTGATGTTTTTATTTAAAAAATAAAAAAAGATTAACTGGCATCAAATATATGGTGTGATTTGAGAGTGCAAAAAATGGATAAAGACTGCACAAGAAAATCCTTCCCAGGCAAACAGGGCGGAGGAATAATAATAATAATAAAAATTTTTTTTTAAAAAAGCACCAGATTGCAAGTGTTTCATTAATACTATTGTACGATACGATTGTGCATTGCACATTGTCCATGTGTCATCCATTTACAGCTACACCGCTATTACATTACTGTTTACGACAGCAATATGCTAGATTACTTCTGATTCCCATACACGTGCCCATTTCATTCAGATCAACGTTGTTGAATTTCATCAAGCAAGCACAAAAGACTACATCTGGAATAGTACTGTACTCGAAATTCTAACGTTGTGCCACATGACAGGCATAGCCTGACTTCTCGACTGACGACTATGCAGAGGTGGACCGCTGCTCTCTAAAAGAGATGAACCTTATAAAGGAGAAAGTGCATCCTAAAATAAATTAACTTCATAGAGCTTTCATTTACACTTCAAGAACACAGTCAATGTTAACTACAAATACTTATTACGACGACGCAACAGTGCTGTCGAATGCTTGATCCTGATTGGTCAGAAAGTATGAGGTCATTTTCTAACAGCAGCTCTGACACTATGGGTCACAAGTCACTTCACTTCATTTCACTTCACTTCACATTTCCGTCTGCAAGGTTTATATTAATGCACTCGTTCCAATATGGCATCATTTTTATAGTAACAACTTACACATGGACAGTTATTTAGCATTTTTGGAAGGAGTCTCCAGTGTCAGTGCTTTGTAACCGTCAGAGGTAGAGCTGTCACTTTACATTTTCCGACACGGGAAAGCCTTCAGGATGGAGGGCTCTGTGGTTTCTCTCTAACATAAGCTTCTTCTTCTTCTTTTTTTTTTTTGGAAAAGAGAGGAAGGTCTGTTTGTAGCCACTAGAAGGCAAGTGATAATGTTTTATTTCTTACATACTAGCTACAGCTTTAGATCTATAGAGGCTGTCAATCATCTAAGATATATTTGATGCCTGAGCTTTGCTTTAGCTTCACGGTGAATCTATTAAAGACACACAAAAAAAACCCTTTCTGTCCATGTACACACACTATAAATCTACGTTTCGAGCCGTGGTCAGTTCTGAAGTCATTTCACACAGACTTCCTGATGTGGTTTATAACACAGTATGAGTTACAGTAATCCATAAAAATGGATAAAACTATACCGTGCAGCTGTGCCATGTTACATTACTTGCTAGCCATTTTGTAAAATCAGACTCAGATTTTTCTTCCGTATTCTTCCACTCAAGGCGACAAAAAGCAAGATCGTTTGCATTCACGACATAGATACACAACAGGTAACACCTGGAATAATACAGCTCGACTTGAAATGTAAACTTGTAATAAAATGTAATTATTATTGTAGACTATGTCTGCTATTCAGCAAATCTGGTTTAAACATTAGATTAGAAAGATTTGGACGTGCAGTTACAAAAAAAAAAAAAAAAAAAAAAAAAAAAAAGTGAGAGACTTCTATTAGGTATTAACGAGATTAGCGTCATAGCTAGGGCTGAGTGACATGACAATATAGTATCTATATATGGTGATAAATGATGCTGCAGTACACGTTTCTGAAATATCATGCATATTGTGATATCTTCTTATTCATTTTTTGAATCATTACACATTGATGCAGCTTGTTTGATGTTAAAAATGTTGTACTTAATCATCAAATTCTAAAACGTGAACTTTTTCTCTAACTTTTACATTTGTTCCTCTTTTTTAGTGTTACATTTTTTTTTTCAAATAAAAGTTAAAATAAAAATAACATTTTTTGTAGAGAAGAAATAAAGCATCAGACAGTTTTTGAGGATTCGGTTTTGCTGTTAGTTTGTTAGCAAACCTATGTTGAACAACTACGTGTAGCTACGGTACAAAAAAAGACAGCTTCACAAAGCTTGCACTTGGGGTTAGTAGATTTCCACTGAAATATTCCTTTACTACAGCCCGAGTATGCAGTGAAAAGCTTTAATAAACGGCAGCACCGACACCTCCGCTACATGTCACTGCTCCAGACACCTCTCCACTCCAACACCCAGGCACTTTACCACAGTCTGCTTGTTATCTTCCACCAGCGAACAACACCTTTCCAGTCAAAGACCTTTCTCTCTGAGGAAATGTTAATGCACACACACGCACACACACACACACAACAGCAGATCTGCTAGACCCATTCCTCCACCTCCATTCAACGCCATTATGCAGGGTGTCGGCTTAGCAACTGTCACAAACACTCCACAGTCACTCGCGAGCAGAAACTGGGCAGCTTTCAGCAGCTAGTCCAGCCTAGAGAGAAACAGACAACTCACAAAGATAAAGAAAATGTGGCATAAAAGAAGAAAAGTGAGAACTGAGAAGCAAATAATACAGAAACGACACTGTGTCCGACGTAAGAATTAAAGACTGAGGCTGTGTCAGTAATGACAGCTGGATTTGCACGTCCGCTATTTAATCATCACTCCTGTGGAAATGAAACCGAACCACTTAAAAACTGAGCTCTTTCACTTCAACTCTCTTTGATTCCTTTTCTTCAGCTATAGGCCTGATCACATCATGTAGCGCCTCAAACTTACACAAAAGCCTTATAAACAATTCTAAAAATAATAATTACAAATTGTGTATGATAATGAGGACAATGAGGACGATTAGCTAACATAAACGTTGAATACTACATACATCTCTCTTCTCAGTCTTTCTTAAAATCAAGCTGTGCTTTTAATTCGCATTAATTTTTTCAAAACAAGCTTTGTCTTTGCCACTACTGACATCCAGTGGCTCCAACAAAGAACTGCACGATGTAGCATTTACTCAGCTCGACAGGAACACTGGCAAACTAATAAACTTACACATGCGTAGGTATACATGGAAAATAAACATTTCATTTATAATTTGGGTGACATAATAAAAACAGTATCTATGTATAGATCTATCTGATGCGACTGACATGACATAATACACTTTCATGAAAAACTGTAGGCTTTGTCAGTACTTTTACTGACTTACACCACTGTTACAGACAGTGAACAGTAATTACATCATCATCACCATCATCATCATCATCATCATCATCACCATCACCATCATCATCATCATCATCGGCAACAACAAGAACCACACCGTCAACATCAGCAACATGAGCAAGAAGATGAAGACGAAGAAGACAAACCATAGTAACAGCAACAAAAAGAAGATGAACCATGATAACAGCAGCAGCAGCAAGAAGAAGAAGAAGAAAAAGACTCAACAACAACAACAAGAGGAGCCATAATAACAACAGCAATAAGAAGAAAAAGAAGACAAACCATAACAACAACAGCGACAAGAAGAACCGTAAGAACATCACTGACAACACAAACAACAGCAGCAACAACAGCAGAAACAGCAAAAAGAAGAGAAAGAATAATCGTAACAACAACAAGCAGATGAACCAAAATAATAATAATAATAATAATACATGTTCATAGGTTATTTTAGAATTATGGCACTACTTTGCTGGCACTACACATCACATATATTTATATTTTTCTATGTAAGTAGCGAATAAGTATTTTGTTAGATGAAGCACTACTAGGTGTTCTGCTCCCCTGTCACTCCTGTGGGACGCATTTTATTTACTGGAATCCTGCAACTGGAACTATTTGCGTATGTTCAAAACACCAGCACTGAAACACCAGCACTGAAGAGAATAAAGTACTTACTGATACACTCCAGATTTGCATTCCGTCTGCATAGCCAATCATCAGACAAAGAGGTGGGTCCACACCGCTGCCATGCATCTCCAGGAACTCTGGCGAGCGGGCCACGTCTGAGCACACACACACACACACACACACACACACACACACACACAGAGTAGCATCTCAGGAGGAGCAGGTACGCACAAGTGACAGGCAAGAGCATGTTTTTAGCATGCTATAGGAGAAGCCTCAGCTCTGTACACCATAATGTGTGAATGCCAGATTAGTAAAAACAGCATCGAGGGTCAACAGTGAAAAACCTGTGCTGAGATGAACAGTGGTCTGCTCTATAGTATTTATGTTCGAGCCTCACTTAGGGGTTATATCATTTGCTTGCTGCATTGTGATTGGAAGAATATGGATCGGTTGTCTTGACTGTGCACAATAGAGTATGATATGAAAAAGCTTTCAAGGATTCAAGCGACACAGGAAATCTTCTTACAGACGATTCAAGCCGCTTGTTCTACAAATCAGAGATGTGGTAGCGCATCTTTGGCTGACTGACTCCAAGGCTGACTTTTGCTTAGAAATAAAACTAATGAAATGATGGAAAAATCATGGTTAATGCAATAAAACGAGCGCACAAGCCTCCGCCTAATACACTGGCCTGCCGCGCACATACTTTGTCTTTTTGATGTATAAAGGTACTCTAGTGTATCGAAAGCATGTAAGATAAATGAGCCATGTGCTCAACAAGAATCATTTTCTGATGGGACTACTGTATATATTCCACTTTAATAGAGTGAGACATTTTATAAACAAAAAGCTGCTCCAAGTCTGCTGTCAAATTACAGTATTGCTGGCACACGCGCACGAACGTCGATGAGAAAGCGCAGAGCTGGCACTCATCCCCTTTAGGGAGAAATGAACCATCACAGCACACACAGCTCAGCCTTTGCCAAACACGTCAGCCTCGCATGAACACTAATAAAGCATCGCTTTGCAAAGACTGGAAAAGGACATTGATGAATGAACGGCATGTCCAAATACATCTCTTTAGTGTTGTTTTTTCAAACTATTACACATTATTCTTATTATATATAAAACAACTTGCTTCTACGTCAAGTGTGTTTTCCCCTGGTTGCTAAGCAGAAATATCTCTAGTGAGGTGCAG
Organism: Pangasius macronema; assembly: GCA_037577455.1. Taxonomy (NCBI): domain Eukaryota; kingdom Metazoa; phylum Chordata; class Actinopteri; order Siluriformes; family Pangasiidae; genus Pangasius; species Pangasius macronema. Next base: position 11,361,487 of record CM074958.1, read on the forward strand.
GTCCATCTTGGCCTTTCCTTGGACAAACTGGTCCTGAATTAAGAATATTGATACTGATCGCCTTTTTAAAAAATGTTGTAGGACATCATATTGACGTGCGGGACAGGAAGTCCTTCTGCCAACTCCGCCGGTTGTGCTCGAAATACTCAAAATGTCACAACATACATCCATTTCATCCAATAACGACGTCCTTCCTCAAACACGCCTACTACATATGAATGCATTTATTGATGGATAACAACAAATCCTACAGTTGAGCCAGAATTCGTCCTTTCACTATGACTACAAAATCAAAACGACCAAAAGTCAAAATGCCTTTCATTAATCGCTCAGTTAGGTGCTGTTTACATATAAAGAAAATTACTGTTCATGTTTTTCAGAAATAAGTACATCATCTTGGAAAAAAAGATAGTGTGCAAATGTAACAGTAGACTAAAAATACAACGAATTACTTAAAAAAGAAAGTTTACTTTAAAGAAAGTTTATTTCATTTTCAATGGCCAGATGAGCAACATATTTCCATGTTTCTACAGCACTCCTGCAAAAGGTGGAAAAGCCTCAGTCAGGTTCCTGAGTCTGGCAGTTCTCAGATACCAACGTCTAATGTTCAAGCCCCTAGCACAGGACCTTAACATAATGAGGTTAAAAAAAGAAAGAAATGAGATGCAAAAAAGAAGACAGGGAAACATGCCTGACTGCACCAAGGCAGCGGGTGGGGCATCTCTTCTGTCCAAGATACAAGAAGTTCAGTGAAAACGGAAACTTACCATTGATGTCTGCTTTTTCAAAGCGAACCCAAATGATCTTTTCTTTTTCATCTGTTGGAGGTGTCCCAGTGTAGGCCTTCAAAATCGAAAAACAGAATTATCTCCAACTCTCAGAAGAAAAAGACTTCTTGAGCAGATATACAGTTTCATCGCGAGCATTAGGGCTGGCCTGAACAGCATTTACAGGCTTTGAATAGACTGTGATTTCCTGAATGAGGACCTAAATACTCATCCAGCTTCACTCTCCCAAAATTATACCTTTGTGTTTTCCATTCTGCCTGTAAATGGCCTTTTTAAGCAAGATCATGTTTCATTTGGTGTAAAAATATGAGGCTCAAATAAAAACCTTAATCTGTAGTTGTGAAAGGAAGGATGTACTACTGCTACCTTAAACCTGATACACTTGTGACACGTATTTGCACTAAATGCAAAGTAAACAAAAATTAAAGGTTTTTTATTTGACTCCCCCTTGTATTTCATACAACATATATTTTTATAATAGATTATAAGTGAAGTGAAGTGACTTTTGTGGCCAAGTGTGGTGACCCATACTCGGAATTTGTGCTCTGCATTTAACCCATCNAGATTCATCAGACCAGGCTACGTTTTTCCAGTCTTCAGCTGTCGAGTTTTGCTGAGCCTGTGCCCACTGCAGGCTCGGCTTTCTGTTCTTGGCTGACAGGAGTGGAACCCGACATTGTAGACCATCCACCTCAAGGTTCGACATGACCCATACTCGGAATTTGCACTCTGCATTTAACCCATGCAAGTGAACACACACCCGGAGCAGAGGGCAGCCATTTTAGCTGCGGCGCCTGGGGAGCAGTTGGGGGATCGGTGCCTTGCTCAACTCAGTCGTGGTATTGAGGGTGGCAGAGAGCGCTGGTCATTCACTCCCTCCACCTATAATCCCTGCCAGACCTGAGACTCGTTGGGTGCTGGAAGTCCAAGTGGAAGCCCAATGTTCAGGCTGAGAGTCTGGTATAGGCCACGACTGCCCCCAAAGGTTGCTCTTGCCCTTGCCCATGCCCTTGCCCATGCCCAACATGGGGCTCGAACCCACGACCCTGAGATTAAGAGTCTCGTGCTCTACCGACTGAGTTAGCCGGGCTTATGCGAGCATGATTTTATGCACTGTACTGCTGTCACATGATTGGCTATTTAGATAATTGCATGAATAAATAGGTGTACAGGTGTGTTCCTATTAAAGTGCTCTGTGCGTGTTTAATTGTTTTCTGAACGTACATGTCATAATATATTGCTGGCACAAAAACCATGTTCAAACACACAATGGGCCTCATTTATCAATCTTACAGTAAAGTTGGGTGTAAATGTTTGCGTAAGTCAAACCGAACAAAAAATTTTCGCCAGATTTCTGAAAGTTTCAGAAACGCTGATTTTCTTTGTACCCATAAAAGATAAAGTGCAAAGACAGCTGGGAGCAGGAAATGAGCGATCAGGGTAAAGGCTGAAAGACAGAAGTGGAAGTTATTTTGACTCAGTTCTCTGCCAATAACAGTATTTAATAATACAAACTATTCTCTAAGCTATTCGCAGACAGACTGGCGCGTCCTCCGTTTACACAGTGCCATTTCTTTTGTTACAACTGAAAGATTAGTTTTATTCGTCTTAATTTATAGGTTTATGGACTAGCATGAGGAGGTGTTTTTGCTTGAGACACCATAAGTCTCTCGGGATAAGGACGTCTGCTAAACGCTGTAAATGTAATAAAACCATGCAATTTAAATCAAAGTATATTGTTTATATAAATGTGCAGTAATCCATGCAATTATGTAATTTGAAGTTGATCAGATCAGTGGAGGTTTATATTAGTTAGTCTTCTTATGTGTAAATCTGCACACACTCAGGAGCACGAGTAGGATACAAACTTTTTTCAGAATTTAAGGGATTTTAAGGGATGAATACCAAATTTCTTGTGTAAACACTCATACTAACGATTCATGAATAAATCTGTTCATATCCAGCTTCATAAATGTTGTTGAAGATCTATAAAGAGCTATTCCAAAAGGATTCAGGGCTACAGCCCCGTCCATTCTTTACAGGTTCACCGTATATATTGTGAACCATCTCATCTCCACCATCTTGTGTCCTGCCGTTTTGTTTGAACACACACCAACAAACACTTTGCTTTTTCCTGTTTCTCCTTGCTACAGCCTAACGCCAAGATCACCCTACTGTTCGGGAAACAAAACCAGCCCAGGCTTTCCGAGCGAACACTTGTCCAAGCACTGAGTGTGTATTCTCACCTGCGGTCCCGAGAGCGCTGGGTGTTGCTTGTGTGTGCGAGCGTCTCTGCTGCTTCACATGCTGTAGGAGTTCATACAGGACGTCACCTGGAAGTCAGAGCAGTTTATTAATCCCTGAGCCATGGCTTTAGATTTTATAGCATAATATTAATATTTACAAAAACACACGTTGGCCAATGACTTATTGTAATGAATGACTGACTTTTTTTGTTGCGATGGATGTGATCAGGTTTTCCCCTACACTGGAATTTAGATACTAGTTTGTTCCTGTATTAATGCACTTAACTAGTTATCTAACCCGCCATACTTTTAGATTGTTTAGCCTCTCAATCAGGTCAACCAAAAACATGGGACTGGGCAACTCTGGAAGGTTTACTTCTCTGTTGGGGTTCCTAATGAATTCATGGTTTGCCCACCTGGAAAAATTAACTATCTGGAACATACTCACTGACCACTTTATTAGGAACACCTATACACCTGCTCATTGATGCAATTCCTGAAGCTTGGTCCAGTCTTCAGCTGTCCAGTTTGGGTGCCCACTGCAGCCTCAGGCTCCTGTTCATGGCTGAAAGGACTGGAACCTGATACCTGATGTGATCTTCTGCTATTGTAACCCGTCCACCTCAAGGTTCGACTTCTTCTCCTGTATTATGAGATGCTTTTCTGATCACCACGGTGGTAAAGAGTGGTTGTTCGAGTTACTATATCCTTCCTGTCAGCTCAAAAAAAAGTCTGGCCATTCTCCTCTGACCTCAACTCATTTCCACCAACTGCCAATCACTGAATTTTTTTTTTTCATACCATTCTGTGTAAACTCTGAGACTCTTGTGGGTGAAAAGATCCCCAGAGATCAGCAGTTTCTGAAATACTCAAACCAGCCCATCGGGCAACTAACAACCACACAGAGATTTATTTCTCATTCTGGTGTTTGTTGTGAACTGAAGCTCTTGATCTGCATCTGCATTATATTTTGCTGAATGAAGTAAAGTACAGTAGCGTACAGGTGTTCCTAATAAAATGGTCAATGAGTGTAGAACTAGCCGTCTTGTCTTCTTTAGCCAATAGCTCCAGCTTAAAACCTTAATAAGAACTTTTTTCCATTGTGGATCCCCTTCAGATGTACAAACGCTGACTGTTTTCCCCGTTTCACCTGAACTGGGACAGCGCAGGCGGAAATCCTCCTTGGTGAGGAGACACAGCGCTTTGCCGTTCATCTCGAACTTCTCGTGATCGGCGCGGCGCAGGGCGTACTCCCTCTGAGCCCACCGCAGCCACAGGTTAACATCGTCCTTATCCCACAGGGACGGGTTAATACCTGATAAACAACACACACGTACACATCACAGCTTTTACACGTGCTAAATTACATGAGGAGGCTGTTTAAACTCGTACATTTTTAATAATAACAACACAAAAACAGCCTAAACTTTATACACACTAGGACATGATGAGGCATTAATTATTTATTTAATGTCTGTTTTCTCTTTTAACATTAATTTATATAACAACACAAATACATAATCTGTATTTTTAAGTAATAAGGCATTATTTTTACGTCTGTAATATGTCGTATATCACACTGATATCATAAATATAAAATGTTTTATACACAATAAACGCCACAATCTGACATCTCTGACATGCACAAGTGAAATTTTTAGTTATATATCATGATAATGCTTTTCTGATATTAATAATTAATTAATTATTAGTTTTTTGTTGTTCTGTAAACATTATTATTATTTAAATAAACTTTTCTTTTAGATATTAAATTAGATATTAAAATAGATAATCCAGGACAATAATAACATACAATAAAATTCTGTCTGAAAGTAAAATAATAATAAAGAACAAAACTGCTTTAAATTTTCATTTATAACTAATACAATTTATAATAATTTATTGAATTCATCCATTTTGTAATTAAATATTTCGAAAAAAATTTTTTTTTTTTTTTAAGATGTAAGCATGGGAATTATTTACCATTTTATCTTTGAAGCAGTGAATACATGTGAAATTTAAATAATAATCAGGAATGATGATGATGTGTAAATTTAGGACTTACGTAATCTT
>CM074958.1:11375557-11418536 GCA_037577455.1 Pangasius macronema
CAGCTCAACAATCCTGCCACATTCAAAAACAGAAAGCCTTTTTGCTTTTGCCATCAGGAGATCATGACAGTGTGACTTTCTGAAGGACAATAACATTAAAGCCATATTTTTGCACAGATTTTAACTTTTAAAGGCTATGGTCTTAAACTGTTGACCAGCTGATGACCAGCCTGTTTGAGTTTAAATGTAATTGCCTACTCTCTATTTTTTGTTTCTTGCTCTTGTTTCTTCTTTTGAAGGCATTTTGGCATTTTGAAGAAGTTCTTACAACCTGCTTACAATCCACCACTGCGAAGTGTGAATATTTGTAATATTTTCCCTGGTCTTAAGATTTTGATCAGGAGTGTATGTTTGACAGAAGGTATATGTACAGAACCTATGTGCAGTCACTTTTAACATAGAATTACAGAGTTGAAGTCACAGAAAAATATAAATGAGCATAAACATAACCAATAATCATAGAAGTGAGCAAATAATCAAAAGCAAATAATTAAAGTCAAATATTTCCTTCATTTTCCTTATCTTTAGTACTTTTAGTTTGTATATTTCATGTACATATATGGATATAGTGTACCTTCAAAAAAGATTCATGGTATATACGTAAATGCCATTTAGACTGAAGATTTAAAAGTACGCTATGTGCACTTTTCTATGTAAAAGACACATACTGAAGTCACACAAGGTTTGAGGGTAACAAACAAGAAATGGTAGAGAGTCTAGAATAACATTAATATGATCAGTGTTTTGCATGTTCTCTCTGTTTCTGCATGGTTTTCCTCTGAGCTCTCTATTTTTCCTCACAAAAGCTAAAAATAGAATGTGTGTGTGTCTAATGCACGGTAATGAACTGGTATTGCTTCCAGCTTGTATTCCCCCTTCACACCAGCAACAGGTCCAGATCCACTGCAACCCTTATCAGGATAAAGTGGTTACTGAAGATGAATGGATGAATGCAACACAAGATTTCCACCTTTCCCAAGTGTGATAACTGAATTCATGTGGTTGTGTTACAGCCTGGACGTTGTTCTATTTTATGCCACTAGATAGCACTACGGTATTACAAATAATCTCACCATAGCAAAAGTTTCTGGATGACACTCATATCACTGCACAAAACCTTCAACAAAAACGAATAAAAATCATATAAATGCTATTCATGGTAAAAAAAAAAATAATAATAATAATAATAATTGATGGTATAATGACAAGACACTTTCTGTTGACATTTTTACTGTGAGCTTGACAATGCACGTGGTCTGGAGTCATTACGGTATTCAGCTCATATCTTCTTCTTATTAAGGATCAGTAAACATATTTATGTGAAAAGGAAATGCACATTTACACTGCCAGCACTATGTTTGCCAGTACTGCTTCACTTGAAATGGTTTAGTCACTGAGTCATCATGTTTCTGTTTATTTTTGTCGATTTCATTGAGTGTTTTTTGTTGCATTATGTTACTATATACTGTTCCTGCAGTGGGTGTGTTTAATTTCTGCTTGTCAGAGCTATGGTGAATGTTCTCAAAGCTAGTAATACATGAATGTGTGTGTGTGTGTGTGTGTGTGTGTGTGTGTGTGTGTGTGTGTGTGGCTGAGTTTATGTGTGTTTCTGCAGAGGAGGCCCAGGTGCGGTTGGAATTAGAGAATAAGAGGCGTGAAAGTAGTAAAGTCACAGGAGCATGACGGTCGCTCTGAGGGTAAGGACTATATGAACGTGTTTGACGGCCTGTGTCTCCACCGTTCCCACTACTCCTGCATCCACGTGAAACATTTTTATTCCATATGCCAGGATGGGTGGTATCTCTTCATCACCTTGCTCTGGATCTGTGTGCATTGTGAATTTGTGAATTTATTTTCGATGTTAAATATTTTTTTGTAATTGATAAAGGCGCCTATCCCCTTTAGGCCTTCTTTGCATACAATACTACTAGAAGCTAAAAACCAACATTAAGTAACAATTTGACAATCTCTTAAGCTCAGTTTTGAACACTCCATTGTGGTGTGTTTTCCCCCCAGTAATGTTGATGTGAGGAGTGTTCCTTTTGAGTCAATGTGGCATTTGTGGTTCACACAGCGCAGATGTTGTGGATGGAGCAGGCTGCACAGAAGCTGAAGAAATGGATGAAGTGCCATGACTGATTTCCTGTTAAAGAGGAGGTGTGCACCCAGTGGAACAGGCCAGCAGATGAGAGTAGAAGCTGCCAGGGCTATGATGGAGCGTACTACTCCTCTGGCCTGCACAGTCTCTTTCAACCTCCTAGTACATGTTTTAATCAGACTTTATTCCTTTTCTTACAAATATCATTTAATTCAGTGAATTTTCTGTACAATATTATAGACTAGAATTAAGTTTGAGCATAGTTGCTTATACTTCAAGTAATTTGTTCAAACTTGCTACACGCTTACTAGTCCATCTAATTAGTTTTGATTTGTTTATCTTGATGTCACTTTCAGCAGAGTCATGTAACGGTTATGAATTCATAAAACATTTCTCTATGTTTGGCATCCCAGACAGATTCCCCTGCTCCCTAAGCTGGTGGTCAAACATGATCTGTACACATTAGAGCCCTGTTTCTCCTTTTGTCAGGTTACCAAACAGTGAGCAACATCACCATAATCGATGGCAGGTTGGGCCCGTCGGGGCTGGAAGACCTTTACACAAACACTGTTTGTTTTACTTCTCCACAGCCCTGGCGCTCAAAAAGAAAGACTGCTTTTCAAGTGCCCTGGTCAAACTATTGATTAGAGCTTGCTTGTTTATTGTCCTACTTATTTATTTGTTTATTCAGATCTATGCTGTCCTGCAAGAGATGCTATCAGCTTAAGTCAATCACTTTCAAACCGTATTGCTGAAATGCTGTTTTTGCTACACTCTGGCCTGTGAATGATTAATTACTAATGCAGGTCAGGGAAGGAGTGCGTGCCATGAAGTTTTGTAAAAGTGACACTATTGAAGTATTAGATCTATGAAACTTTGAACAATACATGGAAGCTGGGTTGGGCTTGACTTAGTTTTAACTCTCCTTACTATTTTGCTTCAGTGTTCCAAGGTTTAGACATACCTAGGCCCTGATTTATTAAACCTTTGCATGTGTAAAAACGTGTGCAAACTTGATAACATTCCCAAAACAATGTGTAAGATGATTTACTAATAGGGTCAGTATAGGACTGCATCTTTCATATGAACAAAATAGTATGTTATAACAATTCAGAAGTAGATGGATGTAAGCATGAGGTGGAAACATTCTTAAAAACCATGGACAAAAACAGGCAAAAAGAAACAAAAATAGAGCAATACTGAAAAAAAAAAGCAGAATCCAAACCAAGAAAGCACAAAAAAAGTTTGAAACCAGGGAACCAATCAGGAAATAACACTCAGAGTGGCCTACAGAAGAGATGGCAAAACCTTGCAAAGAGTGTGTGTGAATCAATAGTTTTAATAGTTTAAATGGTGATTAGGTGAAAACAGGAAGCAGATGTTCTAGAAGTCAGGTGAATATGTGCTTGGTAATATCCAGGCTGGATTCGGACTGGGATGGGGATCAACAGTGTATCCGCATGTGATATGTGTTGTAAATTTTGCATATTTGCCCTAACGAATATGGAATTTGGGGCATTGCTATCGAAAAGTGCAAAATACAGGGTGGTGTCAATGCAAATAGATTCATATTGTACCCACAATGCAGTTTACCTAGCCTGAAAGTCTCTGGAAACAGCTATTTCAGGTGCAAAATAATCTGGACGAAGGGCAGGTATTAAATTAGTGGAACCCAATTTCTGTCAGACAAAATAAAACCATTTACCAAATCTTAAAAACGAGGAAGTTTATCTAAATGATGTCTTAGTAAAATAATCAGAAAGTTTCTCAGAAGCGTGACATCAGTAAAGTTAATTTCATATTAGATATTTTGCACCTCTGAATAAATATGCAAGTAGGAAGTAATACATATTCAGATACATGAAGTAAGAAATATTAGGGAACATTAGCCTGCGTGTCATTACTTGCATACAGTTGCTGGGTGTTCTTCAGGCTGTATAAATATACATCTTAATGTAGCATTCAAATTTGCAAACATCATTTAAGTTCATTCTGATACAGTGCTACAGCAGATCACTAACTCTATTTAAAACCTGTCAGGCATCTCTGTTACCCAGGCAAAGGGTTAAAGGCTCTCCTCCGGATTTGGCTTTCCACCATCAACGCGTGAGATCCAGGTCAATGCAATTTGCTCTGCGGGCGAGTTCATTTTCACAGGGCATTAAAATGCACAGCAGCGCTCTCTGGCTGCATCGCCCCAGGTCTGTTTCCTCTCTCTTGTCACCTACAGCTAACCTTTTGCATGATACAATCCCAAATTATTGGTCCTGATAATTAATCCTTGTGAAAAGGCTTCTTAATAAGTAGAATAGGCTTTCACTTAAGCTTTGCTTTTTTTTAAAAAAAATTTAATCAAGAGCTCACAATTAAAGGCTTGAAGAGGATAAAGTGCCCCCCTGAGACTGACTGGCATTAAGACAGTCTATTAATAGCGTAATTTACCTAATTCTTGCCATTTATCTTCCAGTTTAAGTGTTTATTTGAAAATATTGATATAGATGGATGGCATACAGATAGAACACTACCTGTGTGAATGGGGTATATTGTGTTTATATCGCTGCTAAAGCCAGTTAGTCCGTACCAGTACATGAACACCATGTTCTGCCATATCCTAACCACGGAGGTGATGAGAGATTAAAGGTGTTGCCACAGGCGAAGACTCTGACTTGGAATCATGTCCTTAGGCTATGAAGGCAGAACAGAGCTTGGACAAGGATGAAGAGTGCTCAATGTACAGGAGTCTAAGGAAGGCAACAGCTTTCAGGTTTTTAGAAAAAAAAGAGTTTATGATCCAAAAGCATTGCATGCCTAGTAACTATTAGAGCAATTAGAACTAGTTTTGAAGCTCAATAGCACTAGACAAAAGTTATGTCTGTTGTTTACAGCTCAAAGAATAGGGTTCTTCTTCATCTTCCCACATCCACATCTAACTCCATATCCACACTCTCATTAGAATGTGCGAGATCAATCTTCCTCATTGTGCCTGAACCCTTTAATGCCATTATCTGACTTAGATCGAGTTTGTCCCGTATGCTTAGTTTGGGGAATCAGATTGTGTTTGTGGCACAAAACGGCTCTTGCTTGCGACCGGAGTGTTAATTATGATGGGTTTGTTATTGCTCACCAGAGCATAATAAATTGCTATTATGTCGTTTTGCAGAGTCTAATTTAATTGGCACGTTGTCACAAAAGTAATTATCTCTCATTTATATTGATGCCATAAGCACAAGTAAGAGTGCACCTGCTGCCACCAGCCTATGCTAAAAATAAACAGGAAATGCATGCTTTCTTTCTTCCTTTTCAACTGGAGGGCTAATTCCATATTTTTGAAACTCACCTGCCATTTCTTGTGTTAAATTGAAGCGCTCATGATTTGTTGGCTATTTACTTTTGGCAGTCTGCTCTTATGGCCAAGTGGCAGTTGAAGGGTTGAAACAAAAACATCTTCCCATTTGCCATTTTTTAAAAAAGTTAATAGTTTAACATTAAATTTGTGCAAATTCAGAATATACAATATATACAGGATATACCGAGTTCAGAATATACATGTACCTTAAAGCATCTTTTGATAAAATTCAAATTTAGTGTTAGTGAAGCTCCATTATGTCACTTTGGCATATCGGGGTGGTTGGGGGGATTATGACTTCTACAGTTTTTTTCATTTTGGAGAGAACTGGAGAGCAAAAAACACACAGCATTCCACTGCCATTACGCATTTTCTGATCTAGCTTGCTAGGTAAGGCTACACAATATTATACAAATGCAATATTTTGAAGAACATTACATGACTGTGTTAGAATTATACAATTTAGTAGTAACGTAGAAGTAGTACACTGGGATAGGTTGGGTAGTTTTAAAACATTTTACTCGTTTTTATGTCTTTTTTGCTGCTATCATTCTGCTGTCAGTTGCACCTTGTTCAACTTGTTCCACAACTTAGCCAAGGGGAAAAAACCTTCTGATCCAGATAGAAGACCACTGTAATAGGTCCAACTAGAACATGTGTATTTTTTAAAAATATTTATTTCAGAGTTGAATCCCTCCACATTAAGGGGTTCCTCACTAGGGGTCAAGATTGTTGTGAAAAGGGCCCGTCTCTAGATCCGCCTCTGGTAGACGGAGTATTAGTCAGTTACAAGTCAGTCATAATGTTCCAAAATATTTCAGCCCAGAATGTGGCATAGCACAGTCTTCTGTCAACAACAACCTATGTCACATGACTCAGCTGTTGCCAGCCTGACATCATAACTAACAAAAGCAAACTGTTTGTCAGTTTATGACTTTTGGAATAATCCTTTGGAATAATCCTTACAGTGAGGTACTTAAATATTTGGACATTTACAAAGATATTGTTATTTTAGCTGTCTACCACAGTATTATTTGGATTTATTATATTGGAGTTGAAATTGCCAGATTGCCACCCCCCACAACTTTTTAAGGGACCAAAAATATGTGGAAAATTAACATCATGCTTTGCCTTCAATGGCTGCCTGAAGTCAGGAACCCATAAACATCAACAGACACTGAGTGGGGAAGAACCCTGATGATGCTGTACCAGAAATTTACTGCAGCTGTTGTTAGCTTCTGCAAGTTTTGGGGGCATTTTGCTTAGGTTTTGCCTTCAGCCTTCTTGCAGAACATTCTACTTTGTTGCCTTAAAATGTCTTTAGTTGCTTTCCAAGTATGCTTCCGGTCACTGTCCATCTGCAGTGTGAAGTGCCGTCCAATGAGTTTTGACGCATTTGTTTGAATCTGACCACATAATATAGCCATAATTGAACATAATTGAATACAAGAGAACCAGTTCCACTGACATCTACTGTGTACATGCCCATAACCTTAAGATGAGGTGGTATGCTTTCAGTCATGAGCAGTTCCTTTTCTATTCCATGCTCTTCTCTTCCCATCATTCTGGTACAAGTTGATCTTTGTCTCATCTGTCCATAGGATGTTGTTCCAGAACTTTTTTTTTGCCAAACTCTAACCTGACCTTCCTGTTTTTTGAGGCTTATCAACGGTTTACATCTTGTGATTAAGCCTCTGTATTTACTCTGGTGAAAAGTGGGGGCACATATATATATATATATATAGTTCTGTAATTCCTACACCGTTCACCCGATTTGGATGTAAATAAAAAGCTGCAAGTCTGCACTTTGAGCTTATATTCATTATTTATTTCAACTCCTATATACTGTGATGGACAGCTAAACATTTTTAGGGAGAAAAAAATAAATTAGGAAGAGCTGATATCAGTCAGAGCTGAAATAGAAATATACACCAGAAAAAAAGGACATATTTGGAATATGTATTTAAATAACATAGCAAATTGTACAGTCCTTTAGAAAACTTTGTCTTGTCACTTTACAGCACATCGAACTTGCACAGTACCCTCATTGCTGCGCTGGGAAGAGGAAAAGTCCCCCTCTCATTTTCTCATGTAAATCCAGTGTGACTTCTTGAATATCAATGGCACCTGCTTTCGAAGTGAACCTTACTGTAAAATAGTTAAAAGCCCTAGGGGTGTCCTCTCGGAGCAGCAGCCCTTAGTTTGTCCTCAGAAAGACAGAGAAAGAGCGACTGACTTTAACTCTCTGCATTTCTCGGGGAAACAATTTGTGTGCACTGTCTTTGCTAATACCTGTATAAGAACATGGACAGCTCCATCTTTGCCCAGAGGGATGTTTTAAAGAGCCTGATGTATGTAGTGAAGACTAGTTTCCTGACAGTGTTCTCTCTCTCTTTTGCTCTCTGTGGACATTCCACTGTATTCTTGCTCCACAAACTGAACACTATGAGCCCTTAATATTATCCAAACTGCCACAACTGAGAGCGCGTGCTGTGTTTTTGTCCCCAAGTGGAGCTGTCAATAACCTGAAGAAGTCGCTCAGTCTGAAAACTGTCTCACCCTGCAACGCATCCTTCAATGTTCATTCATATTAATGTTTGTCAGGAGCAATTCTTGCTCTGTCTCAAACCATGGACTGACTGAAGACACTGAGGGATTTGTAATGAGAATCTTTAACATCTTCCCATCTCATTTGGCTGTAGATGAGATTGTTGTTGGCTAAAACTTTTTCTTTTGTTTTGCCCCTCGGTTTGAGACCTCCGAGCTGACAGATGTCCGATTCGCAGGTTTGTATTGCTGAGGAGGGAAGGAGAAATAACCTTGGGGGAGTAATTTGGCTCCGTCGCTTGTCTCCTTCTGACAGGCAAGGCGATTACAGTGCCACTCTCAGAGCTCAATGAGTGTTTGCAAATACAGTATTCACGTACAGTTGGGCTCGGGCAGCCGTGTAATCAGCCCCTAAGTAATATGACACTTTCTTGCAGTGGTAATAAAGGAAGGAGATTTCAAATTTTCTCTCTCATCTCCCATGAATAACATTAAAAATGGAAACCATCCGAAGTTGGGGCGACGATGATGAAGGCCCTCTTATTAATCAGGGCTTTAAATAAATAATGCATCCTCGTCTGGTTCTATTCTCTCTTCTGCCCACTCATTCGTCCTCTCCCTCTCCTCATCCTCTCGTTCTCCACCACAGTTCATAGCACTTCTGATCAATCCTTGAAGGACAGCGGAAGATTGGATGGTGACCTCCACTGCTCTGAATATTTTCTTTGTTTTTTTTCCCCAGACATTATTTTAAAATTCATAGAAAGCAGTTGTTTAAGGACGTAAATATTGGCAGACTGAAAGTTCAAGATTTCTAGTGTACTTAGACGCAAGGTTTCAAAATAGCACCGAAGAGTTTAGCGCTTGGCTTAGTGGGCTTTTTTGGTGCAAGACCTTGAATTGGCATTTTGAATGACAGAATCGTGTTATGTTTTAGGTTATTTTGTTGCAGATGTTTTGTTGCAAATATACGCCACCCATCAAAATGTTAAATATAATAAACAGACTCACTCATATGAAAAGAAGAGCTCTTTAATGACAAGCTCTCCTTAATAAAAACTGCTGAACTGGCAGAAACCAACAAGACTATATTATACACAGGTATATGCTCAGGCCAAACAGCTAACTAAACAAGGTGACCTAAGAATAACTGCCAAAATATCCCAAAACAACTTTAATAATACAAGAAAGCCATGTTTTAAGGCGAACATAAAGTTGGCTACAAGCGCTGTTACAATATTAAAGATTAATTGTTTTATTTTTGAGGAAAGCAATATCACAGTAACATAAAATGAATTCAATTATGCTGTATGTTCGTCAATAAATCTACCATAGTGACTTCATTCCTCCACACACTGCTTTATTCAAAGTATTCTTCAGAGATGGTCTGCCATGCCATGTTCTGCTTCTGATTGCAGCTTTCTGACTCACCTTCTGCTGCTATTGATGGTCCCACATGGATTCCCTAAAGATCTGTACCTCCTAAAAGTCTTTACATCCAAGTCTCACCCATGCTTCAGTGGTTAATCTCACCTGGATACTGTAGATTCCTACCATCTAACAACTGCTGCTGTAATCATAGAAACAGTCCTGTGCTCTTGTTCACAATATGCTTAGCCTAAACATCCTTTCAACATATTCAGTAATGCTTGATTTTATAGTATACAGTTGTAGGAGAGTAATGATCTACAGGGTGTCCCATAAGTCCAGCATGATAGGAGGAAAATGTGTAAAAAGACAATACTAAACCTTTTATTTATAGAACTTGATCAATATCTATCATTTTCTCAATACAAAAATTCCTATGAGCGGAATTATGTGGATTTCTTCTTCATTGCTCAGATACATCATAGTCAATTAATATTAATTCTACGATGCTGGACATATAATTACACCATCCGGTCTCGTGCAGAAGTGGATGTGTTCCCTTTAGAGTCGAGTTCTGCTCACGGTTTCTTCCTCATGTTGTCTCAGGGAGTTTTTCCTTGCCACTGTCACCTCTGTTTCGCTTACGGCTCAACATCCAGATTTCTGTAAAGTTGCTTTGTGACAGTGTCTACTGTTAAAAGTGCTATATGAATAAAATTGAATTGAATTGAATTGAATTGAATTGGTAGGGCACCTTTCTCTCTCCAGAACCTTTCGATCCAACTACTCTCAGAGCAGCCTGATTGATTTAAGGTTGGGTGACTGCACAGGCCATTCCATTACAGACATCACTGGCTCCTTCTTCTTCAGATATATCTTGCACAGCTTTGACGTGTGTCATTGTAAATCTCTTTGTTAATGTTAAAAAAAAAATGGTAAGGTGTCCCCAACTTGACAGGCTGTTTATACTGTTCGATATAAACCTCTCTGTTCTGTTTATGATATCACATCCTTTGTCACTTGCTGCTTGTCCTTTGCCGAGTGTTTGTGAGTTAATTATATGAGTGAGTATATAGACATTCGTTAACTAAGCTGCGAATGCTGATGAGTTATGTGTTGAATGAACTGAGCGAATGCTGATGAATGTGTTGACCGTGCAGCATATCCTGTTTCTCCCTTCTACTTCCTTGCTTTGTTATAATTCTCTTCTAAGCTGATGTCAAACTTGAAATCTCTCCGATTTGTTGTCAGATACAGCAGACAGGCTTTTGTGTGTCTGTCACTGTTACAAGTTAAAGATCCAGCCCTGCACTGGCATATTGTATGCTTTCACTTTTTTTTCCCCCCCTTCAATGCAAGAAGGACAAAAGGAGACCAGAAAAGCCTTGTTGTGGGCAGAGGGAATAAAGTATGAAAAAGAAATGAATAAAAAAAGAAACAACCTCCTTCTTTTCTTCTAGGCGCTGGTGTGGAATTGTCTGTGATAATCTTATCAGGCTATGACAGTTAGCAGGGAGGGACAAAAGAAGGCTAAGACATGCTGAAGGTCTGATGGGCCGCTGATTGCAGAGCTGTCCGGAGAAGAGACAGTTGCCATGGGAATGATGAATGACACGTGTCCTCCCTGATAGGATGGGGGCACGGGCAGAGTGATGAATCGTTACTTCAGTGCGTGCGAGAGATGATGAACAACTTGAGGTCTGTGCATTACACGCAACACACATAGAAACATTTGCTGCATCCTTACGATGTTATTGCGATGTTGTCCTTAAGAGGTCTTTATGTGGTGTGTTAAGTGTGTGCACAAATACCTCTAATTTAATCCACTCTAGTATACAACCACTACATATATAGTGTATGACGATTAAATAAATAAATAAATAAAACTGAACACCATATTGTAATGTATGAACAGGAATCAAATGAAAACCCTTGTGTTTTTTACACTGTTTATTGCAAATAGGTGTCAAAAAAAATGTATAATTCCTCTAGATTCCAGATTCCTCTAGAGAAAAAGTTCTGTCACATAGCTCTCTGTAGCCCTAGACATGTTTCTGAATCCTGCATTCTCTCCTACCTAGTAATGTCTCATACCTGGAGCTATGAACTTCCCAATTGCTGCAGTGATTTCTTTAGCGCAGACAAAATCAGCTAGGAAATGTTGCCTGAGTACAGCAGGGAGTTTTTGCTGTGTGTGTGTTGCTTTGTTCCACTGAATGACACAGAAGGGTGATGTAAGCTCAGATTTGTGGTATTAGAGCTGGTGTATGGAACTCTTATTTGGCAGATTCAGCACACTGCAACATTTTGGCCATTAGTGTCATAACTTACCAGGAAATCAAAATACACCATGGGAGGATTTTTGCAGTTTATGCTTGCTCCTGACTGTAGCCATTGCTGTTTTCTCAAGTTACACAAGTACGCTAGCAATTTAACACCATGACTGGGAGAAGCTGTCTTTGTCAATCCCTGTAGCCTATCCAGGTTTGAGATAAAGACGAAGCTACTTTTTCACTGGCAGAACTGTGAGCTAGATTAATTTTAAATTAATGTATTACACCTCACCTAATATAACCAGTATTTTCTGTTGAATAACCTACTTTATTATGCAGTATATTGAATGTATTGTTCCATACACAAACGTGCTTATTCAACAGCCTCCTCTCAAACAATATAATATGATATGCCTTATCATTAATGGCTACAATATAAATAAACGCTGTCTGTGACACATTTATATTTTTAACACCTTTACCTCGAACCATTCTCTCATTACTGGAATGCAAGGACACTGTGCTGGCAAACGGGGTGTAAAAAGCAGACAATGAGCTGTGCTCTGACGAGTGTGTTTGCTAATACAATAGACCCAGCATGGCCTCCAACCTCCTCCTCGCTTCTGACTATGATAAATGAGGCAGGAGAAATGAGCAGCGTCGCTGCTCACAGCTGCAACTCAACAAGCACAATTCAGGGACTTTCTGTAAGCTGAAGATGCATTTTCTTTCCCTCTCTCTCCCCACCTCTTCTATGGTCTTTGGAGACTGTTTATCACCAGGTGTGCAACTTGTTTCATTATGGATGTGCTTAGCTAATTTTGGAATGCCTTCCTGAGAAAGAAAAAAAAAATCACTCTCTTTTTGTACTGTACTGCATGTAATATAATTGTGGCCTCATTTAGCAGAATTGCTTTCTTCATTAGTGTGGCTATAGTGTAGTGTTTACCTGACTTCTTCTGGTGCTGCAGGGGCTTGGATTAGCTTGATGAGGGACTTGTATGGTGAGATCAGCCAGATCTACTGTATTTTCTCCAACTGAAGTCCTGTGTGGAGAATTATGGTTATAAGCATCCAGTGAAAGAGCAGATGTAATAAATAATACTTGATCTCAGTAGTATTTCTAGGTCTTGCATGCAGTCTGTCAGTAGGTTGGCCAGAACTGTGCTACTTTTAAATTGTGGGTGGATTTTTTTTTTCATCTGTGGGTTGAGGAATGGAGTTTTTGCAAGCATTCAATTAATTATAACAGTGTTCTGGCAGCCAGATAGTAAATCTTAATGCTTTACTTAAAGCAAACAGTATATTTGGCAATGGTAGTCATGATTTTCTCTTCTCTACAAGAAAATACTTACATTTTGGGGTTTAGATTTAGGTTTTGATCTCTGAAAAACAAAAGCGATGTTTTAGCACATTTTGTAAATTAAAATAAGGAAAACATTCATTGTTTATTTCTTGAATTTTATTGTTTATAAGGAGTAGAAAACTATAGTATTTTTATCGGTCTGCAATAAGTTCCAACATTTACATTTACAACATCAATGGAAATTACGTCAGTATAAAATGATAATACAGTATTTTACAGCTTAAATGTAGTTTAATAAACTGTGGAAGTACAGTATTTTCTCCTTAATTACAGTTTTACAGTTGTAACTGATCATTTTTTACAGCAGCTTACTGGGAACAGTGTTGAACATCTGGCCAGCTATTTTTTCCAGCAGTGATCGAGAAGACACTTGTTTAGACGTGACAACACTGAAAATATGACCCATAATTCATACAAGGTATGAAGAGACCCATAGATATTGTGGGTATATGAAGACAGATGCAAATATTGTTAAAGACATATTAGAGCAACAGACAACTTGAAAAGGCCTTTGAAAAGGAAGTTTATTACCACTTCTGAAAGTTCTGAAATGATTTAAACAGAAGAGTTTAAATCATTTCAGAACTTTCAGAATGCAAAGCTAGGTGTGAATGCATACCTGAATATGTCACGCACACTTCTAACTAATAAACATTCATTGAACAAGGTCTGAAAAGCTAGAGGTGTTTTATTTAGCATCTTTTGGACACCGCACCTTGTCTCTGTGTGCCACCGATGTGAAAAACTGCCACCTCCATTGCCATTTGTCTCCCTGGATCTCCCAGCGGGGTCCATGCCTGACCCTCCACATTCTGTCATAACTCATGCAGTCTAGAGCTCCAACTCAGTATTGCACACTGACTGCACAACCTCACCTTATTGAGTATCTTTGGGGCTGATCAATATTTAATGCGGCCTTTAACAAGATCAGATTTAGCAAAGAGTTTCAGCTCCAACTCTCATCCAAACATGGCTACTGTGGCCTAGGGCTGGAAAATGTGTGGAGAGGAGCATGAGCCTTTTTCGTGTTATTAATGTAAGTGCTTGACCTGCGCCTGTGAGGATCTGAGAGGAAAAGAGAGCTTTTCTTGCTCAGGTTTGTGTTCAGGGCAATAGCCCTATTTGCTGATACCGTAAGGCATGATGTAAAAATTACATACTGCCAGACCTCTGCTTGGTCCCTATGGCTCATCCTACTAGCGGATTCATTCATATTAATGGGTGATCATGAGCAACCTTATGTAAACTGTAGGTTGGGAAACAGAAGAGACGTTGGGGACAAATAGGCTGCAGTGATGGGAGATGATCGAATTCGAACGTGCTGATTCCCTCTATAAACGAATCCTCTCCCTCGTCAATCAGGCCCCTACACAAATAGTACATCCGTCAGCCTGTTGTTTTCCCTTTAACATTATCTCCCCCCTGAAGCGGTCAATAGCCTGAGGCCTCAGATCAAACTGGCTCCATATTTAATAAAGCCCTCCCAGCAGCCCACCCTGAACCTCATCCCAGGCCTCCATTCATTTCCACCATAATTACCTGCACCTCCTCCCCAGCCCACCCGAACCCTTGACCAGAATCCAATCTGCGCCATCGCCCACAGTAAATCTGGGTGGTATAAATAATAATGTGCGTCCAAATGAAATGCGAAAGATTACATTTGGTCACATGAAAGAGGAGGCGGATGGGAGGCCCTGAGGGCTAGGTCTCAGCGGCACATCTGTGATAGAAGAAATATCTGAGGGTTAATTTGTTTTAATGCCTTCAGCAAATCTTTGGTCCCCATCTTATCACTGAGTGCCGCCTCTGTCACAGCATGCAATGGGTTCAGGAGCCGAGGATTAATGACATTAACGTTTTGTTGAATTCACTACAATGAATCAAGAAAAATCTGAAATTAGTAGAAAAAAGGTATTTCTGAACAACACGTGTAAAGTATATTCACAAGTCGACATGTCACTTTTCGAGTGACAGATTCCGCACCTGGGACTGCAAATTATGGAATTAATTCTGGGCCTGAAGCAACTGAAGGATGGGGTGAGGACCGATCAGTTTATGCAAAATTGCAAAATCTGCACTGTGAATAGATTGAAGATTACATTGAAATGTTACTGTAACTGGAAACAGGTGGAAGAAAAAGTTTGCCATGGGCAAGGACAACTATATATATACATGAGTGTACTGTACAAAAAATATATAACAAAATGCAGATGGGTGTATATCAAAGACCGGTGATTCTGTTGATTTTTTTTCCCTAGGTTTTGCCAGTATAGTTTTCTGAATGTTTTGCTGGTATGATTAGGGTCCACTTGTTCCCTTAGAGGTTAGTTACTGCAAATTTGTCTCTTTATCCTATGATGAAACATTTCTATCCTGATGGGTGTGATCTCCTCCAGGATAACGATGTCTCTACACACAAGGCACAAGGGCTCACTGAATGGTTTACTTCTTGAAAATGATGTAAATCATATGCTATGGTCTTCACAGTTACCATATATCAACCCTGATTGACACTTATGACAGTTTTTAAAGCTATGTGTTAGACAGCCTTCTCCACCACCATCAGCAAAACACCAACTGAGTGAGTATCCTTTGGAAGAATATTGTACATTCCTCCAGTATATTTCCAGAGACTTGTAGAATCAATGCCATGGTGCACTAAAACACCTTACTAATAGTGCATTTCCACTCTGCAGTGCAGCATGGCTCAGCTCAGCACATTACTCATGATCCTCCAAATTGTTGTTATTTCCGCTGCCTGAGTACCAGTGCTGAATTTGGTTATCCTTCATGCCCAGGTACCAAGCATGCCAAGCTGGGACATATGGGTGATGTCCCAGCTGTCAATGATGTCACCTATTGATTAAACACAGAATCGGCTTGATTAATCTGTCTGGATGGAATTGCTTCTCTTCAGTGTTAGGCTAGTGTAGTGTCAGCCAAAATTTCTCACTGTTTTAAAAAGTCCTTTTTCTGCCACATTTAAGCGGCCAACAATTTAAACAAGCAGTTTTAAACAGAAATTTAATTTTCATCATTTTTATTTGCCCACAGTAACATTTTCTTATCAATATTTAATCTTTTCTCCATTATCCAAGTATAATCCTAGTTAGGACTAATCCCAAATTGCTTCTTATTCACTCTGTTTGGGCCCTACATACAACATTACATGATGGAGCTGAAAGCCCTACCTATAGTACAGAAGCACTGTGTAGGAAATCAGATATTCAGCCCCAGAAAGTGCACGGCGACTTGTGTGTTATTTAAGAAAACTAGAAAGGTTTGCACTCAAACGCCTCTGTATTTTCAGTAAGGATTAGAGTATTGGCACACTTGGCTATGTTTAGGTCTGTGGGTAGCCTTTAAGTGAAATTCTACTCCTCTATTCCTATTCCTCTATTCAATTTTCACTAAACATTAAACATTGCATTTATGTGAACTAGTGAGTGCACGTGCACACACACACACACACACACACACACACACACACACACACACACACACACACACACACACACACTCAGCTGAGATACAGATAGACCTGGGGTCCCATTTGTTCTGTGGAAAAGCACTATAAGTTATTCTATGTTGTATATATACAAATCACAATATGTAGCACATCAATACATACAGTATATTGATCTGGTATCAGTCAGTAATTGCATACCTACAATCTACCTATATGTTAGGTATACTTGATAAAATGGCAACTGTGTGTACATGTTATACACAGAAAGGGTTTTCAAAATATTGTGGAAAAAGAAAAGTTAGATTGCAAAGATTCATGATAATGCAAAGATCCATGATAATGATGCATACTGCATTTCTACTATAAGAGCATCTATGCGATATAGACTTTTCTTTTTTAATCGTGGACACTGTTTTGGAAAACACAGTGAAACCTATAAACCCTTAAAAAGTATTTTGTACCTGTTGTAAGAAGCATGCGACTGCTAGTTTAACCTTTTAAACTCCAAGCTGCTAATTATTTAGGAACTACAGTAAAAACGAATAAAAAAGCTTTGTAATCATAAGAGTAAGGAAAGAAAGTCTGGACCAGGAAATGTGTTTCCACATATTCTCTATGTTAAGATTCTTTCAATATGATAGAAGGTGTGGTTGTGTTTTGTTCATGAATTCCAGTTATATGTACATGAGTAACAGGGATTGCAGCGTTGAAAGGCAGTCCACATTGGCCTTCTGATATAAGGTAGGGGTTTTTAACGTTACTGTGCTAACCTGCTATGCAAAATGCAAAATGCAGCATGTGATTCTGTGAGAGTGCCGATTATGTGAATCCACATTAAATTATCCAGCATTTATGGCTTCTGAGGAGTCACTAAATTATAGCTATTCTGGCACACTACCCTGGATTTATTGAATATGGCAATGATTATGTTTTTAAGCATTCATTAAACTACAGTAATAGTACAGTGTAAATGTATCCTTGTACTATTATTGTACATACAGCTAGCAGCACTGCTAGTCATAATTAGATTCAAATCACACTCCAAATAAAAGCATAAGTTCTAGGAAAAAACTACCCCATGAAGTACAGTATATTTAGGAAGGTTATTGTTAACATAACATCTTTATACTCTTCTGATTAAAAACCGAAACCGAGGTAATCCTGTCAATTAAATGTTTGGTCTTTATAAGCATCTAGACAATCTGGAGCCTGGATTATATAGATAAAAAATTATTGGGTTTCAGCACTGAATGGAATGAGAAACATCAACAGCATATTTAATTACAGCATAATTTCAGCATCATTCAACAATTTAGCATCATTAACACTTTTGTTTGTTGTATATTTGGCAAAATTGGCAGCTGGTAGCACATGAGACTCTTGATCTCATGATCGTGGGTTTGAGCCCCATGCTGGGCGCCAACTCCAGCCACTGGGGTGTACAGGCTAGTGCACTTCCAGTGCCGTTCCCAAGCCCAAGTGTCAGCATCTGGCATAAAACCTGTGTCAAATCAATATGCAGACCATGGAAGGTGATCCGCTGTGGCGACCCCTAACGGGAGCAGGCAAAACAACAACAACAATGAAGAACATAAGCACAAGTTCATGTCAACTCTCTAAGGGCCATAATCAGAGCTGGACACATACAATCAAAACTTCATCTGTCAGTATTTACATTGAGAAATGTATTTGTAGTCAGAGACAGGTTACACTTTCTGAGTTCCCCATTCAGATTATGCAAATTTCTGACATGCAGTTCACATCTTCAAGGTTGACAGATTTTTCTTGAGTAGAAGAGTCTGAGACATTTTTTTCCAATAGACCACCACCTTCAAACACATGCACTTGCCTTAAGTCCCCCCACCCAACCAAAAAAAAAAAAAGGTCAGGAAGGAAGCCAAAGGAAATGTTTTTTTCCCCTTGCTGTCAAATGTAATGCAATGTAACAGAAAAGCAAGAGACAAGGTAAAAATGAAAAATAAAAAGACATACTATGATATATGAATGAAGGAAAATGGAAAGAATTGAAATAAACATCTAAAAGGAGTCTAGTATATTACCAATACATTGCATCATGTTAGAATAGCACTTAAGTCTGTAGTGACATCTGCCATCTAAATACGTACACGTGTTAAAACAATGCATAATTTATTAACTTTACTTTATTTCTTAATTTAGGGGTGATGTACGTGAATTGAGAGAATATGGCCCTACGAATGCTTACTTGAATAGGTGCTGACTAATGTCAACATGCACATAACACACACAAACCTTTTCTTAAATTTTAAACCTATATGTTTAGACCTACCATGATGTCAACATGCATTATTGCAAACCCAGCATGTAACCTAATAATTATGTTCTTCTAATATGACCGCCATTTTCTCCTCAAACTCCCACGATTATATGCGAGGAGGACATCTCTTATACTCTCTTTACTTTACCATTCATACACTCGTTTCACGGCATACTATATATGTCCTCTGTCAGCCAGCTAATGATGTTGAAAATGTCCAGAAAAAGATGCTGGTATGTGAAAGAGGAACTGGCTTCGTATCTGTATTTTGTACGATGTTACAATTGAATGACAAACATGATTAATGGCCTGAAAGATGGGGGGAAAGCATGGGCAGAATGAGAGAGAGAGAGAGAGAGAGAGGGATGGGGAGTGCCGAGGATAATTTACTTGAGGGACAATTGAGGTCTATTCAGGAGGCAACTCCGGATTAGTGGAAGACTTGTTTAATTAACAATGACACTATGCAACCAGTTCTATATGAGTGGAATACCAAATATTTAACTCCCCTATCTTATTACAGGAATAAACACATGCCTCGCATGCTGGACATTGCTGACAGTGAAAAAGAGGCGACAAACTGTGGCTCTAATTCTCCAGACTCTCCATATCTCATCATTCCCTCCCCATTTAGAGTGCACAGAGCATAGACAGTGTCTAATGATTTGCTCATATTAAATATTAATCTATGAATAGGAATCCGTCCACAATTTTTTACCTTCTTTTGGGGAATTCATTTGGAGGATTCTGGAGAATGTTGAGTAAGTGGGACAGAGCATTTTTCAGTTCATTATGTGCAGAAATTTTTCAAGCATGACTGTTAGGAAATTACATCCAAGCATTTCTGTCAATCAAATATTTTCTTAGGAGTCGTACATTTCAGGCAGAGGAGACTTTTTTTCTAGTTTATTTACTTTCCTTTAACCCAGTATTCAGGAAGCTTAAGCTGTTTACATTTACTCTTTTTTTAAAGACATCCTTTTCGAGTATGAAAAACGTCCGTACCTCCGTTCTTTTTTCTTTTGGAGGTCTCATTGACCATGGTGTCACTTCAACTAAATTTTTCTTATAATAGCACATTCAATAGTGTTTTATTCCTCCTATACCACATCAATTATTATACTTCAAAATTTATTAATGAATGTCATTTTAACCACCTGTAGTTGCATTTAAAGTTGTTGTACATCTGGCAAACAAGTTAGTTCCTATTATCATTTATGTTATAGCAGTGTTATAACAGTCATTCCCTCACCAGCCTTTCTTTTTCTCTCTCTCTTTGAAATGTTACAGAGAAACCAAAAAGTGTAAAATTCTCTGTTCTGAAGACTCTCTCATGCTTCAGTTCTATGTTTTTATTTATCAGGGCCTAAATAACAATTGTGTGACCCTCACCAGCTTCTATAGACAAATAACCTCATATTTTTTTCAAAAGGTAAAGCAACATTCAGAAACCAGGTGGGTAAAAAAATAAGTACACTCTTTTGGCAGTTTGGTATTCTGGAGTGAGGTGTGTGTCTACATCATGCCAAGAAGCAAGGACCTCAGAGAAACAATTGTTGCTGCTCATCTATCTGGGAAGGGTTATAAGGCCATCTCCAAACAATTTGAAATTCTCCATTCTACATTGAGAAGGATTGTTTACAAATGCAGAACCTTCAAGGCAGTTGCCAATCTTCCCAGGAGTGGGTGTTTCAGTCCAAGGTCAGACTATTCAGTCCAGCAAATTCAGTCCAAGGTCAGACTATTTAATGCTCAGAGATATAACTAACTCAACTAACTAGATATAACTCATGTGACCGACAGGCCTCTGTAAGAATATGTTGAAGCTTATGACAACACAATCAGAAAAAGACTGAAGTATGGCTTTCAGGGAAAGGTGGTTAGGAAAAAAGACTATTCTCTCCAAAAAGAATATGGCAGCATGACTTAGGTTCGCAGAATTGCATCTGAACAAACCACAAACATTATGGAACAATATCCTTTGAACTGATGATACCAAAACGGAGATGCTTGGTGAAAACCAAACACAGTGTATAACCACAAACACCTCATACCAACTGTCAATCATGGAAGTGGAGGGCTGATGATTTGGGCTTGTTTTGCAGCGCAGTCATTGAGACAACAATGAATTCCACTTTATACCAGAATATTCTTGGGACAAAAGTGAGTGGGCCATTTGTCCAGCAGCATAAACTGGGCTGAAGCTGAGTCATGCAACAGGACAATGATCCCAAGCACACATGTAAATCAACAACTGAATGGCTAAAAAAGAAAAAATCAAGGTGCTGGAACAGCCAAGTCAAAGTCCATACCTCAACCCCATTGAGATGCTGTGGTGCGATCTTAAGAGAGCTGTGCAAACGAATGCCCTCATACATCAATGAACTGAAGCAATGCTGTAAAGAAGAGTGGGCCAAAATTTCCCATAAACGATGTGAGAGACTCCTGATAAACTCAACAATAATCCAAGTTACTGTTGCCAAAGGTGGTAAAGTATGGTGTACATATTTTTCCCACCTGGTTTCTGAATGTAGGCTTACTTTTTGGGGAAAATGATACGATACATATCGAAATCTGTTGCGTTTTTTTTGTAGACAGCTGAGGTTATTTGTTAGTTTATATAAGTTGAAGAAGTGAGGACCACACAATTGTTATTTAGGCCCTGATAAATAAAAACATAGAATTGAAGGAGGGTGTAATGTCTTTTTCCCATTTCTTATTAACTTATTATTTGTCTTAGATTATGTGAAGCATCTGCCCTTCAAGCCACTGTCAATTAGTTCTTACTTATACATGAGACGATAATGTAGAAAAACAAGTGCTGTTATAGATAATTAATCATCCTTTTGATCACTGTGGATCAAAAGCATCACTTTGGGATATAAACATACTGTATATAAAACTAAACAACCATTAAGCATTTTAGATTTTTTCTTTTAAGAGTGCATAACAACTATAATGACTTTCATAGTAGATGATAGTGAACCCCATCATTGTAACGACATTAAATGAAATAATAAACTCACTTCCTGGCTACACCTCTGTTTGAGAACCACAGGACTAATAATCAGTTTATATATACAGTGCTGTGCAGAAGTCTTAGGCCTCCTTTTTTTGTACAAATTGTGTTATAGATGCACTTATTTCATTATTGTTAGAACAAAAACACTTTATATTTACAAACATTCCAAGAAAAAATTAAATCTTACAGAAATGCTTGTATGTCATTAAAGAACTTGCTTAACCTTTTACTGTCCCCTTAGGGGCAATTTGTTTTGCAGCAATGGAATACACCACATACAAAGACAAGCAAATACAAATACACCAATTATACATTAAACATATAATAAATATTAAAAGAAAGGATCACAAAATTTTTTAGTAGTGTTGTTGGACTTTTGCTGTAAAAATGGAAATTCAATTCGTTTCTCTACCGTGTACCATGTTTTCTTAATTTACAAAAGAAAACATATTACATAGAGACTACTTTTCAGACAAAAAAAAAATAATGAAGGCTGCTGAGTTTGCAGGCAAAAAAAAGAAGCAAGTGCAACAGTCAAAGTCTCCAGAAGAACTGTGACAGATTCTCCCAGATGTTCAGTAAAAGTTACCAGCTAATGTCATTATAAAACTACACAAATTGTACCTGAGACTACTGATGCATTTTTTCAAAGCAAAGGGTTGTCACTCCAAATATTGACTTGGTTTAATTTAGTACTGTTTACTGCTCTTTAGAGTATTTTTTTATGTAGAAACATTTGATTTCATTTTCATTTTGAAGGCATCTCTGCTTTACAGCATTTCTTTGCAGGGGTCTAAGACTTTTGCACAGTACTGTATATAAAAAAAGACTTTTTTCTAATGGCAGTAAGGACATGAGAAGGAGGAGCTCGGCCCCTGAAACTCCTTGGTTGGAAGTTAAGCAACTGTGGAATATGAAAACGAACCCTGAGTCAGGGCACTGGATTGGCCGGCTGCGTGGCGTATTTCCATGCAGGCCCAAGCTGCGCTGCTGTGCACTTCCGTCTGTGTGGCCTGCTGTGTCCCCGCAGTCCCCCAGAGTCAATGCAGCTTGATTACACTTCATCCTCACCAAATTATAATGCAAATAACATTCCAGCTATTAACCATGCAAAACGCTCTAAATGTGTACGCGTCCCTGCAGTGTGTGTGATGTAAATGGCTATGTCACATTAAAAGTGACACCGGTAATTCTGCGCATTGTGGAGTTATTGGATGCCACATCGTATGAGGCGTTGTGACAGCTATGCAGATGAGTGCATTTTGCCGTACCGAGTCAATTTGACACAGTCACGGGAGAGAGATTGCTTTTTTAGGCATAATGAAAGCACAGAAATTAAGAAATTACCTTTGAGCAAACTCACCCCCTATCTCACCGGCAGTGCACAAATTCAGCTGAGCCGGAAGAGGAGAAGAACTACTTTAGATTCATGCTCACTCATTGCTCATTAAGAGACCTTTAACCATAACAGAATTATTATAATAGAACCAACTGAGAGGTTTTTAAGATTCAGTCGAGTTGGATTTTATTCACAGGACATGACTGCCTGGAAAGATCGTTTCTCACTTGTAAATGTTGAATTACTTTTTATGGTATGTGTGTGACAAGGGCAAGGAGGGAAAAACAGCAACAAACACCTCAGCACATGAATCACATTCAGATGGGAAAGCTAAGTTTGGATTATGAAACAGTAAGTCTAAAACTCAATAAAACTCAATCATTTGGGGAACTGCTAGTTATATTTCAGGAAACTGTACTCTAAGTTTGTTTTCGTAGTCACAACATATTGTCATTTATTTATTTATTTATTTATATAAACCTTTTGTTTTATTGGTTCCCTCAAAGAATGGTGCAGACTTTGAAACTTAACAAATATGGGTGGGATATCCGTGACTCATGCTACACACATACAACATGTAGTTAATGCTATACCCATGTGCATTTGAAGATGGATAACCCGCCAGACTGCAGTGTTCGAGGATGAGACTGGCCACACCTCAGTAAAATGTTTCAATATGCTAGAATAAGCAAATACTCATTAAATGAAGTGTCTCCTCTGCCTCTCTAGACGGCATGAATTCCATCTAATTTGAAAAAGCATGTTGAGCAAAGTCTCGCCTATTTGCTAACATTAACTGGCTATATTTAACCCAGTTGTCTTTGCTAACTCCATGTTATAGGAAAATAATCAAAGGCAGGGTGGTGTGATACTCTATGTGGCCAACAGTAATTTGACAGCTGAACACTGAAAATTCCCTTTCGAAAACCAAGGGCATTATTATGGAGTTGGCCCACCTTTGCTGCTATAACAGCTTCCACCCTTCTGAGAAGGCTTTCTACTTGATTTTGGTCCATGGCTGTGGGGATTTGTGCTCATTCACCCACAAGAGCACAAGACGTTGGGAACTAATGTCCAGCAAGAAAGCCTAGTGTGAACTTCCAGTTCGTCCCAAAGGTGTTCAGTATGGTTGAGGTCAGGGCTCTATGCAGGCCACTCAAGTTCTTTCACACAAACCTTGGGAAACCCTGTCTTCATGGAGTTCGCCATGTGCACAGGGGCTCTGTCAAGCTGGAACAGGTTTGGGCATTGTAGTTCCAGCGAAAGGAAATCCTAATGCTACAGCATACAAAGACATCCTATATAATTATGTGCTTCCAACTTTGTGGCAACAGTTTTGGGAAGGCCTACATATGGGTGTTATGATCAGGTGTCCACATAACTTTGGCCATATAGTGTACTTTTCTATGATCAGCATGTCCTGAAGTGTTTTATTCCTCTTGTACCATACCGTTAATTTTTGGAAAAATAAGTCATATGTTTTATCTGTTTATAGTTATTTGTAGTTATGGGATGTTTGCAAAGATAGTTCACTTACATTATAACAGTTGTATTGTCAGGAAGGTAATGGTCGGAGATATAGTTATTGAAAGAACTTCAATAATTATGTTTACGTCGAACAGTATAATGGTAGAAACTGCAAAGTATCAAATATTCTGTCCAGAAGACTTTCCCATGTCAGAAGACTTTAAGTTACTTTATGTCTGACTGTTACAAAGCACTGATACTGGAGACTGGAGACGCCTTCAAAAATTCTAAATAAATGGCTCCTTACATAAAACTTCACTAAATCAGCGATTGCAAGCTGTTTGTTTTTCAAATTTTTTATATCGACTGTCTGCCATACTTGTTCCTGTCAATGCTGTTACTATAGAAACAATAATATGTTAGAAAGAGTGCATTAATATAAAACTTGCAGCCAGAACTGCTGTCAGAGAAGCTGTTATAGAAAATGAACACTTTCTGACAAATCAGAATTGAGCACTCAACAGCACTGTGGTATAAATACATATAATACATCGTGTGTAGAAAGAGTCCATATGACAGATTGTCTTTCACCTTAAAAACAGGGCCTTCCTACTTTAAAAACAGAATCATTGCTCCTCAATCTGTTACAGCTCTTGCATCAGTATGTGTGGGGACATTGCAGGACTCCTAGAGGTATCAGCTAACAAACAGCAATGCAACTAGTCACTAGAATTGCCTAGCCTTGCTCTACACTAAAACCAAGCCTACTCATCATGTGGGCAGATCTTTGTGGGGAATTATGGCTGGAAGGTTCACAGGGAAACTCAATAACATCACTAATAGCATTAAAAATAAATTAATAGTTATATAGTCATTAAAAACATTTTTATACATCACGGTATGAAGTGAGCTCTAAAATGATAATGTAATGGTGCTGCCATGTGGAGGATATACTGTAGATCTTCACCAAATTGCTGCCTAAAGGCTTGATTTCTCGCACACACACACACACACACACACACACACACACACACACACACACACACATACACACACCCTAACTGCTCACCTAATACAGTAACAATACAGTTTCTCTCACTTTCCCATTTCAATGTTAAGAGATATTGAGATGTAGATAAGCTCTGAGTGACTATAAAAAGAATCTGACAGTGTTTTAATCTCCATCAGTCTCAGTGGGAACCTAGTGGCGGGGTTACAGTGCTGCTCTCATCGCTACTCTATGCCTGCCTGCAATTTGAGCTGATCCCATCCACTCGTGCTCTAAACACGCAGCGTGCTGAAGAGGGCTCCTGAGTGGGCTGACTGGGGCCTAATTAGGGAGCTTTGTTAATGACAGGTAGTGTCAGATGCTAATGAGGGCCTGATTGGAGTGCGGGGGAGTGGAGATGATTGGGATGTCTTGCAGCTAAAAGTCAAATACTCATCAGAGCAGACAAGGGGCTGCACAGTGTTCACATCTGAAGCAGTCTAGGCGAAGCAGTTAGGCATGATAGCGTCTGCTTCGGCTGACACTGAAATGTGATCATACACCATAAATGCTTTTAGAGCATTTCAAGCATTTTTGCAAATTTATGTCACTGAGCCCTTCAATCAGTGGCTACTTTTTCACAATTACGAACTACAGTCTCTATTATATGAAAATGTGATGCCCATTTTAAACTGCAGCTACATAATGTGGTAGTTTAACACATATTATTAAAATTTCCTGTTATCTTTATTGCACTTTTAACAACAGACAGTGTCACAAAGCAGCTTTACAGAAATCCAGAAGTAGATTTCGATCTCCAGTTAACAAGCCAGAGGCAGACAGTGGCAAGAAAAAAACTCCCCCAGACATCATGAGGAAGAATCCTCGAGAAGAACCAGACTCAAAATGGAACGCATCCTCATCTGGGCGACGCTGGATAGTGGGATCGGGGTGTAGGAGAGTAATATCAAACAGTACTATGTAAAAGGATTTTCAGTATGAGGATATTGTGATTAAGAGACTTGGCATGAGCACAGAACAGTCTTTATGATTAATCTACAGTATCCAAGTAAGATTATCCTCTGAAGCAAGGGTAAGGCTGAAGGTGCAAATCTTTATGCTATCTAAACGAGACCATCCACAGGAGCAGAAGGTGAAGAGCAAGTGCAGAAGCTCCAAGCAGAAATATCAGACAGGTCCAGAGGGTGACATGTGGAGACAAAAATCTTAGGATGACAATTCTTTTTAGAAACAGGGCCCAGATTATTCACACAACTCACCATTAAAGCATATACATATACTATTATCTGTCTGTTCAGTGCTAATGCTGTTTAATGCCTTAGGCTCCCGGCAGCCATTAGCAGGTCCAGATTTACGATCCTCACTCTTCTAAATCTATCCCTTTCTAATTAATTTCTCTGCAGTTCCTAAATAATATGCTTTTAGAGGAATAACCTAATAATCAATTGAAACATTACAACTGCGATTTCATCAAACTTATAAGATTCTTGTTACACTGTATGAGATGAATCAAATACAATCTTCAATTTCTGTAACAGATTACATGATAACATGTTCTCCATCACAGACGTAGAGGAGGCAGGAGAGTGCGTAGAAGGCCAAAGAGGAGGTATATGGAGGTAATAAATGAGGAGATGAAGCTAGNTTCTCCATCACAGATTATATGATGAAGATGCTCTAATGATACGTAGACAGAAAACTAATCTAGACTACATTCTGCTTAGATCATCAATAAGCGTGATCAGTGCTTGTGTAGAAAAGAGTCACATAAACTGATATATTCTTCAAAATGTGCTTGGTGTTTTTTTTCTGTCCATTATTTTTTCTGTATTTGTAGCTCTCTCATGAGTTTTAGGTATTCCTAAGATGTCCTCCTATTGGTGGGCATAACAGCAATCACACTCAGATTTTAAGAAAAAAAAAAAAAAAAAAGTCTGACACTGCCAGAACTTTTTTGTCAGCCATCTTTGGTTGGAATGGCACTAAACTGCCATTGGTGAGCACGTCATATTTATGCTTTCTAATACTGCTGATCTTAACTCCAAAGAACCAAAGAATTCTTTTATGGCGTACAATGTTTGTGGCAGCAAAACTGGACTGAAACTCTTACAGTGTAAAGCCAGATTAATGGGTTGAATAAAATGGTAAACACAGCTTTTCTCTCTCTGACCATTTACAGTGGATTACATACAGTGGTAAGCACATTGCATAGGCATGTACAGTACTATGACTATAATGTGTTTTCAGCGATACAGGACTATCGCCTGTCTGTTTGCAGGCTTCCTGTGATATTTCATATAGTCCAAACACATCAGATGGCCTTAAAGACAGGGTAGCTCTGTCTTAAATATAGCTGCGAGCCCTCCAAATGAGCTCTCCAGAGACAGCTTGCAACACCTGCGGTCATTTTTCAAACAATTTAATTGGTTTACTTAAGTCAGGTGACACTTACAGCGGTGCTTTGTTCCTTGTCACTGTGACATAAAGGTCTCCAGATGCAATTAACCCCATTTCTGAGACACACTGTACAGAGAGCATCTTTTTGGGAGGCAGCCATCTGATGAGCAACTTGTCAAATGCTAGAATTAATTCACTAACATGATCTCTGGGATTTTGTAGAAGGACTCCTTTTTTTTTTTAAATCCAAATACCACCAAAGATTTTCCCCCACTTCTTACAGTTTGCCAGATCCTCAATTTTAGGTGAATATGACATAATATTAATATCAAACAAATTAGGAAAAGGTGACTTTTTTTTTCAGGAAAATCAAGTGGAGCTCTTCTGTGTGAGAGCTCCTTGAGTGAGAAGGGAGAGAAAATTCCTCACAGCATTTCAATCCTGGCAAACCGCGGACACTGTGAGTCATGACACTATCCGAGGGCTCCAGTGAAGTGTGTGGGTGGACAGCTGCTGTGATGGTGAAGTATATGAAGAGAGCTTCCTCAGCCGAGTCAAGGGAGCAACTGAGAAAGCGAGAAGGGGAGGGGGGGGAGACAGAGAGAGATAAAGAGACAGAGAGAGAGAGGGAGGGAAGGTGGTGGGAGAGGGTGAGAACGACAGTGGAAGATGGATTTCCACACATTTATAATAGCTGTCACACCTTACGTTCTCCGAAGCAATTTCACATTTGAGAATGGGACAGCGGCTCAAATTAAAAATGACATTAATTTCTGCCAGCCGGCGCACATTGCATTTTTCATCCCAGGTGAAACACTTCTAGATTAGGCCCTGGAATGCTATAAAAGTATTTCAAAACAATACGCATCAGTCAGGGAGGATTTGGTATTTATGGGGATATGCGTATGCTTCTGGATATATATGAATTTCTCTGATTTTTTTTTCTTACACATTATTTAAATCATTCTTTGCTTTCCATTATGTGACATCATTTATTATAGGCCCACAGGAGGAAATCTGATTGTAGTATTTTCAGTTAGTGGTGCATACAGCTACATTCATTCATCTTCAGTAAGTGCTTTGGGTTGTGAATCTGGAGCCTATCCCGGGAACACCGGGATACACACTTTATAGGACAACTGTTCATTGCAAGGCATCATACGCACAATCATTCACAGCTAGGGGCAGATTTTGTGTAGCCAGGGCACCTACTGGCATGCTTTTGGGAGGGAGCTGGAGAATGTGGTATAAATATAAAAGAAAGGAGAAAACCTTTGAAATTGTGAACAGCCCAGACACTAACCCAGCCCGAACTGGGAACCCTGGAGCTGTGAGGTAGCAGCGCTGCACACGGCACCACTGTGTGATACACTGGCATTTAATTTACCACTGCATGCGCAATGAAAATCTATGTCAGGGTAAGTATTTCAGTGAAGGTAAAATATGTTAAATTACGGTATGTGAATGTCAACCAATTGGGGTCTGGAAACTCTAATGCAAAATAAAGCTTACAAATGATAAGCTTAGGTTTACAGTGATTTATAGCAGACAGCAAATTGTAGCTATTTTCTTGTTTTACAGCCCCAATGAAATGCTGATTCTGTGCTGGAACCTCAAACACCAATGACATGATCTCTTAATTGAGGAAGGAACCTCGAGAGAGCACTGTAAGAGATGAACCAACTTCCTGACCTCTGAACTGAACTGTGATATCCGGAAAAATCACTGGTAATGAAACAAACTTACACAACCCTTTCAGCTCTGTGTTCATTTTTGTGCATTTTAATTGTTGTGCATATCTGATATACATTCTTTTGCAGATATATTCATATTTTAAATCACACATCATTTGCTTGAAAAAAATGTTAATTCAAAATCAAAAAACCATGAAATGTTTCAAAACAGTTTACTTTATTATTCTTTTTTTTTTAATCTTCTCCAGACAAACACATTGATTTCTGGACCACAGTAGAGGATGGAAACCTTTCACAAACATTTTTTATTATCATAATTATTTGAAAATACAAATATAAAATTATACTTTCCACATCTGAGATGTGAGAGACCCCCATCCACTTTAGTTTATTTTACAACAGGGCTTAAGCAAGCCATAGAAGAAGACCTGAAAGATGCTTTCAGACGTCAGTCCGTTCAGTCAGTTCATGCGGTAAAAAGTCCGTTAAAAAATGGGCAAGTGTTAGGAATGGACAAGGCAATCAGAGAGGCGAAAGCTGGGGTGGAAAACAGGAGAGCGAGTTCCCGAAGGAAGTGTCAGAAATAAAGACCATTCCCCTGTGACACCTGCCGCCTGAACTGTACCGTGTCCCCGTAGAGTTAAAGGGGCACGTACACAGCTAAACTAACACGTTTCCCGGCTTTCTAACTGTCCCAGTAGTGCACGATGCAGCTTTTCCACAACACGTGATGTCAAACATGACTTTCAAACATGATGTCAGCGTAGACTACTGATCCAAA
Source organism: Pangasius macronema (assembly GCA_037577455.1). Lineage (NCBI taxonomy): Eukaryota > Metazoa > Chordata > Actinopteri > Siluriformes > Pangasiidae > Pangasius > Pangasius macronema. The sequence continues at coordinate 11,406,030 of CM074958.1, forward strand.
CGTTTTCTGGGTGACTACAAATGATTCATAAGCATTATGAGGCAGCTTCAACAATTTAACAAAGAGATATATACACTATACATATATATCCTGTATCTGTATACAAGTATATACATATGTCATTACAGTATGTCATTACAGAGCGTGTGTGTAGACAGAGTAGTTTGTTCCTTCAGTCATGGGATGATCGTTTTGGCCATTGCCTAGCACTTGCCTCAAAATTCAAGTTTTGAATGGATACGGTAGTTCATTTCGAATATCACCCAACACCTTCCAGGTCATTTTTTTTTCTTTTCCTTTTTTTTTTTTTTTTTTTTTCCAAAACCAACAATTATCCAATGATTTAACTAGTCTAGCAAGATGTGTAACATTCATCTGCTGTAAACGGCTGTCGATGGAAAAATAAAATAATGGCAACAGAGCCATGCTACCTTAAAGTCCAAGCTACGAGATCAAATTAGAAAAGAAAGAATATATATAAATAAAGAAAGAAAGAAAGAAAGAAAGGAAGTGACTGAGAGACATTATAAAAGGCTAGAAGAAAGGGTTGCCAGCTTTCATTTTAATCAAGAGCCAGATCATGATTATAAGATTGAAAAACTCGTAATCTTATACTAACGGTTTTCTGCGGATGTGTAATCTTTCTTTTGAGAAAGCTCTGGATTCAAATTGCGAGCACAACACTGCAGCAGTGAGTAAGGCTTTGCTTATTTTAAAAAATAATGGCAACTGTAAATTATAAACAGTACAGATGTTTGTAATGAAGTCATCATTTGCAACAACTTCACACAGCAACAGAGATTAATGCAAATACTTTATGTANATGTGTGTAAAAGGTCAAATCTAGGGCCATGAACAGTTTTTATTTTATTCTTCCAGAAAACTCTTAAAGGTTCAAACAAACTCTACAGCAGTGTTTCCCTATCAGATAGAGTTCTTTAGGAAGCTCTGACAATTGAAAGAGCCGTTGAAGAAGCTCTCTCTGACCTACAGCAGGATGAACTCAGTACCAGAGCATGTAGTAAAACTGGCTCAGTGTTTGTGTCTGAATGAAATCTGACAGCACGCATCAGAGACACAGAATCCACAAGTAATTATCAGCTAAATCTCACGTATAGAGGAGTTAGATTAGAATTATCTTACATTCATAATCCCTGAGAACAGATTTCATTCAGAAAAAATATTCAGACTTCATTGTAAGTTATGTTGAATTCTTCTTTGACTGCTAGCAATAAATAATCAAACCTGTCTTAATAAACCTGTTTAGTTATTAACAATAACAGCTGCTAGTCTAATCGTTTTGTTTCATACGCTATATGAGCAATATTCCAATCATTATTATTATTATTATTATTATTTTTTGTTGCTGTGATTAAGCCTTAGCTTTGATTAACATGAAGAACTGGCACTAAGGTTACAGCGTACAAAAATAACGTCTAAGATGACCGAAACCTAAAATATAGATGAATCTATGCAGACACATAGACACAAAAAAGTATTTAAAAATAGTAGTGGACTTTTTTTTTTTGAAGAGTATAAATATCAAAACCTATTACAGTTTTATCCGTATCTATAATTATTAGGCTAGATCATCATTACTCAGGTAGAATGTACTAAAAAAATACGATTTTTTTTCCATTCAGGTAATAAAATCCTTTCCATAATTATAAATTGCGTCCCTCTTTTAAAAAAAGAAAGAAAACAAAAGAGTTTTGCATATCAAGCGTTAGCATTTAAGGTAGTATGGCACACCCCTTTTCAAACATTCAAGGGTGGGGATCCAATTAATGCCTTGTTTACAACTCTGCCTTACACCAATTTCTGGTTTTTCTGGATTTCATCGTGAGAGCTTTGGTTAGTTGAAACCATGTGAGAATCCGAAAAAAAAAAATAAAATCAACAACCCAATGAACACAAAGAAAGACAAAGTAAAGGTGAAACGCCATGAAAACGATGTTCGGCATTTTTTTGTGTTTGTTTGTTTGTTTAAATGATTATCAAGAGAAAGTTCTATCCTTACTGGTCCTAAATCTACTAATCACTACAGCTCTACTGTAACGTTGATTACATAACATCTATGACTAGTCACTAAGAGAGAGTGAGACAGAGATATAGCGAAAGAGCAAGAAGACAAAAGCGGGGCAGAAAACGGGGGAGAGAGAGAGGAGTGAAACGGATCAACAGAGAAATGTACAGACCACTACACTGGCATCAAAGACAGCACTCTTTTACACGGTAATTTCTTTTTTTTTTTTTTTTCCTGTTTGTTTTTTTTGTTGTTTTTTTTTTTTTTTTACACATTACTGAAATACAATGATCAACAGAAGATTACTGGATGATGTGACAGGGAATGGAGAGATCATCAAATGATAAATACAGTACATAGTAACCGTAATATAGTCAGCAACATATTTAACATAGTCATTCACTTCCACAAAAATAGCAATAAAAATCCCCGCTGATATTCGAACTGTGTCGGGGATCGCGCTGTTTTGAGTAGGTTTGTCTTTTGAAACAGTCTGAACGCTTAGCAGGAAGCCGTCTTTCTGCGTTGCTCTTACTTATTCCTTTTTTTTTTTTTTCCAGAGATGTACGAAAAAAAGGATTCAGCATTTCGAATCACGTGTTAGTTCAGTAAAATCGTGGAGAAAAAAAAGGGAGAAAAAAACGAAACCCAAACACGTCTTCAGCAAGGATGAACAACAGCATATATCAGTCAGTTCACACTCTTAAATATCACTCTTATTTCACTCAGCATATATTTTAGCATCATTTCGATCTCTTCAGATCCATCAGGTACGTCATATAAGTGTAGCAGCTACTGATTTCATTCAGTTTCAGTGTATCGGAGGATTTCAACTATTGCTACCAATAAACTCAGCTGTAACGTTGGCAGATCAGAAGCACAAAAATAAAATGCCCGGAATAATGATTATTCCACAAAGCCAGCCATGAAGACTGCGACCGTGCAGGGACAACGTTTCCGTACGAATCCTTCATATGACCCACGGTAGAGAACATCCTTTAACATGTGCAAATAGAAAATAATAAATTCTTTCTCACAGTGCAATGATTCTTTTAAATTTCAAGACAATCTTCTTTTTTTTTTATTTTGTCTCACCATAAAATAAATTAATTTGTTACGTCCTCTAAAGTACATCCCACAGGACTGAGGTAATGGTGCAAAAACAGTTCCTAATTGATCACGGCAAGTCAGAAATGACTACAAATCTTCAAATATTGCCTTTTTTTGTTTCCGAAATCAGGCGTTCTGTGTACTATTTTTAGGACTACGGGAAAAAATAAATTAAATCCCAAAAAAAAAAAAAAAAAAAAAAAGGGAGAAGAAAAGAAAAACAGTTTACTTCTTAGAAAATGTCTAATTTCATCACTGATACTTAAAAAACATGAAACAAACATGTGCTTTGGATTTCAGTTCGATTTCGTTTCTACAACGCGGATCTGTGTGTATGCTGTAAAGTAGTTTCTCTGTGAAAGCTGTGCACATCTGATCTCACAATCTAGTCAATATGCTGGTTTGCTACCTGCACAGTTAAAAAGCCAACAGTATTTACAGAGCGAGCTAACAGTGTTTTATTGGGCTTGTGTCTGCAGTCGGGTTCTCACGGCTTTTGTGCTACAAATGGTTTTCAGTTACTGCACCGAGCCTGAAAGAGCTTTTTTCTTTCTCTCTCTCTCTCTCTTTTTTTTTTTTTTAAACATATTTCAGATTGAGCACAGTACGACCTCTAGGACACCATCACAAAAATATGGTTCTCTCTGAGATGGTTCGATGTAGTAATGAGGAATATTTACAGATTTCATAACGTCTTTTTCTTTTTAAATCTCATTTCACAAAGTATTAAAAGGAAATGTATTTTTTTTTCTTTTATCGACAACGACGACAACAAAAAACATTTATAAAAAAGGACTGTGAAAATATTGTAGTCCTCTTATTGCCCAAAATAGATAATAATGATAACAAGACATCACACGAAACGAAGAACTGAGCTACTTAGATTTGTTAATTACCCTCTCGTTGCTCTTTTAAAGGTTGAAAAATCATGATTTCTGAAGCAAGTCCTTCGGCGTTCTTGCTCGAATGAAATGAAATCTGAAAACACGAAACATCGGGTATTATCATAAAGAGCCAAGAGTGAAGAGACAACTATAGTGATGTCATTACACTAAAAAAAGAGAGGAAAATGTACATTTACATAGTTCTTCTCCTCAGAGAACATAGTATATAATGAAAATATTTCAAAACTAGTCAACCCCGGAGGCTGCTTCAGACTATATGATTAAAGATGTTAACGAAACAATTTCAATGAAACGTGGGAAAAGAAGTGAAAAAGGACAAAACGACAACATCATCCTAGATTATGGGGGTACATTAGGAGAAAAAAAAATCCAAAAGCCAGGTTTTCATTATAGTACAGCAGATTAATGTTGTTGTTTTGTTTTTTTTTTCTGAGATGATTCAGACATTTCTTTTGTTCTCCAGATCCTGCCATCTCAGCTCGTCCTTGTCTGTTCCACGCTGTACTGTAGTGCTTGGAGTTGTATGGCCGTTACCTGTACACAAAACCAGTTAGAAACTGCGGCCTGTCTTCCCCGGACCTCCCGATAAACTCTGCTGGAGCAAACAGAAGATTCAGAAGCCTTATAAACAGGCCATTTAAACAGGGTGGCTGAGATCTTATGTATCAAATGTTGCTGCATCTGAGCCTTGGGGGAGCCATAATTTTATAGCTCAAATTTGAGTCGTGGCTCCTTTGTCTGCGCTGTCCAGAGCTCATTCACTGGTCAAATAAATCGAGTGTTTGGAATTATTTATCGTTTATTTAAATAAAGTACTAAAATTACAGTACTCCGTTTACTTATACAGCTTTGTCTTTCTGATTATAATCCGATTCCGAGTCTACTGCGTCTCAGAGGCTGAGAACAATGCGCTGAGAATGTATAACACGTTCATATAAATACACAGAAAATATCATGCTGAAATTTCTGCTAGGAAATTTGAATTCCCACTGATTTACATCTGAGTCACATTCAAAGCATGTACATACTAAGAGTTCGTATGAGTACGTTAGTGCTATAGCTACATTACATTATAGCGCGCTGATCGCGGCTTTATTTCGGCGCTAGCATCTCTAATGGAGATTCTCAGATGCAGAACATATTGAACTCATTTACAAGCACACACATGCATTAGTGTTTTCAGCATGCAGAAACAACACTGTGGCCATCTGCACGCAACACACGGCTGGTTTACACAAGCTGCGCAGCTCTGTTGCTTTCTCTGCGACACTGTTTAATCCAAGAGCCATAACAGTTGCTAACAAATCTCTGTGATCTGAGTCAAATTCTGCGTAGCATTTTCCTCCGATTAACTCAAGACGTTCAAGAATAATTAGATCAGATAGAAAGGACAGTATGGAGTTGAATGAATTCGGCTGCAATAAATAAACAAAGGCATTATAACGTCTCTATGGCTAAAGAGAAGAAAACCAGATAAGGCCAGGCAGAGATAACAAAGAAATACAGCGCACACATTCTGTGAAGGCCATGTTTCTACTGAACCATGAACACACTCACTATACGCGTTTGTACAGCACGTTACACACATTGGTGTAGTTATTTATCAAAATGCACTACACTTTATAGCAATCTTTATTATAAATTCTTAACATAACATTTTTAAGGGATTACACCAAAGACATTATCAGAAAATCACACTACAGAAAACTCTCAAAGAACATTTCAGAGCAATTGAGAGGGAAAACAGCGTACTGCACTCATAGCTGTTGAAAATATTAACCCTTTAAATACCTGCCAATGTTTATGCTCAACTGCTGAATCACTGCCAGTTTTGGACTTGATACATTTCCAAGATATAGAACATTAGAAATGCTGCTGATTTATAAAATTTTTTTCACTTAACTCAGAGCTCACAAAACCATCTTCTAAGTTAGTATATTTATAGGTTAGGTCAAGTGTCTATCAATAAACTACAGTATATAATCCCAATTTACTGTTACCAAAAAATCAGAATGAGTTACTGAGGTATTGGCCACTTCTCTGAAGCACTTTCTGTACACTGAATATCATCATTCTGGCAAAAGCAAGGAGGTTTTTTCAAAAATACCTACGTTACTGTATTGCATCAATATGTGACGAGTCTAACTGCGTTATGTTTGCAGAGAAGAGAAGTTTCAGGAGCCTTGTAAATGTAATCGTGTGTCTTTACGCAGAAAGTGAGCAACGCTTAATATGTTAAAAAAGAGATGATAATATTTATTACGTGTTGAATACTACTTATTGCTAATCGAATCTCATTTCAGTAGCGTAGTCTGATGCACAGCATTTGAACGAAAGTTTCATACGTTGCTGTATAATGCATGCCTGTGACAGAAGCTTTGAGTCGCACTGCCGATATATCGTGTTACAAACACTACTTACTATAATTCATTCCGTTACCAGTTCCTAATACAATACAAATATTGCTATAAACTGTAATATATTCTCATAAATAATTACTCCAATGTGTATAAAACATGTTATGAAGCTATTTATTCGTAACTTGTCTGTATTTATGACACACGTGGGCTTCGGAGAAAGTGTTGCCGAAGATGAATGAGCAGCTGCCACTGTTAAGAGGAGATGTGTGTATGTGACGATGCCATAACACACACACAAAGACAGATGTGTCCACATGTGCATGTACAAACACGCATACAAGCACTACAAACACACATTCTAGAGATTAAACCCTAAAAGAAAAAGGTCAGTGCACCCAAATGATTTCCCTCTAATTAGCTTTATAAAGGCAGCCAGTGTGCTAAACTTTGCTGGAACACTTTCTGTGGAGTTCAGATTCATTCATCATTACGTATAACTGTGCATAATTCTCTGTAAGTTGGTAATGTGTCCTTGTAAGATGTAGTGCACTAATCTAACAATCTAATTAACTAACTAATCTATAGTACATGATATTTATTAAGGAACCATTGACTATTAATGCAACATTTGGTATATCACAGTGATATAATGAATAATAGATGAAACAAACAAACATAATGGTGTATGGCACAACCATGCTGATCCTGACCCAGGAATATTCATAAAGCATCTGTAAAATTTATTAACAATTATACAAAACATTAGCATAAACATCATCCCTGCCTGCTTCCAAAACTGACCAGGACACAGGTATGTAGCACATACAGCACGTGCCTTCATCAGTCTCGCATTAAGTGATAATGAGGAATAATTTCAAATTGCTATGATGCTACGATGATATTTTAAACGTTCACAATGTTTTTAGAATTATTAATAAATATTACAAGGGGTGTGCATTATAAGGAATAGGATTTACAATCATTTACAGGATTTATTTACATGTATTTATTTACATTTATTTATAGGATTTTCAATTCCAATTACTTTACACATAATTTAAAGTTATCAAGCAATTATTTATAGCACATTATTAGCTTTACGAGGCAACTTAAAAAGATTCATAAGCGCAGTGATAATGATTTACGAATATGGGCCTCATAGAGAGTGTTCCTTTGCATTCTGTGCTGAAAAACAGATAGTGATGTAGTCTAGATGTCGAAGGGAAATTTACTCTCAGTACGAGACTGAAATTCCCAGGTCGCAGAGGTCCACGTGACTGATCAAAAGCTCTACACCTGCTCATATTATCCACATACAGCACTTCACACAGCCTCGAATCAAAGCCGTACGGCGTGCTACGTAAGAGACTAAGTGAACGGAGCTCGGCCTGTCTACTGTGACTTCAGCTCGAACAGAAAGCAACAGCGCGGTTCGAGTAGGCCAACTCACACAGCGACTCTTGCGTGCCACATACAGACAAGCAGAGAATAAAGGAAATTGGTTAAGATGCTAAAACACTAAAGCTGGAAGCTTTCAAAGGGTTTCAAGGCTTCTATAAGTACTACCTTTTAATCCTGTGAAACCATGTAAAAGCTTCCTGCCATATTTTCGATAAAGACAGACATCCACATACTGCATGTTACAGATTAAAAGAAAGGAAATGCAAAAAAAAAAAAAAGTGCAAGGAGAGTAGGAAGGGGCTACAACAGAATAATAAACGAATAATGAAAGAATCTATTTCAATTTAAAAAAAAATCTACCTCAATTGAGATGGCAACCAAACACCGGTTAGGTTTCAATGGTATCCGTTTGTAAAAGCTGTCGCAATCAAAGGACCCTAAAAGTGTACAGTTAGTAATGGTGTCAGTATGCAGTCCAGGTAAAACAGCTCATAAAGCTATCACTTGTCAGTAGCCTGGATTTCCAATTCAATTACTGTACTGCCAGCATGAATGAACAGTAACTTACTAATTACACCTTTGTGGCAAATCCACACAATTCTATTTCACTTCTATTTCTATAAAATGCCACATAATTTGTCATCTTTACAGTTTTTATATTCATGCTAACAGCAAGAACATTAATAACATCATAAAGAATTATAACATCATGCACAAAATCGTGAAGCAAAATGTTGGCAAAAAAAAAAAGAAAATGTCTCCTCAAAAGCAAATATACACTTCTATCTCAGTGACCAAACTGTGAACTTTTTCAGGATGACTTTGTAGTCATGCTTTGTCATTTGGTTTAATATAATACGAGCTACGAGCACAGTGGTGCAGTGGGCAGTGTTGCTGCCTCACAGCGCAGGCTTCTGTCTGTGCAGAGTTTTGCATGTTCTCCCCACAGTCTCCTTGGTTTCATCCTACCTCCAAAAAAAGGTAGGTGAACTGCCTATGCTAAATTGCCCTAGGTGTGACTGAGGTGTGTGATGGACTCGTGTCACGTCCAGGATGTATTCCTGCCTCGCACCAAATGCTTACAGAAGATGAATGAATGAATGAACTAGTGTTTAGGTAATGTACACACACAGAGCCGAGTCTGTAGAGAGTTAATAAAAGGTCTCCGCCTCTAGTGCTGTCAATCAAAGCTGAAACTCTGTGCAAGTTTCAGGTCAACCTACATTCAACTCTATTTAGGTTAAAAGAATTCAACTGAAAGTCAAGAGCAAGGTGACTTTGTTAATCTCAACATTCAGTCTGGAGTTGATGAATGGCCTGTCTATTTTTCAGGGAAAAGAAAGAGCGAAGAAATTCTCACTTGGATTTCCACACAAATGTGAGATTCATAGCACACTGATAGCGTAGTGTGTAGGAGGCAGTATCCTCAGACACAAAAGGCCTTATTCATTTCCCCAGCAGACCTTCATGTTGATTGCTGGGCCGTGGCTGAAAAACGGCCGGAGCCAGTAATTCCCTGAGCAGCATGTGATTCAGCCTGGTCTCTCCCCTGCAGCCCCCCGGTGTGCTGACCTCTCCTCCCTCCTTTTTCCCTTAACTCCCCAAGCCCCCATCACTCTACTCTGCAAGCGCTTCAAAACAAAAGGACGGAGGCAGAAGCGAATATGTACAGCTTCAAAGGGCAAGACAACATTCTTACAACAGGCTTCCACACAAGTGTTTATTATCGCCTTATTGATTTATATATGCACTTTGTGCAGGAGGGCTTTTCAAAGGCAGGACACAATATGTGGGCAGCCCGGTTGAATTGGGGGAGAGGGGAAAAGAGAAGCCATTGGGCAAATGTTTGAAAACGAGAGAACTAATTGTAAGATTTCAGTCCTCCTGCCTGGCGCATGGACAAAGGCTCGATGACACGCCATACTGAAGATGACAGACGGTACAAAGTTCACAGTTTGTTCTGGGGAAGCTGAAAGAAAGAGCAGAGCGATGAAGGGAATGAGGAATGTTGGCAATGCAATAACCACACGTCAAAGCTTCAGAGCCAGAGCACCTGCTTGGCACTAATGAGAGCATGATTCCACATTTTGGAGGCAAACTTCAGACAAAAGACTTTTTTTTTTTTGCAAGAATTAGCCTGAGTACAACATATTCATCTTTCAGCCCTTTGACTTGCACTAGGCACAAGAGAATTTTTTAAATATTTAGCTAATGTTTGATCAAATTTTTAATCCACAGCTTACTGGTTATTAGAGTCAAATTTATAGCAAAGGTATGTACATATTTTATATTGTATATTAAGTCTTTTAAATTTCTTACCTCCACAAAGCTGTTTACTAATGACAGACTAGTGTGCTTTTTACTGTTTTTCAGAAACTAAAAGCAGCACAGCTATGCCAGCTATGATGTAGCGGGTGAAGGAGGGTGTGTTGAGATGAGCAGAAAGTGGAATATATGTGAGACAGGACAGAGAGAAGAGAAGACAGGAGGAAAGAAGAGAAAAGAAGAAGAGCTAGAATTTGGGAGAATACTCACAGCAATACTGTGGCCGAAGCCAGAGCCAGGTTGAGGGCTAGCAGCGCTTATGTAATTGCCCACGCCGGAGTCCTGGCTGGTGGGGCCATACAGGTCAGCCACGGGTCCTGGACTGCTCGCTCCAGGAAAAGTTCCAGGCCGTGGAGGGTTGGTGCCTGCCAAAGAAGCAGGTGTGCCAACATTGGGGTAAGGAGCGAGGCTAGGTGGGGGATAGTTATGTACAGAGCTATAGAAACTGAGAACCACCTTTGCATGCAAATACTACAAGACAAAACACCCAAAGCACTACAAATGAACTGTAATGAAAAGGGTGTGTATGAGATCTATGCAACAGACTGCTACGCTATAGACAATTAATTAGTAATGGTTTAGCTTGGATCTGTGCATAGACCTATACACACTGCGACCTAACCTGCAAAGACCCCTTAGAGCCTACAGTGACTACAATTTCCACAAGCTTTTCTATTATTCATGGTACATTTCCTGTCACTCATGCAGAAGGAAACGCTTGCTCATGTTGGACACATCTACTCAGCATTCACATGGCATGCACGCTACAAAAGGAGCTATGGTCGGTGTTGAGTATGCAGCGCGAGGTGTTTCGTGGCAAATGGAGGTGCTTTTTGAGAAGGCTGAAGACTTTCCTTCAGAGGCTTCTGTAATGTTAAAGAGTACCAGTGAGAGTGAGATGCTGCCTTGTAGGTCTCTTTCATTATCATAACCTCTCTCTCTCTTTCTGCCATTCATGCACACACACACACACACACACACACACACACACACACACACACACACACAGAACTCTCGGCTCTTCCCTAGTCGTATCAAGTGCGCTCTTTGCGCTCAGAGTAGTCAAATTTGACTGCCAATTCTTGAGTCCTTCAAAGAAATTGCATGGGGGATTGTGCCACAACACCCCCTATCTAATCAACACCTGTCACAGGGAGAGTGCTCTCCTTCCCCCTTTCCTCCTTCTTTAAATATATGATGGTGATTATCTAGCTGTTAGCGTCAGGGGGCTTTTGGGCCTCGCAGCCGGCTGGCAGCCAGGAAATTGCAGAGAGTGTCTTGAGTAAAGCGTGTTAAAGACTGAATCATTGAGTCCCATTTCCAGCATGATGGTATGGTTCTTTTCTTACTGAAGTATACAGTATATGCTACATACAGCAGCAGCTGAGAAGGGATCGTGGTAGGTGAACACTTCAGTAAAATGTCCGTGTTAGCAAAACTCTTAGCTCTGAAAACTAAAGCAGTACTTTTGAAAGGTGATGAAAACTCTGATTGGAGGTGTAGAGCATATTATGAGAACTGGAAAGGCTTAGCATATGTGATTTGTATGGGCTGCTAATACCATCTGACTCACTCCTCTAGACTCATGACAAATAATGCTAAATAGCTGAATGGAACCAACTTCCTTTCGATTGGTTTCACACTCATTTGTGAACTCATTCATACTATGATGCAGTAGCCAGGAAAGGGTGGGGGGGGTGTATTCGACTGTAACTTTTAACATAAGTCTGGTGTTCACGGTGTTACATAAAAAACCTTCATAAGCCCTTCCTGACAACTGACAAAGACCTACATAAACATTTAAAAAAGATTTTTCCAACATGCATTAGCTGTCTTTAAAGCTGCTTGTGTCAGGTTCACATAATACCCGAGTCAAGTGACAGTTGTGATGACATGTGATGTCATTGTGATGTCAAGTGCTATGCCACTTTCCAAGCTTACATTAAAACATCAATACTCATCAATGCCACACTCCCGAATCCCCACAGCCACACTCAACATCTAGTGGAAAGCCTTCCCAGGAGAGCGGAGGTTATTATAGCAGCAAAGTCGGAGTAGTTATTGAATGGGATGTTCAGGAAGCACATATGGATGTGACAGTCAAGTGCTCTCAAGCTGTAGACCATATAGTGTATAGGGCACAACAAAAACAGGACATATTTTATTTTTATTATATTTTCTATATGTATATTTTATCTGCTTATTAAGTGAGTGTAATTTTACTATTTTTTAACATATTTTCTCCAATCCTAAATTAGAGTGCTGCTGATGATTGACAGCATTACTATGTTGAGGTATCAGGACTTTCTTCTTCTTCTTCTTTTGGCTTTTCCCTTCAGGGGTCGCCACAGCGAATCATCACTCTCCACCTATCCCTATC
>CM074958.1:11418636-11431312 GCA_037577455.1 Pangasius macronema
TATAGGGCACAACAAAAACAGGACATATTTTATTTTTATTATATTTTCTATATGTATATTTTATCTGCTTATTAAGTAAGTGTAATTTTACTATTTTTTAACATATTATCTCCAATCCTAAATTAGAGTGCTGCTGATGATTGACATCATTAATATGTTGAGGTATCAGGACTTTCTAATGAAAATAATTACTGTAATAAACAATGCATAGAGACCAAAATATTGCCTGGAATTATTTACAAGGAAGAATGATGAAGCAGAGGGTACTACTGCAATCTCAGAGCTCCAGGTTCCCAGTTCAATCCTGAGCTCACTTTACTGCATGTGTGGAGTCTCACATGTTCTCTCGATGGCCTTTTGGGTTTCCTCCAGGTTCTTCGGTTTCCTTCCACCTCCCAAAATCATACCAGGTGGACAGGCTATGGTATGTTTCTACTTGCGAATGTGTGTGTATGAATAGAGTCCTGTGATAAACTGGTGTCCTATCCAGGGTGTTTCCCTCCCTAGTGTTCCCAGGACAGGCTACAGATCCACTGTGACCCTGGATAAAGCAGGTACTGGAGATGAATGAATGTTTGTTTTTTTCAGCCAGGCAATTTTTAAATGTATATTTATGTTATACTGCCAGGGCTACCAGAATACACCAATTAGCCAAACCCTGCCCCTGGGTGTAGAGCTTCAAGAGAGGTAAAATTACACTCAATATATCTGAGAGATGATCCGTCCAAAGTGCCACAAAACAACGAATTAAATAAGTGTAAACAAACATACCCATTGAATTAAATAGAGGTTCTCAAAAACTTTGGCGGCCCCATACCGTGCGGCGCTCATTTTTCTCTCTCGCTCAGCCCTGATGACACTTCCATTAATAAGCGAATATTAAATCAAGTTCCTCCACAGCCGGAAGCCTTCACTTCACCGTCCACTGAAAGGAGAGACTATTAATACAGCAGACTCCACAACTCATGAGGGTAAAGGATATGTACAAGAATAAAATATCGAAGAGAGGCCCTGAGGGATTATGTGCAGGAGCAGATATGTCTGATAGGGGGCGTCGTAGCATCAAGGCTGCTCTTCGCTGCTCTCGTAGCTTTGTCTGGTTTTCACACAGATGGGTGCAGGTAGACAGGACGGTGAGCGGAGAACAGTTTGTCAGTCGCAGCTCTCACTCTCAAAATGTCAGCCGAGCAAAACAGAGACTTCCAGGGAAGAGCAAAGGAGGAGGGAGGCATATATTTATTTGTAGATCTGAGCACAGGCAACACAAGATGGATATCTCAGGCTGCGTATCAGTAGGTAGTGTGGAAAGACGAGGCTGCTTTTGACACTTGAATGTGACATCTGCTGCACAAAAAGCGAGATTCTGCCAATAAGCGAACAGATTGCACCAACCTCCTTAAGCAGTGGAGTAAATGTTGGAAAGTGTCAGAAGCATGGCAACCAGAGTAAAAGAGGTGGAGAGATGTCTAGCAGGATGTCAGGAAAAAAAAAGCACTACTCTGTGTGTAAAATTGTTCAAAGTTTCTCTTATGAATGCAAGTGCTCAGCGCATATACACAAAATGGGTAAAGTATTCAATTTAAAATCAGATCTGAAAATCACTGCTAGGGGTGTTACGGTTTGGTATCATAACCTAGTCCAGAAATATCATGGTGTTAATCAACCAGTGATGGAAATTAAAGAAAATATTTATTACAAAATCTTTGTACTAAAGTGTCTTAGCACATCCTCATATATATAACAAAAAACCAAAAGATCAAATCCCCTAATTGTTCTTCTTTCTGTGGGATAAGATTTCCAAACATATGTGTTTCAGGTCTCGTTGCTGGAGGATGTCTGTAGTAATTAGGATCGATTTGCACGGGATCTCATAGAGATAAATCAAAGAGATGGGAGTGTGTTCACGATGTACACAGGGTCATCACACTAAAAATTCCAACGCGTACTACTATCATCTCTTGTATAATATAAAATTTGACCTCTACTATAAGCACTTGCTGTAGGGCTTGTGCTTCATCTTTAGTTGGTCACATGACCATAACACGTATGTAGCCTATACCTGTGTTAGAAGCTCAATAACTTACACTCACTGAACACTTTATTAGGAACACCTGTACACCTACTCATTCGTGCCATTATCTAATCAGCCAGTCATGTGGAAGCAGTACAATGCAGCTTCGGGTAATGTTCACATCAGAATGGGGAAAAAATGTGATCCTAGTGGCAGGACTGTTGGTGCCAGACGGGCTGGATTGAGTATTTCTGTAACTGCTGATCTCACACACAACAGTTTCTAGAGTTTACTCAGAAGGTGCAATAAAGAAAAAACATTCAGTGAGCGGAAATGCCTTGTTGATGGGAGAGGTCAACGGAGAATGGCCAGACTGGTTTGAGCTGACAGAAAGGCTGCAGTAACTCAGACAATCACTCTGTACAATTGTTGTGAGCAGAAGACATCTCAGAATACACAACACATCAAACCTTGAGGTGGATGGGCTACAACAGCAGAAGACCACATTTGATTCCACTTCTGTCAGGCAAGAACATAAAGCTGAGGCTGCAGTGGGCACAGGCTCTCCAAAACTGGACAGCTAAAGACTGGAAAAATGCAGCCTGGTCCGAAGAAGATGAGGCACACAGATGGTAGGGTCAGAAGTTGTTTGGCACCAACAGAACAAATCCATGGACCCAACCTGCCTTGTGTCAACAGTCCAGTCTGGTGGAGGTGGTGTAATGGTGTGGGGAATTTTTTCTTGGCACAATTTTGGCACACAATCATCAGATCTGAATCCAAAAGAACAACCTCGGGATGTGGAAAAAAAAGGAGACTGACAGCATGAAAGTGCACCTGAAAAATCTGCAGGAATTGCTGGAGGCAATCATTGACCATCATCTCAAAGGAAAGTTTCCAACATCTTGTGGAATCCATGCCACTAAGAATTGAGGCTATTTTGAGAGCAAAGGGAGGCCCTAGCCAGTATTAGTATAGTGTTCCTAATAAAGTTTTAAACTTTGTTTATATCTTATTGCTGCTTTTTGGTTTCAGCAGGAGATGATAGAAAAGAGCAAGCACTTCCTGGAGTGTCTTTATACTGCACAAAAAGCATAAAAATTCTTCCCCACAGTATATGCAGTATCTCTACCAACAGATATTTTCAAGAATTTCCATAGCATCTCTTACAACGTCAGTATTTATCAGTTTGTCATTATAAGATGAAACAGAGACATGCTGTGAGGAAAAGAAATGCACTGAGCCTAAAAAAAAAAACCTGAAAACACCACCAACAAAACTAACCATGAACGTGGGATACTATAACAATCCTCACCTCTTCTGTTTTACAGAAATGTAAAAGCTTTCCTAAATAAACCTAAACAACTAGCTTATTGTCCTGAATTCCACATAAGTGACAATGCTGGTTAAAGTCAAGTCCTCTGTCTTGATCACTCGAGCTGTTCCCACTGGGCCAGTGTTAATAATGCTGCTGGAGGCGATAAGTGACTCACTGTATAAACACTAAACTCCATGGCCTGTAATCGGCCCATTCTGCTGAGCCGAGAGATCTGAACGCCATTTCCATGTCCAAAGGATTTAGAGCTTTATTTGTGTCAACAGTTCCTCCACATAACCTTTAATCTAAGGTAGATTAAGACCATGAAATGACAGTTGTTCACAGCGGTATGACCCTGCTCTCTCTCACTTCTAACATAACAACCCCTTCACCTCTACATGAACCACCAGCTTACGGCCGTATTCATATCAGAATATCAGAATATCATCGCTCCCTACAGCTCATTCCCATCACTTATACAAATACAGTTATGGTACATTGTGGTAACATTACCCTAATTTTAATGTTACTACTTTTGAAAGATATACTTGAAGGGAAGGAATACATTTACATTTTGTCTCATTATCTTTTAAACCCAATAATAATGCACATGAAGAGGGTCACACAGGGGTAGCATTACAATTCTGACTCCACTACCTACTCATCTAGAAACAGAGCAAAATGA
This sequence comes from Pangasius macronema, assembly GCA_037577455.1. Classification (NCBI taxonomy): domain Eukaryota; kingdom Metazoa; phylum Chordata; class Actinopteri; order Siluriformes; family Pangasiidae; genus Pangasius; species Pangasius macronema. Next base: position 11,422,651 of record CM074958.1, read on the forward strand.
TAGGAATGCCTAAGATTTCTAAGATAAGATTTCTGCCTTTGTCCACATCAGTAAAAAAAAAAAAAACTAAACAAAACACAGGATACAATACAATACTTGTGCTGTATTTCTGTATCACTTTGCAAGGCTAGAAATTTCCTGCAGCGCCTTAAGTTTGTGAGCAGCTTCCAAACGCCAAACGCATGGTAACGACCATTAGTCATCATACTATACTCTAGCAACTAATCTGGACAATCTCATATTGGATACTGATCTCATGGCCCCATTAAGAAAGATGTTTCTGTTTTTTTTCTCTTTCAAAATGGAAAATACAATATTATTGATCAGTTGTAGTGTTTTGTAGCTTTATTTTGATAGGTTTACATTTAGGCTCCGTTGTATTATGTACATTGTGTTGTATCTTTTCGCATCTCTGGAAACATAACAGTGAAACAGAAAACTAAACCAGATTAGAGGTGTGCATCTGGACCGGGCTCCTCCAGGACCCAACAAAAAAAAGTCACGGCTTTTATTCTCATGCAGGACAAACGCCTGTAGGACAAAAAAGGTCAGGTTGATGAACATGGGAACATACCGGGTGCTTGTCTGTCACTGTGTGACACTAACTTGTTAATTCATTCAGCATTACTGAATTTGTCCTGGCTTGGGCCATGTGGTTTAAATGATTCTTTTAATATTTTTGGAAATATTTAATACTGTGCACAAGTCAAAAAAAAATACTAACTGTGGGAGAGGTATTGGTTAAATTCACTAATAAAAACAGTCCTGTGCACACCTCTAAATCAGACAGCCATTAATTGTGTGATACTTCTGTTCAAAAGAAACTCACATGATGTTAGATAGTAAAAGTCTTGTGGTGATGTCTGCATCAGAACATTGCATATGATTGTGTATGGATGTACTGAGGTATGTCACTCAATTTGGGTCAGCTGATAAGAAACTGAATAATAACCACTATCACTCCATTAGCCCATATATCTCAGCTCATACACAGCAGAAATGCATTGCCAAGGACAGAATAGAAAAGGATAAAATAACGTGTGAACGAGCTCATATCAGCATGCAGTTCATGTCAGGCAAAGCAGCGGGCTCTTCTCTACACGATTTCTTTTTTGCCTTCCGTTTTAATGAATGACTGAATGATGAATCAACCACATGAATCAAATCAATCAGTGAATGAAGGAGAGGTGGTACACACCTGGGCTCTTATACTGATCCGGGCTGGGCAGGTGCTGCAGGGGGGAGTTGCAGGCCGAGGTGGCATGCTCGCTTTGAAGCAGCTGAGCCGCCTGAGGGCCTAGGGAGCCATAGTCCGCAAAGGAGAAGGGGGGCCCCCGTTGGTCACTTGTCGTGGAATAGAAACCGTAATCGGGGAAGCCTGGGAGATACAGGAGTATAGGGGAGGAGGAGGAGGAAGGGAAGGGAGGGGAAATATTGGGAAATTTTCCCCATCATTGGGAAATACAATGTTGCATAGTAATGTTATGAGTCAATGCTGTATTGTTTTTTTTTTTGCATGAAATAAAGGTGGAGTATTGCAAGATACAAAACAGTACCAGTTCAAATAGATGCCTCCTACTGTGTTTCTAACATGTGTAAGTGTGTGCTGTGTATGTAAATGGGTCCTGCTGGCCAAAGAACATGAGTCCAAACTATTAACCTTCCGTTGTCCAGCTTCTAATTCAATCTTAACTCTGAAGTGTTTGTGAAGTGAAATCCAATATTCAAGCTACTCTAGTGAACTCATGTCAGAAAGAGTATACAAAAACTCTTGTACTTGCACCGAACTTTCTCGAGAAGACAAAAAAAAATCACTGCCTGAACCTTTCAGTAACAAATTGCTCAAAGTAGATAAGTATGCATGTCTGCATCAAAGGGCACATATAGAGCATACCGTAAAAGGCCCCAGTGTCTGGGTGGTAATTTCTCTCGTCAAGTTTTAACTCCTGCTTGAATATGTCCCAATCAGCAGCACTACGTCTACTTAATAAGCATCGTAAGTCACTGCTCAGGGCCCCGCAGCCTCCAACAGGGCAGACATGAGCCTATGTTGTCAAGAAAGTTTAAAATAAAGCTTTACTGAGGAAAAAATCGTACTGGTTGGATACTGTATGTGTATCAACATGGCTGTGTCTGTCCCGAGTCCAGAGTATGTACTGCCAAATATCCAAATAGCAAGCCACACCTACTCGTACTGTTCAGGTTTGGTACATAATCCATGTTGTGAAAATAAGTGTCTGGAGCCAAAATGGAAAAGAGAAAAGGGGAAAAAAACTACAGTACAATGTTTTGGGTGTTATCGGTGACATGTTATTTGCTTTTGCATAATGTTGTTGTAGTAGTTATTGCGATTAGGCAGCAACCTGCCCAGAGAACACAGCTGACCCAGAGTAAGTTACTTACTGCTGCCTGTGTCTCTGATGGACTGGAGGAAGCAGGCAAAGATAGTTTCAACATTCAATATTCTACATCCCTCAAACAGGACGTAGAGTGTGGACTAGTCTTCTGCTGAAGTGTTACCAATGTACATATTTTTGACAACAGCACTTTTACTATAATTTCCAATTTAAATCTTGCCCCTAGAAGGCGAGAAGTGGCACTGCTAATAAGAAAAGCTACAGCATCTTGGCTTTGGAGGCGACGTTGTTATCTCCGAGGTTACCTGACTCAATCAAACAAGCCTTGATTTAAAAGGCACCTTTACACACTTTAATGCAGAGGACAGTATTGTGATATATAAACTGTATCTTCAGGAATGAGTTAGAAATGTGTATGACATTTAATCTTTCAGTAAAAGCAAACTTTCTCAACTTAAAAAATGTAAAACATTCACACAAATTAAAAAAAGAAAGCCTGGTTTTGCCCCTTGATGATTTACATTTTACATTTATTCATTTGGCAGATGTTTTTATCCAAAATGAATTACAATGGGGTTAAGCGGTTGAAGGTTAAGGGCACACGGAAGAGAACAGAGGAGACAACGTCTTAATTAGAGACAATACTTATCTTAAGGACCAAATTTTATGTCACATTCATTCTTACAATAAAATTAGGAACCCTACTGTAACCATAGCAGATGACTGTTTGGCCAGTTTAGCCATTAACCCATGGCCAGGTTGTCTTTAGAGAAGAGCACAAATTAACCAAAACTTGGGCACAATTTAATTCTGAACTCAAAATAGAATAATAAACCATGAATAATATACATTGCATGCAGACATCAGGACTTCATCTCGGCTTCGTATCTCAGAATAAGAAAGACTCTTATTGGCCAAAAAAGATTTCACTAAGAAGGAATTTGGCAGTTGAGCTTTTAAAACAGACTAAACTGAAAAGAAAATAATCAGTGAATTAAATTTAATTAAATTATCATGTTGTTAATAGCCAAAAAATGAGAGAATTCTGGGCCAGTCACTTTGTGTATTTTCATTTTTTTTTACACTGTTGGTACAAAAATATGAGGCCATTTGTAGTTCAGCATGTAAAAAAACATGATATGCTGTACCAGGTGTAAGTTTTAGTCTTAATAATCTGAATGGGCCTCCCAGAAAGTCAACCTACGTAAACTGACTCTGAATGCAAATTTTCTTTGTATCATTTGAACCTGAGCTGCTGATTTAAGTTGCCGGTGATCTTGGCACATTTCTTTCACCCTACAACGCAGAGGTCAGCAGTCTAACCTCTAGCACAAATGACGAACAAGCAAGCAGTTTATTTCAACTAAGTACCCTAATCTAGACTCCTGCTATGTTTCTCATTTCAGAGAAAGTATTAATCAAATTAGATTTCGGCCCACATGAAAGAAAAGCTTAACAAGACAGAGGCAAGCAAATGACTACACCGTGATTATAAACTGACACCAGATACATCTACTCTTACTATAAACATATAGTATACATTATACCTGCATTATACTATATGTACCTGCCTTCCAAAGAGTAAATCTCAATATCTGCTAAAAACCGGCATCCTTAAAGGTGTACTCAGTCCCCCCAAAACGCATACCCACAATGCCTTGGCTAGGAAACCTGAATTCTAATTCAAGACGGGGAACTTTTTATTACCAGGCAACCAATCCCTGTGCTGATTGGCTGGATGTTCTGGATTCGCAACTTGTTTTTTAGTTGTTGTTTTTTTTTAGTAGCCCTTGGGCAGCCACAGAGAGCTGAGTTTCTTCTCTGATCTGATACAGCTTTAAAAGCATAAAGAAAACAAAAAACAGAATATTTACACATAATATTTACATTTACAGTTTGTCATTGGAGATAATAACCATATATTTCCATACCGGTAGATGATTCATCCTAATGTTCGAACTGTGCTTTTTTCTCCCCCTAAATTTTATTAAGTACAGTCAGTTATGCACTGAAGGAAAAGGCTGCGCTACGACATTGCCCACTACAACATGTTTAATCATTTGCAAAAAGCGACCTGAAAATGCACTTAGGCTGAATCCATTTTTGATGGGCCGCTCTAATAGATGGGCGTCCTTGAGGTTCAAAGGGAGCTCTGGACTCGCCTCTTAATTAGCCAAGCTGCCATCCCATCCTGTTCCCTCTCATCTTCCTAATTAGATCTTTAACAACAAACAAATGAAGACCTTTTACAGGGACCTGCGGTGCAGCTTGTTGCTTTCGTAACACAGCAGAGGACAGCTTTTGGAGGCCCTGCCTTTGTTTAACGCTCCCCAGCCTGCTTTCCTCCACAATGCCATGCTGCTGCTGCTATTTGCATAAATATTCAGTCTAATTTCAGCATAGCAGGAGGGACAGGACACGAAATACAAAATTAACACGCATACAACAAATACACCTGGTTTCTTTGTTTGCAATGACATCGCAAATTAGCCCTGGAAAGCCGTTCATTTTACTGCTGTGACAGGAAAGGTCTTATCTAATAAAGGCCTACAGAAATTACTTTTATTGTGCAGGTAGATCACTTCTAATGATAGCGCTATCTGAAGCAGAAATGTGGAATAAAATGCAGTTAAAAGCACCCATTTACTAACTACAGAGAAAGCCATCTGGCAGAATAGGGCTGCTTGATTACCTTCGGCAGCTAATTCCCTATTTCTGAGCACATGCAAATGATTCACTTTGACCAAGTGGAAGCGGGGAAGCTGAGGGAAAAATGGAGCTGAATTAAACATTGTCATTTTTAGACATCAAAAGTTGCCTCAATAATGGCTTGGTTCAGATGTTCCGCTACAGCCAGCCAGTTACAGAATGACACTCTGCATGTTTTATGTTCCCATGAATAACGTACGGATGGAGGGAGGAAGTGAGCATGAGTGTGTCTGCGTATCAGCTCTCTTCCATATTTACATATGAATTATTTCCTCAAAACTGCAAGACAAAGCCCAACATATTCCTTTTCCTCTCACAAGCTTTCTTCCCCTCATAGCCATAAAACCCAGCTATTTGCTCTCTTTCGACTAACCCAGGTCTTGTGCTCTTGCTCAAAGCCAAATCTAATTACTTCATAATGGCACATTTTTGGTGCGGGAGCCGCGTGCATCGTTGACAGGTGATAGATGCGTAAATTCACTTCGTCTGACTTGATGAATAGCAGCATGGAAAACGCGAGGCACTCGCTCGCGGTGGCCAGACGACACAGCCTCGTCTATTCATCATCTCCACCTCCAGACGCCGCCGCCGCCGACCACAAACGCACTCCAGGGTCGTGTCTGAGCAGCTGGGAGGAGGTCATCCAGATGTGCCTTTGGCTATGCAACATCTGCACGGAGCCTGGACACCCCAGCTGGCTTTGAGAGGAGGGAGAGTGATGCTCGGAATGACTGCACTCTGTAAGGCTGTCAATTGCGCCATTAGATAGCCCATCTGGGTGCTTCAGAGCAATTGCTGAGATGAAAGCCTTAAGTTGCTTTCTTCCCCTCCTGCTGCGTGTTATTATATATAATGCCTGATAAGAAAACAGATACAAATGTGCAAATAAGAGGGTGCTTTTATCAGCTGTTAGGAAACAGAGAACCGAATTGTGCAACTCCTTCATGTGTAATGTGAGTTACTCTGTGGATAACTGGCTTTAATGCAAGTTAGTGGTCTCTTTAGCATTTATAGCCAGGCAGCCGTTTCGGAGATTACTGCAGGATCCCATCAGGGGCCTTGCAGTCAGTGGGAGACTTTAATTTCCTCTTCTCAGTATTCAGCATCCCTCGCTCTCTAGAGTGCTGCACTATGGTTACATATCAAACCAGCTCTCTGAATGGTGCCACGGAGCCCCAGGCACTGGCTGCATTGCTTCCTCTCAACAATAATGTGCACTGCTGTTTGTTGTCTCCATCCACTATAGCTGAATTCATAAATGCAGAATATGTGGGCTTGTCATTATGGAACTGCAGGGGTGCCTGAAGAAATATCCGGACAGGAAGTTGTTTGGTATTTGCCAACAACATGGATTATAAGAGTACAAAAAAATAACAATGCGAGTCTGTTTTGAATGTAAATTAATATTCAAATCAAAATAAGATAATCCGCCAGGACTCAACTGCAGTTCAGGATTCAAGACATTTTGGCACAATCCGAAGCGAGTTTACAATCTGAACCCAAATAAGTAGGTACTTAAGCGTTCATCCCTCCTTTGTCCTACGTGCTCCCAGCACTGCTTTCTGTTAATCTGGCAGAAAAGTCAGAAGAACACCAAAATGTGTTTGCATGGCAATTTAATATAATGCGAAGTGCGTTAATGAAGGACAGGGCAAAGCTGCGGCGCTTTCTGCAGCTGGATCAGGTTCAGTGGACTCCGAATAGCTCACACCTGACCTGTCAGCACTACATTGCCACAATTAGCCTGCTGAGGCTAGCAAAATACTGCCATTTAAAGTACCTTTTCATGAAAGGATGGAGAAAAAGCTGACATTTCGCACGGTGACTTTCAAACAGTTTCCGCAATGCTGGAGGACCACAGCCAACCTTGGAAATAGCATTGCACACAATCATCTACTGTAGGCAGAAATGTCAGACACAGTAAATACATCGGAAAAGGCTGGAGAAGGAATCCACACAAGGGGAAAAAAGGGAAAAAAAACACAGACTGGCACTCTTTAAAAAGCACTGAAGCAGCAGTTCCTCTCACAGATGTAGTGCTATCTCAAAGTGACTGAATCTCTCCCATCTTTCCTTACTTAAATGAAGCTAACTTCACTCAAATCCTCTGGAAGCGTGTCAGTGAACTTGTCAAATGTTCTCCTAAATTAACTCAGGATTTATGAACATGTGCAATTAGCTTTTTCATTTCCACCTATGCCATCTTTAAAGAATTACTAACTGCAGAGATGATCAGTCCCTATTCTCAGATGTTATTTCTTTCGTTCTTTTTTTTTTTTTTTAGCCAACAGGTGAGTAATTATCATTACCAGCTCTCCCTCTTAGCAGATGACATCTCATAAATACTCTATAGATAATGCCTCATTGCTATTTTTTGCTCGGATAGCCTCGGAAAATTACATTTAAATTATGAAAATTACATCTAATCAAGCAAATATCTCAAATCTTCATGATTTATGCTCTGCTCGGTGATGGATCTCTTCGTCCCTTGCACACACTCGCACACTCTGGTGCGCAGATGGAGGAGGGAAGTGGACAGCTCGCTCCGAGATGGACAAAAACACACATCTGTCTTCATCAGGAGGAATGACAAACGAGTATGAGGTGTGTTTCATATTTCCACCTCAGACGGCTGGACACTGAAGATCCTGCCTGGCCTAGTTTGCACCTGCGGCCAGCGAACAGGACACACACTCAAAACACACACACACAAACACACACACAAACATGCACACACACACAGCTGTGGACCACCGCCTGTCTGTCCACATACAGCAACTAATGGAGAGTGACACAAGCTCTCTATGCTGTCTTCCTTTCTTCCTCTCTCTCTCTCTCTCTCTCTCACACACACACACACACACACACACACACACACACACACACACACACACACACACAAACACACACACTGGATATTCACTTTCACCTGTTGACCAGTAATTTAAAAAAAATAAATAAATAGTTGACTACAACAGCAAAGAACACATCAAACTGCATTTCAATTAACAACCAAACCCACATTACTTCCTAGCTTTCATTCTCAACTACACTGTAAACAATATAAATAAATCAGTGCACTAAATGATAATTCTGTGTACCATATTATACTAGATGAAAACCATTCGACTTTAGACACTTCAGTGTGCATCAGGACAGGAACAGACACAGAAGAGTACATACTTACTAGTACAGTACCAGTTTATTCATCTTTATCTGCTGTGGTTGAAATTACTTCACATAAGAAATACTAATTTAATGTTTAAAAAATGAACTATGGTACAAAAGGATTAACTACGAGAACAGGTAGGATTGGTCTCTGTTTCCTTGGGACTGCCAGGACTGTGATTTTTACAAACCCTGTCTCATATACAACTCTACATTTAACCATTAAAGTCATACATAAGTAATAATATATTACACGAAACAAAACAGCAGGAAATAAAAACACATTTTCCCAGTATCGTCTTGGACAGCATGTGGTGCTACGTACAACTGCCTTCTAGTCTGAAATGGAAATGGAAGTGGAAGTGACTTTGTGGCCAAGTGTGGTGACCCATACTCGGAATTTGTGCTCTGCATTTAACCCATCCAAG
>CM074958.1:11440276-11458651 GCA_037577455.1 Pangasius macronema
TTTGTAACTAATGGTGATAGGGGGATATCCTGGCCAGAGAATGTAATACAAGTTATGGTAGATGTTCTGATCTGATGCATCATGGAGCAGTGGGGATGTCCCACAAGCAGTGCCGCTTCTGGGGTAAAACGAGCTAAATCTGCAGTCTAGTTACCCGGCTGATGTCCATAGCTCTAAACTTTTAAAGGAGATACACTTATTGGAAATGTATCATCTCATCCTGTGAGCTTCGTATCTGACTGCCCACTCCTACAGGCCAGAGAGTAAAATCTGCCTGCTCTCAAGACTCTTCTTTTAGTCCCAATGCACACTTTAAACTTTCCCACCATGACAGTGCAGCGCTCTGTAGCAAAACGTTACCAGACGCACATTTTGTTTTGCATATTTTTTCACCGACTTAAAGTGGAAGTAGGGCACAGCATATATCCAACTAGTGATTTCAGTATGCGAAATCAGGAGCCTCAAAAGTATAAGTGGGTGCACGTCCTTACTTAAAATACAACAAAAAGACAAGAAACAGATTTTCTGTTGCAGAATCTCAAAGAGTGTTTTACACTATGCATGCAGGGAACCAGTTAGGGTGTACGGCATCGTCATGATGTCATACCTCTGTAGTAGGGGTGTAAAGAAAATGATTTTGAAACTGAAAATTGGTCGCCAATCATATCAGTGCTCAACTGAACCGTACTGGATCAATAGTGTATTGAATCATTACATGTTTAGCTGTATCATTGTTGTATTGTGCCATATACTATGTATCGAGATGCATATCGTATCGCCTGAAGGGAAGATTCACACCCCTAAGACACCATTTGTGATTTGGCCTAACTTCTAATGTGGGGAAGAAATGTAAATAATGAGACAAAACTGTTGTGTTTACTGTTAAATCATTTTAAAAGAGAAAGAAACTTTCACAGTCACTACACTACTGAAGATTTTTCTGCTGGTAGAGAAATGAATCCAACCACAGACAATAATCAGGACGATGACTACTGTTTGGCCAGTCAATGGCTTCACCCACGTCCTGGCTTTGCTAACGTGGTACTTGGGTAAAAATCTAATTCAGCACAGGTACAGCACAGGTACAGCACAGGTACAGCACAGGTACAGCACAGCATGTGTGATGGTGTAAACAATAACAATATGCGGGATTCCAGTTCATTTGTTCATTTGTGAAGTCTAGGCGAGCTGCAGCATCTGGTGGAATTCGTGATATATTACAAAAAAGTTTGTGTGAACACCTAAGTCTGACGACTCACTGGTGGAGAGACGACGAGTGTTCGTGTCTAGCAGAATAAACACAAGACTAATGTAATAATAATATCAGGAGACGCGTGTGCATGATATGGGCTTTAAAGAGACAAAAACCACTCAGGCACCTAAATCTGGCATGTTCAAACATTATAATTAAATGTTATCATTTCAGTGAACAATGAAGGACAGTCATTCAAACTCTTTGTCAAAGTCATCATTAAAATATAAATATAATTATACGGCAGCTCTCTAATTAAAACACACATCTTCAGCTGCAGCGGCCTGCTCATGATTGAGAGCCAATAGACAATAAGCGGCTGACACTGGCAGATGGTTGGGTTCAGATAGAGAAATGAATTGTAATTAGCCTTGTCTCTTATGGGTTGCCTCCTATTCTTCAACACAGACGCCCCCCAACACCCTGATATTAGTGGCCTTAATGACCTTTATGTGCTGCTAATGCCTAATCAAAGCCGATTAGGATTAGCAGTGAAACAGAACAGTGGAACTTTCTGCGTGTTAAAGCTACAGTCTTGCTGTAAATACGGGGTGCTGAAAATATTCAGCGATAGTTTCCTGGATCTGTTTGTCTTTTTTTTTTTTTTTAACTCATGGTTCCTTTATATTTCAGGTCGAATCATTACAGGGAAAAGTTTCAGGCAAAAAAACTGACATCAATCCATGAACATAAAATAAAAACATTAAGACATCAGAGCTGAAAACAATATTTGTGGCTAGCTATAAAAATTCAGGCCTTGATTTTCAAACGATGGACTCCAAACCTCACACTGTGAACCAGTACACCAAATGAAAGCAGAGCATTAAATACAGTGGTTTGTATAAGTATTCACCCCCTTGAACTTTTCCACATTTTATAAACAGAGCTCTTTCAGAGTTCCCATTGGCCTGTTGGTGGCTTCTCCGTCTAATCGCCTTTACATGGCTACTGATGTTGGTGGACAGCCTCTTCTAGGCAGAGGTGAGGATTTTCCATATCTTTCCATTAAATTATTCCTATATTACCACGAGGTACTCTACAAGTTCGAACCCTATAAAAAAATATTGGTTTGGGACTAACAGTGTTTTTCAGAACTTTGACCTGGACATGCTTTGATAGCTCATGGGTCTTCATGATGATATTTGTTTAGGTGTGTTCTCTAATAAACTCTATTAGAGTTTCCATTAGCATGTTCATGAATATAGAGCTTATGATACACTTTAATTGCACGCTGGTCGACATTCAACTAATTATGCAACTGGAACATCGGTTTAATTAAATACCCAAAGTGTTGTTCCTTCAACTTGTAAATACGTTAGTGGTGAAAATGTAAAAAATGCTGTATTGCCTGTAGATTCATAACATAATTCCAGTTAAGCAAGGTTGTAAATTAATTTCAGCTTGTAACCCTACATAAAATTCAGGTAGTAACAGTGAAACCTTTAAATTAAGGTAAGCTTCTTTTCCCCAGATTGACCAGATTACTCCAGATTACACCACACAAGGAAAAAGCCTTTTCACACCAGTTTCACACCAGCAGAATACAGCCTTTGTTCACACCCGTGCCATGTGTGCAAGTCTGATATTTATGGAAGCCTCTCGCATGCGGTCTTCTTTACACACTAACACATCCTTCTACCATTTAATCTCCTTAGCAGAAATATGTGTGGAATGCACTCTAACATTAGAACATATTTTTGTTTAGTTATTTAGTTAACAATTAGTTAACACAGTCAATCCTGATTTCTAGTCTAATTGTCTTTAGTTATTTACAGTTTATATTTTACTGCTCAGTAAAATGAATTGTAATTAGCCTTGCCAATTACCATCAGAAGTGACCAAAGCACCACAAGGCTTGCTGTAGCACTAAATCTCGCTAATGAGCATTTGCAATTTGTTGCTAATTTGTGCTTTAATTTACGGTAATTTACAGTCAGTCACAGGTGAAGCCATAGGGGAAATCAATTTGGGAAAACTATTACCAGAATATTAGTTCTTCATATTTTATTAATAAGTAGCATTATTATCCAAAATAAAAACCTAACTGGAGCCTTTTGATTGATTGCATTAATAGAAGGATCTAAATGCTAGAATAATCTTTGTCTTCCAGTGCTTAACCATGTCAATTACACAAATTTTGGAGTAATGGCAGAAGTTTGTCTAATATCTAATATTGTACGGTTCTGGACGTGAATTTCTTCCATGCAAAGCTCTGACTTCCTTTAAGTTTTTAGCTTGCTCGCTGAGGCAGACGCCAAAACTTTAAGACCTTAGGCCTAAAAAAAACACATGACAAATGAAGCTCTGATGATTTTGATCTTTTATAAACGAATCCATGGCTATCCATGGCCCAAGGCTCCCCTTACAGTAACAGAATCTCATTTCAATCTCATGCCTGGAGTCTCTTTAACATTTACAATATCACTTATCAATTCATAAAAATCATGAAGAGATTTCTTTAGTTACGTTGTTAGAACCAATAGTAGTCGTTGCTCTAAACAATGACAATGGGATTCTTGACTAAACTCCTTTTTGAGGTAGAAAATCTGACTACCGATACAGAAAATGAAGTGCTTAATGAAAGATAATATTACAGGGGTTTTTGCGTAAGATCACAAACATTTCTTGGTTGTTAGGGGTGCCACCTCTAACCAGAGTCCTGTAGCCTGGCACCTGAGGTACAAATTCTTGTAATAATGTAGACTGCAGGCCACACAATTCGTGATCTCCAGTTAAAGGATCTCAGTTCAGTCCGTAAAAATAAATTCTGTAGTCTCACCACTTAATAAAAAGATAAACAAAATATGCCCTTCCTTCACTTCTTTCATCATCAAGAGCATGACACTCATTTAGACACAAAAGTCATTAGCAAGCATTATCCTAGTCACCTGCACACCTGCTGGGAGAGTGATGATCACTCTTTAACTTTCTTCTCCAGAGAAAAGGCAAGCATTGTATTTTGACATTCAGAAAGAACACTCACTAGTGCCCTCTAGGCACAGAACAAGAAAGCAGGAAACTCGCGCACGACCTTGACAATTTAGTCTTGCAATCGGGCAAACACAAAAAAAAAAACCTGCTCATCACTTGAAACAATTACACACAGTTCAACCTAACACCAGATCACAACAGTAACGACTATCTCAGAGGAGATGAACACAGCCTCTCTGGCTCATGCAACCAAGCGAGGGGAAGTTCAGTTAATTAGGAAAACAAGCGATAGAGTTGTTCTCACACTCACAGAAGCACTTTTCCCAATTGGGAAAGTTACTTTCAGCTTTAATAATGAAACACAAGTCAAACACTGACGTATTCAACATCCCAAGAGATTATGTTACCTGAGCAGAAGTAGACCAGGTCTTACAGAAGGACAAACCTTTCAATCCCTCTCCTTACACAATCTGCATCCATGTGTGAACACATTTACACTTTCAGCACGTTGAGGTGAACTTTCAGAACAGCACACAGGTGGTTTGGGAAATTGTGATTCATCCAATATGAACGGAAAGTACGACGACGGGTACCTTCACCCCGAACTATCTCCACTGAAACATAGTGAGAAACCATTAGGGAATCTCCAACCAAACCCAATGAGAAAATATGTCCAACATCACAACCCTTTTCTCTTTATCTCAGGAAAGGATGACGTTACGTGTCTATAGGCCAAAGTCTAGGCTTCACTATCAGAATCTTACAACTATATACATTCAATTGTACTAATCTTAAGTAGTATTCAGACTGGATTAGTTTTACATAGGGAGGTGGGGTAATGCGATTACTGGACTATCTCTGGGATTTTAGTCCCTTCCTTCTGTCATGCGATTCATAATCGTTTTTCGAACTGTAAAAAATCTGGAAAGATTACTCTGTATTTTGTCTTCTATAAAATGACAAGTAGGAATATCCCAAAATAATATAAATTCATCTAAATTGACATACTGGTATGCTTTTTCTTCAGTTTCTTCAGAAATTTCCTGCCAAAAACCAAAGCAAAACGGAGTACTGGGCAAGTTTAAAATGTAGAACAATCAATTATAGATGATGTTCAAAAGAACTGTCTGAGAACTGAGACTTACGGGTGTTTTAGATATTATATCATGTTAGATAATATTTGGTCATTGAGTTCCTAGCACAGTTACAGGCTACATACATGGTATGACCTACTAATTAATGATCAAGAGCAACTCATGCTTCCACAAGCCCTGTAAAACACACTTATAATGAAGCTCACAACAATCATTTCTATTAAAATGAGATGAGCTTTAGTGTGATGACCATGCGTACATCATGAATACACTCCCATCTCTGTGATTTGTACAGAGATCACTTATCCTGTGCAAATCCATCACTACAGACATCCTCCTTCAACATTACTTAAAAGACATATGCCCAGAAATCCTATCCTGTCTGCAAAGTACTTTAACTTGACTAAGAATGATATCACATTAGACGAAATCTGGTAATACTGGTAATTTCTTATAAAGCCTGCCCTAGCAACCCACATTAAGCCCACAAACCAGCAGAAGCAACTCTCTTAGGACTATTATTACACATTACATTATAGTCCATATCATGCTTTAGATCAGATTCAGAAAACTACTTGATCTTTGACACACCACTGGGTTGGCTACACTCCATCATTGTGGGCGTGGCACTGATGACAATATTTCTCTGCTCTGCTATCTTGTCTTGTCACCCAGATACAGCATGAAGCCAAAATGGCCACTACTGATCATCATTATTCTTATTTAATTTACGTGTTAATTTTTTAATGAGATTATTTCATGAGATTTACAGTGCAGCACCTACATCAATTAGGCAACACGTCTAAACCCTGATTTGCAAGATCCCATATAACAAGCATTGATTTATGATTGCAATCGGATATAGTGTAAGCGAAAACTGTGAGAGTGTCACATGTGATATACAAATAGTCATCGCATGAATTGTGTCATGCAAAGTTGGAGGAGGAAACAATATTTAAATTAGGGGTTTTGTTTCTTTATAGCCACTGCCAGTTCAGATCTGTAAGAGACTTCCATAAGAGTTAACTGAAAGAGAAACTGAAATTTGTCACATGCGCAAAATTGTTTGTCCAGTATAATGCTACTTAAATACAGCGAGATGCAACTGTTCACGATTCAGCTGAATGCAAAGCTAAAGAGTGTATGTTCAAATAGTGGAAATATAATTCTGCAAATATAATACCTGTCTTGCAGTTGTATTCATTTGCACACACTAGGTGATCTTCAGGCTTAGTAAATCAGATGCTAAATTAAACAATGCGGAACCAAAATCCTTACTGAAGAGAAGGAATCTTTCCACTGTAGCTCCATTTACAATTAATTTCCTCAACAACGTCATCAGCACTCATCATGCCACTGCCAGTGTAGCTAGCTGTAGGTCGAGCGATCCCAACTGATGCACCGCATCCTCCATGTTCCTGTGTTAGGCTTCAGTGCCATCTGAGGACTATGTCAAGTAGACACCTGTGCAGTGGATCTAGCAAGCCCTAGGAAGAGATTAACTTCGTTGAATTGGGATTAATTAAGTGGGTTAATTAATAGACTATGCCAGCTCATTGTTTTGCATTTGCGGTGAAAGACACCACTCGGGAGAGACTTGGCAGCATCCAATCAATTTCATGGGGCTTTTATTACTGAAGAGATAAAGCCAATATTTAGCTTTCCATTTTTCTCTGTTTTTTCCAGCCGGTTTGCCCTGTCAGTGGCTGTGCTCGGCTGGGCTGCTGTGGCCTGGAGAGAGAACAAGGACACATCTGTTCCACCCTGCAGCCCTGGAGGGGAACCCATCCTGGTCTGTCCTCCTCTCGCTCTCTTCTCTCTCTCTCTCTCTCTCTCTCTATCTCTCTCTCTCAGCTTTTCTTGAAAAAACATTTTATCAGGTAAACCTATGTTAAAAAATTCTGAATTGTGCTTCTGGGTGACTACATTCACATACATATTAATTATGACTGATCACATTACAAGCAAAAATGTTTTTCACTTTTTTGATTTTTTTAGCAAAACATAACATTTCCCAAGAGCTTTAGCTATTTGATGTGCAAGAGCTTTAGCTATTTGATGTGCTTTACACCAACTTTCTCAGCTGTTTTTCTAAATCTAAAGCGGTAAAATAAATAAGGCTGGATGAAGGAGAAAGTGAAGGTGCAACAAAGTAGCTCAGAAATGGCAACCTGTGTGCAAACAAATATAATTATAAGCATTGAATTTTATTTTTTTTTAATACGCTTGATGGAGAATGCTAACATAACTGATGCTGTTGATATTTTTGTATATAAATGGATTATTATAACAATAATTTCCCCCTTTTTTCTGAAATTTTCCATTATTTATGATCCTGGCTATCGCTATTCATTATTGATTTTTATGTATACATTTATTGACAATAACCAATAGATATCTTTAACTATATTGTTAAGATTCTGTTGTTTGTGATGTTTATATTGCAATTTGGCAAAAAAAAAGATATTATTTATTATATAATATAATATTATATACAAATTCTATACAAAACAAGTGTATCTGCATGACTTTATGTGTCTTTGCACATGCCAGTGCTTGAAGACATTTGGAAGAACAGGACACGAGATGCATCAAAACACAATATATCCATTTTTAGAAATTATTCAAATAATTTTAAAAAATATTTGAATAATTTCTAATAATGTATATATTGTATTTTGTAATGAACCTGTTCTATTACAGCTATAGCCCATCTGTTGCTATGGAAAAATCTGCCAGCCCTGCTCTACCCCATCTACCACCGCTGACCAGAAATTATTTGGGAGGTGGCCCATTTTCAATACAGAACTGACACTAATATGGTACTGTATCAGTCACAGCAATGTTCCTGGGGCTTTTGAGCATTCTGTATTCGTAGACACATCTAGACAACTCTTCTTTTCCCATGTAATTTGTGTCAGATCTGCTATTTTTTTGGTTCGGTGGCCATTCCTTAACCAAGCAGTGAGATTGAGGTGTTAAAAATCCTCAGGAAAGCTGATGTGCCTGATACACTCACCCCACGGTAACCTCCGCTAAGTTGCCACTTCCATGTCAGTGTCACTTCTATATGAGAATGGTCAGTCCCATGCTAGTCCTGTTCCATTAATGGGTTGAGAGGATTGAGGATAACAAAATGTACATAGGAACACATGGGATACAGCCATTCATTTTATACTATAAAGTGTTTATAATTCCTTAACCTGCAATGGTTTAACATTCAGACCTAAGCTGTGCAAAACATCTGAAGAATGGCTCAGTAAATATCAATTACACTTCATTTAAACACTAAAAAAATAAATCAAATGCTGTGAACAACCTCAGATACTGTGGTCTCCTCTATTTCACGGATACACACGTAAAGCTTTATTGGTTGATTCATCTATTATGAAAGCCACTCGGAGAGGGGTGGATTTGAAAAAAGGCTAGCTTTAAAGAGAAAGAAGGCGGCTAATATAAAGCGAGGCAGCACAATCTCAACAAACCATCTTTTCATCCAGCAAAAGAGAGGTGAGTCATTCCTCTCCAGCAGAAGCCCTTGACTTGGATTGCTTTCAAGCAGACCTTTCTGCCAAGCTATCAAAAACAAAAAGCTGCACCTGGGTGATGAGGATCCCCAATCCAAGAATGCAACAGTGCCGTTCATGTGCAGTGAACTCGGCCATGTCAGAGCCTCATGTCTACATCTCCCCCTAATGAGTGTGCTGATAGTGAAAGCAACATGGAACATGCCACTGTGCTGCCCATCACATCTCAGCAGGCTTCAGCCCTGGGAATTACATGCGTGAGCACAGTGAGTTAATGATGACTGTAGGGGTTTGGCTCTGCTGAGAACATGGGTCTGAATTCAACAGTTTGACATTAATCATGTTGCTTGTGTGGTTAGGTCAATCACACATCCACTCAAGTAATGCACACACTAAGGAAGTAGACAGTTCCATGCAAGTTCCACAGGAAATGTAGAATCTTTGGACAATGAGAGGTGAATTACAATTCAATGCAAAAGAGAAATGTACAATATACTTCTCAGCAAGATGTAGTCTCAATCAACACTGTCAGTGTATTCAGGCAGGCTCTCAAAGAAAAAAAAAAATCTACCATATATCAGCATCACATACAAGCAGGGTCTGATTAATAGCGCATTTCATAGATCCATTTTTCAGAATGCATAAAGCATGACGAAAACTCATAGGTGTATCCATCATCCCATGGGTACAGCAGATTCTACAATCTCGGAGCGCTGCACTGTACTGTGGCGCACAAACAATAGTAGGTCCTGATAATTAAGAGGATATACTGTGAATAATAAAACAAACAAAAAAGGATTATGCGCTTAGACACACCTCGGAAATTTACCTAAGGAACCTTGGGTATTTAATGAGATAGGCATTGTGCACTTAATGAGATACAAGCAGAATTTATGTAAGGATGGATAGAGTGTGCAAGGTTATAGAGGAGAGTGAAGAAGAAAACCCTGTCACTGCTTTATGAGAGCCTAGAAAACTACTCAGTATGGAGCATGAAATGCTCAGGGCTAAAGGAATGTCTAGCCGTGCCTACATAGCCAGAGAGTGACATATTGATATAGTGAAGTTGGCAAATAGTGTCAGTCATAATTCTCAGTGAGCACAGGTATCCATGGGTGTCTATTATTGGGCTGAATTAAAATGGTTCAAAAAAGGATATTTGATATTCTTTGATATACTTTTCTCACTCGACATATTTCAGCAATCTCTGACGTCATATTGATTAATGAGAAATTAAAAGAATTAGTGGAGACAACAAACCTTAGCTCGCTAACTCAACTCATCTAGTTATGACAGCATGATGGTGGTGAAGCTTTATAACTTTATTTCTTTGAGCAAAGGGTTCCTCCGAGTTGAGCAAGTGACGTCAAATCAACATGGCTGCTCACAGCATGAGCAGTAGTCAAAGTCACACCTCTTATATTTAATGAGCTGTATATATTAGTATTTGCTTTAGATCAATCAACATACAGACATATTTGCTTGTTTTGAGGAGGAAAATATACATCACTCATCATGGTTAGCTGGCTAGCTTGCTGCTAATAAAAAACAAACATGAAGGCATCCATGTTTTTTTTTATTTCTACTTTGTAGCTCGTATTGTTGCATGGAGGTTGAGGTATGTCAGGTTCCTAGATCTGACTTCACACTTCCGAGGAAAGTCGAGTGCAGCTTTAATCTCACTACGCCACTATCAGCGAGAGGTTGAATGGAAACTGCCAACCAAAAGTGAGAACAGACCAAAATGCTGCTACAAGATGTTTAAACTAAAACAATCAACTCAGAATGATGCCACTGGCGATCACATGTTCATTCTAATTGCGCTGTATCAACGAAGTCAATGCAGTCTGAAGTGAGAGAGGACAAATCCTCAGTCCTCAGTTCAGTCTGAACTTCTACTTAATGACACGGAGATTATTATTCTTAAATCTCATAAGACCAGAGAAGAAATACATGCCTTCTCCACACGTGTCTTCCATGTAGGACTGAGGTGAAATGCTATGATGCAAATAAAGACGGAACAAACACAAGTATTCTCCACAGGCAGCCTCATGTCTCATTTTACTCGATGTCACCTCCCTGACTACAGCAATTACCAGACAGATGAGTAGCATCTATCTGGCTGAGAGACATGAGGATTAACCTAGAGGGCAGGGGAAAGTCATCCTTCTTTCATTCCACTATCTAAGGGAGCTCATTTAAAGAGACTGGACTTGTCCTTGGTGGGGAAATTGAGGAAGCCAAAGGCAAATTTGGCTTCAAAGGGAAAAGACAAGCAGGAAACAACTGTTGGTAACAGTACACATGTTAAAAAAATCTTATGAAGATATGGAAGAGAATGAGCAATTATGGAAGAAAAAAAAAACTTAGGGCAGAAGTTGGTATCCTCTTGGGTTTTTTTTTGTTTTTATGCCTCTATTTTACAATTTATCTAAAAAAATAGATTTCCACAATATTAAAAAACTAAATGTAAGTGTATCCTGCAGCAGAAAAACACAGGCCAAGGGAATGTGAGTGTTGTGGGGGTAAAGAAATTATATATATATATAGTCACTCTTAATCTTTACATACATTATTTGACCATTTTTATTACCTGCGAACGACGAAAGAAAGAATATTTGTGAAAAGAAATGTGTTTCTATAAATGACATTTCTTTGAATTCTTCATACAGTCCTAAGGGTATGCAAACTATTGCATTCGATTACAAGTACAAGTCACAGCAAGACATGCAGTTAAACTGTAGAACAGTATGTGTTGTGTTTACGATGCGATTCAGATGGTAATTAAAGCTGCTAGTTTGATGGATTCTGCCGCTTGGGGTCTGTTGATGAGTAAGCATAAACCCGAGGGTTTAAGGGTGCAAGCACATCAGACAGGAAGCTTCAGAGACTGTCAGCAGCATAGCATCTCCATGAGACCATTTCCACACTGACCCGTGCTCCCACTTGTGCTCTGTCCTCATATAATTATACAACAGCTGCTTGTGACCACTTAATTAAAGCCCTGAATTGACCAGCAGGAGTTCTTTTTGAACGCATTTGTGCGTTTGTGCGTATGTATTTGAGTGTCTTCATTGTGTCCAGCAGTGTGGTCCTAGCTTTGAGCCTGTAACATGCTGAATGTGCTTGCTGCATGCCTACCGCTTTACAAACAGCCTTTTCAATTAGAACTAATTTGGGTGAAGAACGTGATGACGTGGCACAGCTGCTGGTGAAATCACTGTTCTCCTCTTTTCTTTCCTCTCTCTCTCTCTCTCCAGTGAATGTATGAATGAAACCTCTCCCCATTTCTTTCCTCTACATAACACTTTTCCTCTAGCCATCGCATGATACTATCGACATCCAGCAGTGAAAGACTCGTATCATAACCTGTTTCAACAAGAAACAAACCACCAACATCTACCATCTCCATTTCCTCCTTCTTCTCAGAAATGTTGAAAGCTGCAGGTTTATTTGTTTGTTTGTGCTCCAATTTCCTTCGAGTCCCAGCGTGTTATCTGTCCAGCAGGTTAGCGAGGAATGGGGGGGGGTGTAGGTGCGCAGACAGGGGCCTGTCCCTGACAGCCTCTCTGTTTGCATAACTGATTGGGCCCTAATCAAAAGTGAAGCGCCAATTCCAGCTCTCCCTCCCATTCTCCACAAGGAGGAAAGTGAGAAGAAATGGAGGAGTGGAAGCTAAAAGACAGGGTTATTATACACCTCTCAGCGCTCTTGGGCTTGGAAAGGCTGTGACCTTGACTACACTCAATCCTTCAGCTCTCATCAGCACGGGCCGTGTCCAACGGCGCAAATCAAGGCCGAACAGAGACGAGACAATTCACTCTGCAGAAATAGAGAGGAATGGCCATGTAATGTGGGGCAAAATCAAAACCTACGCATGAAGAAGGCGAGGCTATATTGTATGGGTGAGATAAAATAAAGATACAATTATTAAATAGGGAATAGATAGCTGCATTTTCTGTCACAAAAATTGGACCAGCTGCCGCATTCTCTTTACCTGGCACATCCAGCAGGCAATAACCTTCAATGCTTTATTATTTTCTACAAACGCGATGTTAGCGTGTCCTCATCAGTAGGACGTGACACAGCACAGTTTTAATGATTTCATAAAACAAGTATGACAGGTTATTTTCACAATCAAACCATTACATACTGATTAACACTGACAGTGGAAGAGATCTAGAGACTTACACAAAAAAAAATGATCTCAGGTTATTCTTACAGGGTAAGACTACACACACTTCACACACAAACTACTTTTTTCCTGTGACCTGTTACAAATGCAGTCACCTGTGGAGATTAAAAGGAGTGCCTTGAAAAATATTACCTTCCCTCTATTCAACAGTCAATTTGAACCTGCGCTGCAGCTGAGCTTCTAGTAAATCCCCAGGTGCTACAAGTTGTCTGGAAAAAGCTCATTCACCCTACAAGTTTAACACCAAGGTCATTGACAATATGTGAAATGGAAGAGATGGAGGGCTTCATTCTGAGTGGCACTAGGAAAGATAATTTTACAAGGAAAGCCATAGGATTAAAGGAAAGCGAGAAGGCTTTCTTTTCTAGCTATGAAACCGCAGATGACGTAGCAGAAGTAGCCAACTCCATGTTGAGTCATCGGCATAAACTACAAGTCAGGGCTGAAATGCAGAACCATACAGAGCCTCACTCAACACCTCCACAGGGTCAATATCTCCTCC
Source organism: Pangasius macronema (assembly GCA_037577455.1). Classification (NCBI taxonomy): domain Eukaryota; kingdom Metazoa; phylum Chordata; class Actinopteri; order Siluriformes; family Pangasiidae; genus Pangasius; species Pangasius macronema. The sequence goes on from CM074958.1 coordinate 11,453,778, forward strand.
AAAACTGCACATAGTCAATACATCCTCGATCGGAAACAGTTAGACCAACTCCAGAGGAACATAATGTTTGAGCATGACGATCTTTCTCGACAGATATGGGTATTAGAAGGCTTTTTCTATGAGTTGTTTCTGAGAAAAGACCTCTATGCGCAGCCCAATAGTAAGCTAGGCCTACTGAGAGAAGAAACGAAAGCTAGGCTAATGCTAACTGAAAGAGAGAGAGAGGCCTTCGTGCACATTTTAATCCCCAACTCCAGGCTTAGTCACAGCAGAGCTTTCTCAAGTGCCTGCCAATTCACGCTTGCTCATTATCCCTTCCCTCCCTCATTTATCTATCCAGCACAGCTCGGGAACAATCTGTCTCTCCACCAAGTCCTTTTAAGACACTTGTTTGAGGTTTATTTGCACCCTGGCATCAAAGTAGTTCAGCCGTGTGCTTTAAAAAGCAGCAATCAGCTATCTTTACACAGTGATGGTAGCATATGCATTTTAGCGTTTGAAGTTGCCCATGAGGTCCTTTCAACTACAAGAAGCCTGAAAAATATTTAAATGCTTTTAAACCTCTTAAACGGTTAATGGTGTATCAGGCACTTTTATGGTTTATTATTATATGATTTATTATCAGAGCATTTTAAGTTGTGAGTTTGTTTCTACATAGGAATGGGCAAATAGAAAAGACGAAGAAAAGAACATATTATGCAAAAAGCTCATCATCTCGTCATCACGGCAGCTACCTGACCTTCTGGTCTATAACTGTTTTCGTAACGTGTGTATGTGATACCGGTTATTTTAACATGCTTTTAATTCACTGAAGTAGGAGTTGCTAAAGTAATAACATAATGCCAATGTTTTTGTTCATTCAATGCAAAGAATACGTGCCCATAGTTTGAAGGATAAGCTGACCAAGCACCCATCTACTTTGCTTACATCTCACACACAAGTAAATGTTGTTGTTCATAATTTTATCCATATGAAATTGAGTCCTTGAGATGTCTCTGATTATGATGCTATCTCCTCCAATATCCTCCATGTGGAAAAATCACTCTGACTTTAAAGTCATGATACCATTGATTATTTAACATTTGCCCCAAATGGTATTTTTGAGTGTGTTTAGAGTCAAAAACATGGCATTCAGAATTGTGTGAAACAGAGACACATCTCTTTTCAGCAAACTCACCCCGCATGTGCATGTCACTATTCACTACTGTCGAAGTAGGGTCTAAGCGTGTAACTGCACCTCAGGGCTGGATACCGATCTGCACAATTTTGGTATTAACTCCTCATTATGTATGTGCAACTCAACTTTGAATAAGGTTCTTATTTCATTTTGGCTCATGACCAACACTTCACATTAAGAATAGCAGGAGCAGAGTCAGTAGATAACTGATAAAGCATTATGGCAGTGTGCCATAATCAATTGTATTGTATTTGGTAGGTCTGAATCTCAAGCTGTCTATCGAGGAGGGGTTCTTTACTTAAGGAAATTCTTTACACACATAATAAGGTTACTTAGTCACATCAATTCAGCCATCACTGCTACAAAGATCTGCCAAGATTAGTTAATACAAATTAGGAAAATACCTTCTACCACAAATAGTACTGGCGTGCTTTGCATGCATATAGAGTTTTATGTGACCTGCACCAACAAAAGATAGTCAGTGCATGTATGTCTGAACTCTCCGCATAAATGTTTTACAGTTTTATAGGATTGGAGTCGGATTTGGGGTCTGAATGTATCTTTATGTACATGTTCAGCATGGGGTTCTGCGGGGGGCAAAAGTGAGTGGGTGTGTGTATTTACTGGCCAGTAGAGAAGCCATTACTAGATAGCAGCAGGAGAGAGAAGCTACATACAGGGCTTAACAAGATGGAACTTACCAGGGAATTGGTAGCTGTAGCTCGGGGCGAAGCCAGTGTATCCACGGCCGTACGTCGCTACAATGTTTGGGTAACCTGAAGAGACAGAAGAAAAAACAAGTACTGTGATAAACCATCTAGACCTACACCTCCCAATGAACTACTATTACACAGTACAGAAATCCAAGCAGGCACACACTAACACACACACACACACACACACACAATACAATTGCACCTGCTCATCCACCCATACACACACATTCACACTTTCTGATTCCCCCCCTCCACAAACACCTTCCAAATAGGTGCTAGATAACAGATTAGCAAGATGGGGAAGCACACTCCGAGGTAATGAGCAGTGTAAGTATCATAAGAAGTGATAGCTGTTTTCTTCTCTGGAGCTCATCCTCTTCCCTGTGGCGGTGAAAGCGGACGTATTCGCTGCTGTCACCTCTCTCTCTCTCTCTCTCTCTCTCTCTCCCCCACCCAATTCCACTGTCATTGATCGATAACCTTTCTTTTATAGCCTGGGCTAATCGATCATGAAGGACACGACAGCGCGAGACAATGGCAAGCTGATAGCTGTGCCAGGACATCACGGATTAGAGTCTCTCCGAACCGCAGAGCCTCAGCCGCTTGCACGCTAATACCGGATGAGGATGGCAGGAATATGATCGAGCGATTGCAAAAGTCATTCCAAAGTGGAGTGAAAGACAGAGCTAGCATGCTGGAGCTCTAGTCTGGAATTTACTCGCAATCTGTTTTACCTGCTGTTTGCTGAGGCAGAACTTTTAAATGAAGGCGATTTGGTGAGCTACTTGGCTTCCCAGCGGCTCATTTTCTGAAATACATCGTTGACTTCTCCATGGCAAAAAAATAGCAAATCAGCAGTATTTGCATGCCTGTCTCTGTTGGATTGCATCTTGGTTGTGTTGTTTAAAAAAAAAAAAAAAAAAAAAAACTGGGATGAGACCCAATGCACATGCTTAGGCTGTCTCCCTGCCAACACTGAGGAGTGGCTACTGCTTAAGCTTTCATGCAAAACCCAGGCCCATGGAGTCATTGTTCTTATTCTGCCACAATGCCTTATTACAGCAAGTGCCCAGATACTAATTACCTGGCCAGGCTTCAATCACAGCACATAACAGTTTATGTGAATAAATGTGGCAACCATATGCAGGCATCAAACTGCATCACTGTAAAGCTCTCATGAGAAACCTTCTTATAAATTTCATTTTCTTTGTGCTGAAGATCAGATCTGTCTAGACCCCACTGCTACAAAAACACCTGACAAATCTCAATGATATTAGAACAGCAGGAAGCATAGGCTTGTTCTTACTTCTGGTTTTGTGAAGTGAAAACATACGGCAGTGTATGTGAGAACAGATGAATTTAGTTTGACTGAGATGATGTCGACCTGTAGGACATGCTCTGGGAAGAAACTCACCCTGTATTTTAGAGTTTAGCATTTTAGCAGAGGCTTAAAAGAAGCTGCTTTTACAGACTTCAGCTTTGCTCTATATATGTGAATGGGATCTTGAAGGCTGTAAGTGTTAAAATGATATGCTAGTCAAAATACCTTGAACTAGCACAAGGCTGTGCAAAGAAGCACCTCACTTGTCCACATCTTCACAGCATGTAGTAGTTCAGTGTTCAGCTTACTACTCAATCCTCTAACACAGCATTCGTCAAACACTAAGACCACATACACCCTAGCGCAAAACCACATAAACCACCCAGAGCAAAGCATGAATCATGCAACAGCATTTCGGGGGGTGGGAGAGGGTCAGCTTTTCCCCTCATTTTACTTTTACTCAAGCAGTCTTTTAGATTGTTTAGATAATTTCACTATAAGTAAAAGTGACTTACTTACTTACTTATCATCTATTGTTGAAATCAGTTTATATCAAACAAGGGGATGAGCAGTCAACAAAAGTGATGTGTGAAATCTTATGCCCATTGTCTGTTCAAACAAAATGGCAGTGCTTCGACTGCAACTAGAACGTCACCATGCCTCACCTGAGGAAGATTATACAGAATCGTATAATAATATAATCTAATGGGAAATATTTATTCCTATATTTCAAGCTGTTTGGACTTAAGAGCTATAAGCTTGATTAAACCATTCACATGACTCTTTTCTGACCTGCCCTCTATTATGATTTAAATTTGGATGGGTAACTTAGTTAGTCCCTCAAGTCCCTGTATAAACAGCTCCACTGTGCTGAGGTGAAAAAAAAAGTGGATCTGAGAAACAGAAATAAAAACTACACTACTAAATGTTTTAACATGAATCCATCAGTTTAAAAATATGTCGAATATGTTAAGAAAAATGTAATGATTTAGCAATTGTTTCCGCTTCATGTTCCATAAAATATTTAGGAGCTGCTTGCTCTACTGTAAAGAGAACAACACTTTCACCTTGGCATGCAAAGTGTGGTTAAATGAATAGAGTTGCTATGACCAGCACTTTCTGTGTTAAGTGCATTTGAGGAGCTGCCACGTGTGTCCTAAAGCATCTTTTTGGAGTGTAGCTCGTCGACGTCGTCAGAAACGAACGCTATGTATCCGAGGGGTGGATTACCAATTTAAATAGCGGGGGAAGTACTGCATCATGTGACACTGTATCTGCAACTGAGTAAACAAATTAGTGCTGTGTCTCAAATCGCATCCTTATGTGCTATTCTAGATGGTTTCTGAGTAAACATTAACTGGTTTTCTTATTACAATTAGTGTTTGATATTTTTGAAAAGCTCTCAAGTGGTCTTCACACCTACCAAAGTTCTGTTTTGGATTTTCTGAAAATAAAAATAAATACTTTTACTTATAGTTTTCAATTTGAGATGCAGGTCATGAAAAGAATCACAATGACAGCACGAAAAGAAACAGAGCTCATCAATGTGTTTAAGATCACTGTGCATGACGTTAATTTACTGTTTGATTTTAAAATCTTCTTCAAAATGCCAAAAGAAGAAACAAGAGCAAGAGACAAAAAATAGAGAGTAGGCAATTTA
>CM074958.1:11458751-11524343 GCA_037577455.1 Pangasius macronema
TCAGGAGTGTGTGTGTGTGTGTGTGTGTGCATATATATATATATATATATATATATATTGATGAATTACAGTGTTAAATTACAGTGTTTATTACAACATTTATTAAATTATTTCTCTAATTATTTTACGCTGGGACCTTGGTACACGCCATGAAATAATTAAAACTGTCAGCATCATCCATCAAAACCAGTGGGCAGAATCGACCATCAAATTGGTTCAACTAGATGGCAATCACGACTACTCGAGGTCAGCTTCATCAATACCAGCTTGAGCAGTTTGAGGCATTAAAGCCTGATTTAAGACTGAATTATACTTCTATACAAACTGGATTCCACTGCCTCAGAGCTTTGGAAAGGCACTTCAGATAGGATGAAGCGTGGTAGTTTGGAATTGTCACTCTTCGAAACCAAAGCTTTCAAACTGCCAGATCACCTCCTCAGTGATTGACCCGTAGAGACATGTGAAGGAATGGCGGGGGTTGGAAACCGGTAGGAGCTCTGACTGTGTCTGACACCGTCTCCTCCTCTACCAATTTTATCACAGACTCTGTTGGTAATTGTGAATCATAGTGAATCAGCTATTAAACTGATTCAATCATAGTGAATAGCAGTTTAATAGCTAGGTGGAAATGTCTTTCTTTTACATCAAGTAGCTTGTAACTTACTGACTGAGTAAAAGAAATAAACACTCGTTTCATTTTCTTAACACGTTAACACATTTTTCTGAACTGATGGAAAATAAAACAACCTCCGCTATCTCCACTACTCACTCATTAAAATAGTTTTTATTAACCGCTGTTCAGTTGGAGCCTCTATTTATTTAACATTGTAACAGATAATTAAATGGATATTACGCATATAATTTATTTCTCTTATATTGGCAGCCACAGCCAAAAAGAAATAAATAAGGTGTTTGCAAGTGTAATTTGGTGTCTTTCTGACATGACTGGGAAAACGTATTAACGCTCACTATTAAAAATATATGTTTTAGAATCGCAATCTTTTAACATAACGTTCTTTGTAAGGCTGGTGCTATTCAGAGCCTGACCCAGAGTATGCAGTAGATAAATCAGCATGTGGACCTTCTGAAGCTGCCACCTTTACATGTGCTGTTTTCTGGTAGCTGTATCATTTGTTTACAGAGATCTGTCCTTTCTCCTGTGTGAATAAAGCTGTGCTGTGTACTCTCCCTCTAAAGAGGAATCAGATGCCCTAGATAAATATACATGACATGGGCTTTTCCTGTGATATTTAAAGAGCTTACTATCAATGTAGTGTGTCAAGTCTGTATTGACAATGGGGATTAATGTGGTGTCTGGCAGAACATCAGCAAAGAAAGGGTCTGAACTGAGCCCTGTCCTCACACACCATACCACTACTGCTACACAGTGCAAATGCAATCTTTTACCTAAAGAATAACTTTGTCTACTTTTGAGAAATCATCAGTGATTAACACCTGATACTGCCTGTATTAACAGAATGATCGATTTCATGCACTGTCTGCCTTCTATAAATAATATTAAACTTTTTTTTTTTCACTTATATTAGTGAAGGATTATGTACTCTTGAGATGCCAACTTCAAAGGAATTGGCATCCTTCATTAAAATTAGTAAAAAAAAATAAAGATAAAAATAAATAACATAAGCAACAAATGTTATTTTCAGTTTACACATAACGGGGTGCGATTTTTTTTACAATCATGAAATGTTTTCTTTTAAGATGTGCCAGTTTTTTAAAAGTAAAGCACTGAATCCTTTCCTGTAATGCCTAACATATCTGGAGATATTTGTAGAGAGATCTTCCTCTTTGTAGAAAGTATTATCCTTGTTTATATTCGTAGGTTTGTGCATGTGGACTTTCCTCTTCAATTCAGACCACAGGTTTGTAGTTTTTGTTCTTGTTTGTTTCCTCCCAATCCCGTGTACGGGGCAGCTCAGGCTCATGCTTGGAACCCTTCCAGACATCAGAAACTTTGTTTACTGTGCATTTAATGGTATTTTTACATTAATTTCTTTTAATTTTTAAATTTAAATTAACTGACTTATGCAGGACAACAACCATGCTTGTCCTTAGTGCTGAATGTTCTTTGGATTTTCCAATGCTGGTACATGATTTTACATGCATGCATCCTCATATTTATACCCCAGGGAAACAGAAACTGGCCAAATATAACAACAGAATTTCTAAAGAGTTAGAGAAATTCCTGTATTTAGAGTAAACATTTTGGAGAGAAAATACTATCATTTAAATAAGAATATTTTTGCGAGTGGAAAGGTAAGTAGTTTTCCATTAGGTTGAGTAGGAAAAATGTAATCATTGTGTATAATAACATTCTAGGCGAGTGCCAATAATTCTGAAGTCTTTTTGTTTGTTTTTTGTCTTTGTATCAGTAGGTTTAGAGCCTGCCAGCAACACAGTAATACATAAACTTTCACATTTATATTCCATTGGAATTCCAGTTCATCCTCTGATTCACCTTCCTGTGTCGACCTTTAACTCACCTGTTACTAACAGGTAAGCACGCAGCCCGTGTGTTTCTGTCATACTCTCACTGAGGGGGATGAGACTGAGTCAGAGGCACAGGAAGACAGAATGAGAGGCCAGGGACATGAAGAAGACTCATTAAGCCCTGTCACTGAAGCGGTGGGCACCCTCCGTCTCCTGGCAACACGATAAGTAAAGGCTGTCACCTAATCTGGCCCACTGGCGTCGGCCTCACCCTCTTATTTTCGTTATTAATATGCATGCTAATGCACCCATTTTATGGCTCAACAGTTTGGATTCACTTTAAAATCAATTATCCATCTGGTAAAGCCGCACTTTGCACGGGCTGAGATGTGTATTAATTTCAGCAAACATACATGAGGCTTAACACAATAAAGATAAATGGCTCGATTAGGTGTGGTAAACACGAGAGCTCCGAGTGCAGCTCTAATGAGATTTTGGCACATAAGGAATTACAGTTCCTTGAATAATGAGCCTTGTTGATTTTTGTATGCAAATTACCAAAAGGAATGTTTCGCTGTCCTGCTTTTCCAATTTCATTTAGATAAGAGTGTGCTGCAAGCGAATGAACTCACATACTCTTAACTCACTCCCTTCCTCATTGCGTCTCCCACTTCATTCATTTCATCTCCTTCGTTTATTCTGTTTGTTCAACATTGGCCCACTGATCTGCTATAACTTCTAATAAGGTCAAGGAATGCTCTTTGCTGAGAATTTCATCAACTTCAAATCGAGTCAGCTTGAAGTGCAGTGGCGATGGAGCAAGAAATCTGAGTCAGAATGCGGAGTCTGATGACGAAAAATGCTAACTAATAATGACAACACTCCATTCCTAAATTCTAAAACCCAGCCAGGATTTCTGAGATAGTGAACTCTGTAGAACCAAAAGTCCAGTGGGTGTAGCTGGACCTTATCCAACTCCTCCTATAGGCCTACCCCTAACTCCTAACCCCTTGCACCAACAGCTAACCCTAAGAACTGGTTAATATTTCACGTGTGAATTTGTGCACACGTGCAGAACTAGCGGCGACACGAGTGGCACTGTTCACACACTCGCCTACTTACCTCATGTACCTCCAGAGTAACGCACCATCCACTAAATGGCACCTCAGAGCCATCCCTGTCCATCAGCTTTCCAAGTCGGACTGGAAAGTGTTTACTCGTTTCATGCGCAATGATAAGCTCTGTCTCTCTTTGAAACGTTCCACTGTCATCACAATTGTTGTCAAAGAGAGCTGCATCTCAAATCAAAAAACTATAACCTTACATTCAGAAGTATTTACTAAGCTAGAAAGTCTAGATGTGCGCTAAACAGACCGTAGAAAACCAGTCAGTGTTAGTACTTATGTATATAGTACATAATTATGCATGCTGCTGTTTACATTGGTTTTGCAACATTCAGACACGTAGCGTTAATCTCTGAGGATGTGCACAAGCGACGCTGAAAAAAGACCACAGAATATGTGCACCAACTTGCATACACGTAGCTCAAAGCAAGTATAATCCAGAATTAACCCTTAAATATGAGATGCTGTACAACACAGAACAACAAACACACTTATCCAGCCTGGAACACACTGAGTTGCCTTCACCCCCTGGACTTTTAGTTTGACTCCATCCATACTGGATCAGGACTGACTCCACCCCCAGGACTTTCTGTTCTGCTGTGAGGGATACTCGGGATTTTCTCACAATGAGAAGATGGAAAAACATGATGAAGCCACCTCAGTTGTGTTTATATATAAAAAAAAAACTTTTGCCATTTCCCCATGTCAGAAATGGATAAACAGTGGAAGATCAACGAAACGAAACTTGTTTAACATCATTTCTATTCATTGAGCTCTGGAGCAGCCAGCTTTGCCCTGAAGGGTATGAGGTGGGGGCCTGGTGCAGTTGTCCAGAGCACCACTTTCTGAATATCAATAACATATTTCACACTGGCCTGGGTGTGGATGCTTCATCAAACCAAATTACGGGCAGGATGACCTCTCCTGCAGCTTCCCCATTAGCTACCGTTCGCATTCTGCACCAGGCATCAAACGATTTATTTGCTTCAGTTACTTTCACCAGCCGATCAATCTCATAGTCATTATCTCTTGTCACTGGAGCTGTTTGGAGGAAGAGATGCCGAGAGGAAGGGATTTGGGGGGTTTGATATCTGCAGCTGCACGTCCTGTCCTCAGAACAAACGTCAAATTTTCAGGAAAAGACCACAGACAGGTTTAGAGGATGTCATGACGGTGACTGTGTGTGAGACGAGTTTGAGAGTGTGCAAGAGTGGCAGAGAGAGAGAGAGAGAGAGAGAGGGAGAGAGAGGGAGAGAGAGACACCACACATGTGTAGGGACACATTTTCACATTGTTCCTGAGCGAGGCTGAGAGATCTCCACTGGCAAGACGATGGTGAACATGGCAGCCGTGCGTAGCCACATTAACTGGAAAGCAGTGCCAGTATGAGCGTGCCAGTCGTGCTTCTGTCTCGGAGGAGAACATATTGAAGGCTGCTGCCTTTTTCTGTCCACCTCTTTTTAACAGTGTGACGTGTCGGTTTCTTCTTCTTCAAGTTTAACGTCATGAACTTCTGCGCATCAAACTTCAAAAGGACTGTCATGAAATCAAAATGCTTCCTGTTTCGACTGGATTAATGGTACAATGTTGATATAAATTATATTTCTCAGCACATGGAAATATCGATCCATCTCCTGTATGTCAGTGACAGGTAAATGCTAGCACTGTTATTATACACCCACGGCACTGTAAAAAAAAAAAAAAAAGTACATTTTGTTCCCCAAAGTGCAAACATTATATAATGTCCTCTCAAAGGTCCAATTATGTACTTAAATCATGTTCTGCTGCAATTCCAGTTCTCTACTGAAAGATACAAGACAACCACCTCAGCGACAAACTTAAAATCCCCATTACAGTATCTTGTTCTATAAATGATGTATAGTTTCAGAGAAGATGAGAAGTGCATGACTCAAAACACACAATGTCAAGTACAAACTAAGAAGATGAGCAAATATGCTACTGAAAATGAATGAAGTGAAGTGAATTCGTGGCCAAGTACGGTGACATTTAACCCAGTAGTGCACACACACAGTAGTCAACACACACAGTAGTGAACACACACCCGGAGCAGTGGGCATCCATTTTAGCTGCAGCGGAGCAGTTGGGGGATCAGTGCCTTGCTCAAGAGTCTCACCTCAGTCGTGGTATTGAGGGTGGCAGAGAGCGCTGGTNACGACTGCCCCCATACTGAAGTATCTGAATATAACCCATCATGGAGCTCCTACAGTAAGACTTTTCTAATAAATTCTAATTTTCCTATTTTAAAATGTTAATACAATCTTACAAAGTATGATTATAATCTTTTTTTTTTTAAGTTTTTATCATTCCTAGACTAAGAGTGGATAAGCGAAAGCCCTCTTTTTCGTACAAATCTCCCGACTCATGAAAAATATCGCTGAACCACCTTGTATCTCTGACTGAATTTAAATTACTTCTGAATGCCAATCTGTCAGATACCTGCACAGATTTTTAAGATTATTTATTACACTGTCAGTGTGTTTGTACTGACACCTCTATCTGCTGTCTAAACGTGTTCAGTATTATATGCCAAACTTGGGTTTCATCTGGTCCTTGCCAGCTTCTTGCCAGGTGTTCTTTGCAAAAGAGATTTTACCCCTCCGTGACTTCCCTAGCACACAAAGTCTAAATTAAAAACAATAAAAAAAATAATAAGCTGCTTAAATTAAAGCTGAGAATTATAACTATGGGTCAGTACATTGTTACAAATATAAAGTAAACATGGTGGGATGCAATTTTGGTCATGTTAGAAGGTTTGCATTTTTAACTAGGTTCATTAGGCTCTACATTACATATATTAGAGTAGCCATGATGTCTCAGAAAAGCATATCGTGACATAATTTATCACAATATCAATGTTATATCATCATATCTTCCAGCCCTTATTATGTAGAAATGGGAAAAGTAGTTGGCTGGCAAGTAAGTGAAGCAAAACACTGCAATAGGATTGGTAGTATTTTTATGAAAGAGTGTTCTTACTCAGCATTCCCATTCCTAGCATGAAGGCATCCATGGTGTAGGGTAGACCCCTGGCTCGCCCTCGTGTCCCTGGGGGAAACATCACCTCCTTGGGTTGAGCTTTCTTACATTCTACCTGTGGATAGAGAACACAGCAAACCTCAGGCCTCAGCTCTTGTACTGCGAGGATGACACAGAACACAGGAATTTTAAATGAATAGATACTTTTATATTGTATATTTGTATCTGACCTCGTGTCACACGGTGTCACGCTAAATGAATAGTTTTCCAGTTGTTAAAGAACTGAAAGTACAACAGAAGAAATAAAACTGCTTGGTGTGTATGGAATTGCAATATTTATATTCCCCAGACGTTACTCCAGAGCCCCACTGGCTCCACAATGCTAACAGTGAGTTATATGTGTGTCTGTTTGGCGAAGCATGCCTTGCAGTGTCTCCAGGCAAAAAGTTAAGATTTTCTTCCCCGTTTTTTTTGCCCAGAAATATTCTCGCTCCGTCTCGCTGCTCTCGTCTGGTTCTCATCATTGAACCAATTCCACCCAGGGCGTTTTCTCCTCCGCCATCACCCCCTTCCCTCTGCCTCAGCCTGCCACCATCTCATGCTCCTTTCCCTGCTGTGCTGACTGACATTTCGCCCTCCTCCTCAATGCACAGTTAAGTGTTTGAGATCCAAAACACAATGAGTCGGGCATGACACAAACATCAGAGGCATCAATACATGCTGGCATGGATACACGTTGGAAGGAAGCTGGCATGTTTACGTAGCTCCTGAGTCCAGTGTCCTATGTGTAATGCAATGCCACTTTCTGTATCTCATAGTGCTCCAAACATCCATATTTGAATATGGATTTAAATCCAGAGTGGTTATGACCTAAACTGGAATATTAAATATGGACTATTAATTCATGGTCTGTGAATTCTGGCTCTGATACTTCACGAGTTCATAACTGGCCTGAACTAGAGGAACTATTTTTTTAATCCTGCTCATACAATCATTATTTTTGTTTGCAAATGGCCATAATATTAGCTAATAGATTTATTTGATTATATTTCCCAAAATATAAACAAACTAGTAGACTAATTTAAACCACCACAACCCAGTCCATGTAGTTACATACAATTAACATGACCCTGTTTTTTTTTTTTTTGTGCTGCAAGCTTTATATCTGACAAATATCATATGTCATATCTTCTTGTGCTTGCATTAAAGTAAAAACCTCCTTTTTTGTTGCATCCCACAGAATCCCAGTTGTGATGCATACCTCTAGTCTCAACCAGACGCCCTGTGGACATTTCTGGCAAAAAAAAAAAAAAGTGAAGAGGAGAAGAAAAAAACAATAGTGTGCCGCTTATTTGTGCCTGTGTTTGTATTTGTTCAGAACACATTATTTGTTCATTCCAAATAATGTACTCATATTCAGTTACAACAGTGAAGTTTATCCACCTGGGAGAAAAAGATGGGCCCTTATTTAAGCCAATAGGAGATGAAAATGACAGGATGATGGAGTAAAGAGACTGACAGTCATTTGCTTTTAGAGTATTTGGTGTACGAGCGAATAGCCGGACGTAGCAACTGAGACCTGAGCTGCCCATCCCTCTACAGGGTTCTGCTTGGTAGAGCAGGCATCATGATCAGGGCATGTCCATCACTTTACAGACATCCACACATTATAGATGCATGTCTGCATCTAGAGCTGTCCCACCCTGGGTTTCTCTCACTTTCTCAAATTTAGTTGAACTACAACGTCACAATTTGTTCTCCGTGCTCTTCTGGCACTGTCGACTCTGCTCTGTATCTCAAAATGACAAAAGAAAGTTTTCAAATCCACACTAAAACCTTCAGAATCCTGTTCTACCTTCAATATACTTGTTGTATTTGTGGGACTTTCTTGCTCTGTTATTAACAGAACTTGAAACAGGCTTGAAATTGAGCACTTGACTCCCGAATGGCTCTAATAGCTAATTCAGCTTTTTATATGTAAGTCATATTAAGTCAAGTAAACTGGGGAAAAAATGACAAATGCCGGACCTAATCCAATTCCAGAACAAGTATTTTAAGTGCCAAGAAACATGTCAAGTGCTCCTCAGTCTTATCAACATAACATGCCTTAATTAAACAATGGATCTGAGTAGAGTGTGGAAGCGCAGGCGTGCGAGGAGTGTGACGCGTGTAATTACATCAGTGTGTGGTTTCAGCGACAAAGCCTCATACACTTGGTGTGCTGCTAATGGGCGCAGAAAGGACTTGCTTCTGATCTGCCTGCCATCAATGGGCCGTTAAGAGCCATGACTGCTGTTCCACATTATTACATAACTAATTAGCCAACTGGTTGAGGTAGGCCACTGATGAGCTCCTTTACTTGTTAATGGAAATATGAACCTCATGGCTAATGACGTGAAAGCACAATGCTGGGCAACAAACTCTCCAGAGGTGGGTGGTGGGAGGATGGAGGTGGCAGGGGTGAGGGGGTAGAGATGATGGAAAGTGGAGGAGGAGCTCATCTTAAATGCAACTTAGATTGTTTGTGCAGGATCACACAAGGTCACGGAAGTCCAGGAGACGGTTCACGTAACTCTATAAATTAACTTTCAGACTCAAGAGTTTTATTTAGCTTGATGGTAATTTGAAACAAAACTTGATTATGCACTTGTTTAATTACAATTCCTTAAGCAGTGAAGTCTAAAAAGCACAAGCTTAGGGTTTCTAACCATCTGCAGCATGAACCTGCGAGTGCTTTAGCATCTGTTAATATATATTTATACTCTATTGTAGACATGCAAAGACATGGGCAGATGAAGAGAAATACGTTCTGCTTTTCTGTTCATATTTCGGTGCTTTATGATTCTACAGTAAGCAGAAAATACATTATTTAGAGGCATCTGATCTGAGATTTCCATACAAATCAGTTTCTTTATGTTTAACATAACTCCAGAATACAACATGACTGTTTTCTAAGAACTGCATTGCAGACTGATTGCACTTTTTTTAAGTCAATTTTTTACATTATGTAAAACATCTAATGTATTCATAATACATTTAAAAAGCATTTATAATGAGTTTTATAGCATCTGTAATACAATCTGCAATGTAATGCAGTGTTTATTCAAACTGTATTTAAACTGCACTTAAACATGTTATGTAACATATAGAATACCCAGTGCCTCTATCATTGTGCAGATGGAATTATGGGTACATGCGTAAGATTTTAATCAAATGACTTTATAATTGTAGGATACAGAACGTTATACTACATGGTACACTCACTGGCCACTCTTTTTTAGGAGCTTTATTGTGTATTCTGAGATCCATTTCTGCTCACCATGGCTGTAAAGGGTGGTTATTTGAGTTAGCGTAGCCTCCCTGTCAGCTTGAAGCAGTCTGGTCATTCTCCTCTGCCCTCTCTCAATAACAAGGCATTTCCGACCACAGAACTGCAGCTCACTGGATGCTTTTCTGTTTTTCGCACAATTCTGTGTAAACTGTGGAGACTGCTGTGGGTGAAATTCCCAGGAGATCAGCAGTTTCTGAAATACTCAAACCAGCCCATCTGGCCCCAACAAAAATCACTGAGGTCAGATTTTTTTTTCTCCTTTCTGATGTTTGATATGAACATTGATGATTTTATGCACTGTTGCCATATGACTTCCTGATTGGATAACTGCATAAATGAACAAAGGAATGAGTATATTTTATTCCTTTGAACACCATGGATGCTATTGTAAAGGACATATTGTCTACAATTTTCTTTTAAAACAAGTATTATACTGAGTTATGAGTTATGTATGTGTTATACATTCTGATATTATAATGTTATATCCTCTGATATATATAACCATATGGCCCTGAATACATCTGAGCAACATTAGAAGCATTAGGTATTATATGTGCATTATAATGTCTTATAAATGATCATGGATTGATAACATATTATAAAGCAGGACTCTTTTTATAAAGCGCACTCCCAGTACTTCATATTTTCATTAATACAAACCTTCTAACCAGCATTTATTTCTAGAGTAGCTCTTTTATGCTCACACTCTTGCACAGATACTCATATCTACCTGCAGGAAGGGTGCTCATGTTTAACAGTAACTGCCTGGCCTTTCACCCATCTCTTAACCTACGGCTGAAAGAAATCAGTAGGAGAATGTGGGGCTAAATATCTACAGTTGACCACAGACAGGATAATAGCTAAAGAAAGAGAGTTCAGTAGGCGGACTAATTATCAGAAAATGAAGGGTGCAAGTGCAGCCGTGCTGTAATGGAACAAAGAGGGCCATTAGAGTGTGTGTTCTTAGTGGCGGGTTGAAGTGAACAGGCTGAGGTGTGAGACAGGGCGGCAGGAGATCGGTCAGCTTATTAGCTGGCTGGTTAGATACGGAACAGATCCAATCCTCTAATCTGCTGCCACCAATGAAATGACCTTCTGACAAGTGATGTCACTCGCAGTGAAACTGCTGACTATCTGAGAAGAAGGTGAGAAGAAATGGAGAGGAATCTTTTCAAAGTCTTCCCACTCTACCTGCACCGTCTCAAACCACCTCCTGGACTCTAAATGTACATGAAATAAAAGTGCTTTTCAAATTCAAATGATGTTTAAATTTAGTAATACATCAAAACTAAAAAATCTCTTAATAAAAAAAAATCTATAAAAAAATCGGCTAAGCAGAAAGCATCTACATTTTGCTCCGTCAAGCACATTTACTTCTCCTTCAGCAAGTAAGAGAGGAACAATTTGCCTCTCACAGAGCAACAAGAAAGGCAGCACTTCAGAGACTTATTCACTCTTTTGGACTTTTTTTTTCTACTTGCAGAAGTGTAGCACTGCACAACACCAGCTGCCTGCCTCCCTCCTGAGAACTGGTGACCAAATAATGTCCGACATGAAAGGCACTTAACCAAATGCCATAAATAAACACGCCTCCCAGACAAGCAGGCCCTTGGACGAAGGACACCTTCAGCAGCCCTGTCAAAATGACAATGTTAGGATTCCCGGCAGTGGCCCACGTATCAACAAAAGCTGACTGAGAAATCAGTCTCATTTCCACTGGAAAAAATGAGCTTTTCTACAGGCAGACATACCAACCAAACACCATCATACATCCATAATATATCCATTATATTATCGTGGTAGACGTGTTTGTGATGAGAATGAAAAAAAAAGAAGAATTGGATGCAATATGTTTTTTAGTTTCAATAACATCGATATTGCCACCTCAACAGACTGTGCAGAAGAACTATTACATAATGGGTGCTATCATCTTGTACCAGTAAAAAAAAACAATCATGTACCAGTGAAGAAACATTCCCCCGTGCCAGCCAGCTGATCCCTGTCAACTATTTATGCGTATACCAACACCTCTTCTATTGTAATATAGTTGTATGACACATCTTTCCAGCCCATGAGATTACAAGCTAGAAGGCATAATAAACTCCACACATTACGATTTGAAAGAACCATCTGCAGACAGTAGCTCAGGCTGAAATGGATGTTCCTACTGTTAATATTAATCTCTGGCTCATATAGCCCCTGTAATCATAAATGCCTCCCTCTTCACCATTAGAGCTTCCTGAACTAAACAGATCTGACATTACTTTCACACGGGGTCAAATGTGACACGTTTCACTCTTTATGTTTTTTTTTGGGAGGTGGGATGGCTCTCACAGAGAAAACAGATATGATACTAGAGGAAAAAGGATCAAGCCCATGCTCTTTTTGCCCAGAGGCGGCTTAACACCGAGACATAATTCATCGCAACTTGAATGAAATTACATCGGAGACTTGGGGCTCCCGTACATTATTGATACACTTACAGCTCTTCCTTCTGACACAGAAATCTATATTTGCCAACAAAAAGAAAAGCCTGTCAGAGTCTCTTTATGTCCCACAAATAGAATGTCTGTTTCAACTGAACATTACAAAGCAAACCACATCCAGATGCCGAAACACGAAACTGGAGCCTATACTCACAGCCAAACAGATGATCCTCAGAGCTTCGGTTTCATATGCAACATTAGAAAGCTGTAAATGCTCAGTGATCACTATGATATCATTCTTTATCAACGTGTTGTTACAGCAAGGTCAGGTACAATGAGAACATTTCCCCTGCACACTCCCTTTTCTCTCTCTCTTTATCTCCCTCTTTCTTATTCCCTGTAATTTAAGAGGAGAAAGGCACTGAAATGTCCTCTTTTCTCTGTTTTGACATTTCCCGATCTCAGCGAGCACTGCAGAAATACCATGTTCCATTACAACCGGCTAAATTACTGTGATCCTTTCAAATATCACAATCCCCCTCTATTACCTCAAATAACTCTTAAGACACTACTGCATGAGTGTAAACACACCTACAGTCACAAAAGATGGCAGTGGTAATAAACAGTGGATTAGATTTGGAAAAAAAAAAAAGATAAAAGGTTTTGGACAAATTACAGGGCACAAATCAACTGATCCATTTCTGAAATAGCATTTAACGTCGTTTTTGTACATAAACAGAACGCTGATTTCGGGCTTGTTGGCGTCTAACTCAGCCTCAAAGACATGGTTTCAAGGAAAGAAGAAAGCGAAATAGAGAATTTTTCTCTCATCCTAAACTGCTACTTCTTTTCCACTCTCCTCACAGCGGTAGATTATCTTCCTATGATATTGCAGGCCAGTCCCTCAGCGTGGCGAGGTAGACGCCAAATTGGCCAGCCGACACTTTCGTCACTTATCATACATGCTAATGGGCTGAGTCGCAGCAGGCAGGCAGTGGGCTAGCTGGGCATCCAGAGCAAGCGGAGGGGAAGGTGGAGGAAGCTCTGGAGGAAATGAGAGTGGTAATCTCCACACTGCCCGCAGGAGGTAAGGACTTCAGTGCGGAGGACACGAGGAAAGAATTCACAGACTGGCACAGGCACGGAACACCATGGCACAGCGTCGCTCTTCACACACACTGGGTGGGAGTGACTGAGCAGAAAATTACTCAGTAAAGCCCAGTTATAGAAAATAAAAAATATCTGAAAAAAAAGTCTGTGATTGTTAAGGCTGTGGCCAAAGATGAAATATATAACAAAAATGAAAAAGAGGAATGATGTAAGAGTAAATGTATATGTACATACAGTATATACAGTGGATATAAAAAGTCTACACACCCCGGTTAAAATAATAAGTTTTTGTGACGTAAATAATGAAACAAAGTTAAATCACGTCAGACCGTTTTGCATCTTTAATGTGAAAAACAGAGAAAAATTTTAAGGGAAAAAAAGAAACAGAAAATCTTACAATAACCTGGTTGCATAAGTGTGCACACCCTTTTACATTAGACTGTTTTATTATACAGCTATTTATTATGCTATAATCATTATTCAGCTGTCATCAGTGAAGTCATTCTGATTAACCCCAAATAAAGATAAGCTGTTTCTGTAGGATTTGATAGACATCTTTGACACAGTGACGTTACCAAAAATAGGATGTCCGTCTAACATTTACAAAAGGACAAAAAGACAAATTTATCAAGGGGGCTCCCAGGAGATCTTCAGCAACATCTTCAGCAAAGGAGCTGCAAGAATATCTGGCATATGACAACAATCTCTTGCATTCTTCACATATCTGGGCTATGTGGTAGGGTGGCTAGACGGAAGCCCTTTCTCATAAAAATAAATAAATAAATAAAAATCCAAGTTCACCTAAAATTTGCCAAAACCACGTGGCAAAATGTGCTATGGTCTGCAGAAACCAAGGTAGAACTTTTTTTAGTTTAAGTCTTCCATGGTGAAGCACGGTGGTGGCAGCATCGTCCTATAGAACTGCTTCTCTGCAGCTGGGACAGGGGTCTAGTCAAGGGAATCATGGGTAATTTCAAATATCAAATTATTCTGGAACAAAACCTGCCTGTTAGACAGTCGAAGATGTAAAACAGTTGCACCTTCCAGCACAATAAGGACACAAAGCACAAATCCAAGTCAACAAAGGAATGGCTCCAGAAGAAGATCACTGTTTTGGAATGGCCAAGTCAGATGTAAATGCTATCAAAAACATTTGGAATTGCATGAAGAGGGCTGTGCATAGGAGATTCCCTCACAATTTGATATACCTACAGCATTTTCGCAACGAAGAGTAGAATAAAATTGCCAAATCAAGATGTGCTAGGTTGGTAGACTCTTACCCAAAGAGACTTTTGTATTACAATCAAAAGGTGCTTTAACAAAGTATTAGTTATTGGTTATTGGTATAAGGTTATTGTACTTTTTTTTTCTCCCCCAACCACCCCATCCTCCAAAAAAGGTTTCTGTTTGTTTTTCACTTGAATTCTCTTGGTTGCTACATCACATTAAAGATTTGGCATGATTTATCTTGGATTCAGAACCTGCAGTTTGAACAGGGGTATGTAAAGAGAGAAAAACAGACACATAGAGAGTGCACAGACTATACTGTGTCTGTGAGGACTCCCAGAGTTTAATCCACGTCAGGATGCAGTCACTTCTTCCATGGTGTCAAACAGCTCTCACACTATAAATAACACTTCCTGACTTCTCACTCGCACTAAAATTAGCCTAGTATTGAACGTTCCTTCACACACACACACACACACACACACACACACACACACACACACACACACACTCACACTGGTCTGAGGTCATATAGCTGGCCATAAACCCTCTCCTTCAACTCCAGTACCTGCTCATGCTCTGGCCATTTTCCAATAGAATAGGAACACAGAGACGGTGTCCTGGCTGTCCAGATGTTTCACAGCTGTCTGAAAAGGAGCGGGTGAACTGAAGCTCTCATCAAGCCTGTTCACTGTTAACCTCCTAACCTCCACCAACGCAGGAGAGTGGAGAAGGACGACGGAAGAAAAGAGCCAGGAGTGTGTAACTTCAGCACAAGGCCCAAAGCAAGAGATATTATGAGGACAGCATGAAAAGAAACAAGGACAACCGACTATTTCAGCATCCACCTCTGTATTCTATTTGCTTTTGAGTTCCACTGTGTAACTTATGTTGGTGAAGTAGTCTGTGGGTGGTTTTATAAGTATTCAAACGATGCTTGATATTTTTAACGGAAATAACAGCCTTTTTCATTCTATTTCTGTCTTTTGAACAGAACAGAAAGAGTGTGCTTGGTTAACTGGAACCACAGACACTAGAGGACTACAGATCACCCAGGGCCACAATTTGGGGAGGGTCCTTAAAAGAAGTCAGTATTCACAGGGCTACATCACACCTGACAAATGATATAAACCTATATAAACCTTTAACTCCAAGGGTTATACCAATAGGTGCAAGCCTGCTTTCCTCATCTTTAATATTAGTTTGATCTAGCACCACGTTGAGTGACATATAGATTGTTGACCCTCCATGGTGTCGGACTTACATTAGAATGTTTTAAAACTTTTTTAAATTAGGCAATATGATCAGTTTTACCATATGTGTGGCGGCCTGGGAAAACCCTTTACATGGTGAAACTGTGAGATTTTCTACTACATTAAGCTCTGATAACTACATGCATTCCTGAACTGAAATACGTTCCTATTATCTCAATCAAAGGACACTATAAGCAGACAAACCCGATGCGTTTTCCCAGACTGCCTCACATATTAGTATCAAAGAACATCCAGGAGCGAAAAGGAAGCTGTACTATCTAGTATAAATAAGGATAATGTAGCTTTCACAATATAATGTAACATCTATGTTTACGCTTATCATAACGAAGCATCCCAAAACCAATAGTACTGATAAATACCCTAACATACATTTTAATTGTTTTTAGTAGAGTAGATCACAGAACACACATGCACAAGGTCCAGGATTTTACTCTACACCAGACTAGATCAGGTCAAGGGCTCTACCGCTCCAGCCTCTTGAATTTTTAATGGTGGCTTGTACGTCCATGCCAGAACTGATCGGCAAGCCTGGGGTCTGGGATGCTCCATTTTTTCCAGTGCTTGGAACTATTCAGAGCCACTTAAGGCCCTCCAGAGCCCTGGCAGCTTTTGAGTGGCCTCTCTGGGTCATCAGAGCCTCTCTAAAAAGAGCTCCTCCACTCACCCAAAGCTCAGGGCTAGTGGGTCACAGATGGTGCTTCTGGGGATGGCTGCAGACCAACCAAGTAGTGTACGTATTGAGCTGGACCTCCGCTAGCAGAGGGAGATCATTACTGCCATTTTGCAAAATATTCATCATAATAACAATATTACCATGGATGAATTAGCAAGTCAAATATTCACACAGAGCTTCTGAGCAAACGATGCTTCAGAGACCACTTTGATCTTTCTGGCAAAAGCGACTTGACGACAGCATTTGATAACACTAGGAAAAAGCAAACACAGAGAAACAGTGGGATTTGCTTCAGAACTGCTTTCCAGTGTGCTCTCCTTCATTCCATTCCTTGCTTTTCCTGCCTAATATTCAACATATTGTCCGAGTTGACCAGTAAAAACATAACAGAGTTGTCATTTTTAGATGGATGGAAGCCAATAATGGATGTAGCAGATGAATCTTCCTCCCGACCTCCACCCAATCATATTCCTTTTTTCCTTAAACTCCCCAACTGGTACTAACGATGCATGCAATCCCCCTATGGTCCAATTTAATGCTGCCAGTCGATGGATAGCCAGTTTCCTGCTCAGAGAGATCGACTGAGGAAAAAAAAAAAAAGGATAAATTTGCTCAGTGCTCCCTGAACAATGAGAGAATTTGATGCAATATTATATAAAAATCAATAATGTGCTTGTAGTGTGCATGTGGGTTTTGTAGGCAGCATCCAGTCTCCATATGTCGCCTTATTTCGTCAGAAAACGGGGACTCGTTGCCTAACAAAAGGTACTAGCAGCTTCAGTTACAGTTTTACATCTGAAAGTCAGTTGCTGTTACAAGTCTGACAAGTCAGATGTTTGAGGCCCGTAAGTGCCTTTTTATTTTACTTTCCAGAATGCCATTCCGGCCTTCATTAGTGATTCAGCAGCTCGGTGATAAAGTGGATGAGGAAGCTCTCACACTGGCAGTGAATTTAATGCTACATAGTGCATGTCAAAGGAATGCTTTGCTAGTCAAAATGGTGTCCTTATCGTCTTAGCCTCAGGGTCGCAACCCTGTCCCTCATGCACCATTCATTCGAAAACCCCAGGCAGGTGAGCAATCGAATAAAAAATTCAGCAGAAACTATAAAACAGTAAGCAGGGTGTCAAGTACCACACTGCTCACGCTGCCAAGGCTATGATTTTAAATCTCCCCACAATCTTTCCACCATACACTTTTTAACAAGGCCCTTAAATGGATGCCAGCTCCTCTTCCAGCTCTCATTGGCTGAAGGAATTGCAGCTGGAAGAATAGACAGGTTGCCTCTCCCAGGCTGGTGGACAGAGCACCAAGACACAATTTCATGCTTTGTGGCCAGTGCACACCAATATCACGCCATAGCCCAGACCCAGGATGGCAGGGAATAAGGAAGACTCCCTGCTCCCCTGCTTCTAGGCCACCCAGCCAGTCTCCCAGCATAGCAGCTGTTATAACAACCGACTCAGCTTCTGCTATCAAATATTAATCCCGCCCCAGTCTGAAAAATTGAGGTGAAACTGACTTACCATTTTATTATTGATTTCATGAAAATGAATCTCACAGACTTTCTCCACCACATCCTCATTCTCGAAAGTTACAAAGCCAAATCCTGCAGAAGAGGGAAGTAGAAAGNAAGTAGAAAGGAGGATAGAAAAAGAGAGGGAAAGACGGGAAAAGGAGAGGAAAGAAAAAGAAAATAAAGCACATGATTGAAGTGAACTAATACAGAAGCCGTTCAATGAACAGGAAAAGCAACAAATATCTGTTGATTGCTATTATTGCATGGTGAAGACATAAATGAATCATTGAATCATTCAGCAATCTACACTTTATTGGCTCCTAATGATGTGCAAATTATGTATCCAGTACAACGCAGGGGCTCTTTTGCTGTTAAAGAGATGAAGACCTGGGCATTATTAAAATAGCTCTGAATGTGTTCCTCGGAGAGGCAGGAAGCTCAAAGCCCGTTTAATGAGATTCATAGAGCAAGCCCTGCATCTGAATCCCATTACTAAATATTTGGTGTTTCTTTGCTGGTGTTTCAATGCATGACACACTATTTCCATATAGCTAAATGTCTCAGCTAAGAGCTTTCTCAACCATAAAAAAAATACTGTCTCAAAATCCTACTATTTCACTAAGGATCTAGTGAATAACAAAAGAGCATTCAAACCTCTGGAGAGTGAACTAGTCATTGTAAAAAAATGTCCAAATTGGGAAATAACACTTACATACAGACCATTGAAGCATTCATACCCACACAAACACAGACAGAAACACACCCACACACCCATCAGTAATAGCTCAGAACCTCCCTTCAACAACCAGAGACAAAGCAAGAGAGGGAAAAAAAAAAAAAAAAAAAGCTTGTGGCACCCTGCTGCATTTAGGCGCAATGTCTGGCTTTTCAGAAAGTGCGAGATAAGCCTGAGGGTCAACGGGCCAACGTGGTTGAGAGAGAACCTAAAACAGGAAGCCGCAGAGCCCTCTTCATGCCTACTGTGATAAAAGCAGATAGAAAAGCAGGAGGGTTGATAAGAGGGCAGCAGATAAACAATCCTCCGGGCTCCGCTCTGACTTGGCGTGACCTCTGAGTGATTATAAGTACAGTTCTTTTTGTTTGGGGAGGAGAACATTTACCACTGTATGTGCTCTTTGACTTCATAACCACAAGCTTTTTTTTTTGTCTCCTCTGGGGCAAGAATGGAAATTTGTCAAAGATGGACTGGGCACTGTTGAAGTATCAGGAGGTCACTGGATGGTGGACTAACAACTGTGGCATGAGTCAGAGTGTAAATATACAAGCTCTTCATGTTGGAACGCAGTAAAGGTTAACAGCAGTCATTTCTGCATGTACAAACTAGAAGGTGATGTATGGTTATTGCCCTAATGTCACTGGTGCAAATTCCTCTTCTGGATAAGAGGAAGCTCTTTTCCTCTTCCTGCCAGGGTGCGGCAGTGTCTCCAGCTGACATCCCTGAAATGACGTGAGTTATGGGAGCCTCTGGCTCGGGTTCTCATGGGCGGATATTGGAGTGCAATTTGCAGCCAATTACCGTGACCTCTCCTCTGACAACGGCTTCCTGTATGAGCCCATTAGGGCATCCTCTTGTTGCCTCAGGCTGATGCTTGGCTGGAGGCTGGACCATGTCCCACTCTGCACTCCTGGCTCTGATATATAACCTTCGATATGTCCTGTTCTCTTATTCCTTCTCACCTTTCTTGGTAAGCCCTTGGGTGACAAGCATATGGACCTGAGATGCTAGCTCTCTGATGCCTCGATCTCTCTCNCTCTCTCTCTCATTCTCTCTCTCTCTATACCTGACACGTTCACTCTGTTTGACAGATCCGCCTGTCTCAACCCGGCCACCCTGGGGCCATTTCCACATCCACTGCTTTTATACCTTTAAACACTGCAGAGCCGGCCTGCTGCGTCAGCTAATCAGAAAAGATGTCACAGTTTCCTATCTGTGGCTGAGGTTGCACTCTCTCAGGGCCTGATTATCCCACCTTATGATCCATACTTCTTCCTTTGTCCTTTGCTACAATATGCCTGCATATTGCTGGAATAGCAATAACCATATGTTAAAAAAGTGAGAATGAATAACAAATTCAAAAACAATTTAATGATAGGATACATCCTGGGTTTTTTTCAGGAAATGTACAAGTTTAAATCATACTATGGGTACCGTTTAAAAGAATAAAACCAGTCAGGGGGAAATGTCCCTCTTCTGCTGGGAGACATTTACATGTGTCTGTGGCCCGTGCCTTGATGGGGCTGCCTTTGAAATCATGAGAAGCAGTTAGTTTTCCCATCTTGGGCCTCGGCACCCTTATCAGTCGCCCAACGACCACTTCTGACAACCAACAAATCAGCTGTCAGGAGCAATTTCTCAGCAGACGGGAGGAAGGCAGGAGCAGGGTGGTGGGGGCTGCTGGGAGCTGCTGTACCTGCTGTACCCGATGCTAGATGGCTCTCTCATAGCACAAACACAACCAAAATTACACACCTTTCAAACCAAATGAGAACCCTTTGTATCCCTTGGAATAAAAATAGATCATATAGAATGATCTACATAGTGATTATATGATGATAGCGAAAGCATGCACTACTGTTATGTACTAATATCGAGAATATGTGATATACCCTTGATAAATAAAGCACTGCTGTAGGTGTTACAAAAGCACTGAGCCATCCTAGCTCAAGCTACACAGAACAATTCCCTCTATGCTCTGTCTTAATTAGTGCACTCAGATTGTATAAAACCTTGTGTGAGGGATCAGGTAACGATCTCTCTGGCCATCTGTGTCAGAGTTCAGGGCAGTATCGGCAGAGTGAGCTCCCAGCTCGGCACCGGAGCTGGCAGCCAATCAAAAGCACTCCAGGCTCCTTAATGACAAGGCTGACTAGCACAGTGGCTAACAGAATCTCTTAATGAAGAATGCGATATGCTGAGGCCCCTCCACAGCCCTGACAAAGTCAGACGAAGGAGAGGGCACAACAGAACAAAACAACATCTGCTTCTGTGTGTCAGCAGCATGGAGATCTTTGGGTTTTCTGTCTGTAACCCCCAAAAGGATCATTCCATTCATTTAGCCATCCATGTGAACCCAGCAAGCTGTTTGCAGGCATCTGAAACCATTTCTGCCTTACTTACCCAAAGCGACAGGGTGCTAGTGAAACATCATATGAAAAGGCTGTGCATTTGGGGTGGGGGTGGGGGGGTATTTCTGTACTCTGTGTATTTCTGTATTTTCCCTTCTTAAACTTTCTTCGAGATCCCTCAATGACAACATGTGGATTTCCAATCTCGGGCAGGATAATAAGTGTTAGTGGCTATTACAGAGGTGTCTGGGTGGCATCTCACACTTATTAAGCAGAGAGCGAGGCAGGCCTGGTCTCCGCAGACACGCAGACATTCACAGCCTCTTACAAAACAAAGAGCCTCCGCCACGCTTAATGCCAGTCCCCCTCGGAGCCCAGCACAAATAAAATTAAAATGCTAAATCAATGAGTCTTCCACTGACCTTTGCTTAAACAGCTGAGGGTGCCCGGAGCAGTTCAATGTATTTGAAGGGAAGAGGTACACAACCAAATCAGATATTATTACCAATGCGGCATATCCTTCCCAGAGGAGAGATGGGACATAGATTGCATGTTGCATATTAAACAAGAGAAAATCTACGCTTTCCGGATGACTGCCTGCAGTCTTTCTCAAAAGCGCGCACACACACTATCAAACAAACCACATCCACCCAATATACAAAGTGAGATATTATCATTATTAGAATCATTTTTAGTAGGCAAACCTTCAACAACATGACTTTCTCCTATTATTTTTCTATTATTTATAATATAATATCAGTCCAAGTGAAATTTTTACTACCTACAGATACGCACAGCCATATGACAAATTAAAGGGAAAAAACAACAAAAAGTGTATTAGTAAAGTGTCAGGCCACCACGAGCCACAAGAGCAGCATCAATGCATCTTGGTGCAGATTCTGCCAGTCTTTGGAACTGTACTGGAGGGATGAACAGCCACCATTCTTCTCAGAGATATTCCCTCAACTGGTGTTTTGAAGATGGTCTCTCCAAAATCTCCCATTGGTGTTCATTTGGGTTGAGATTTGTTCACTGTGAAGGTCACAGTCATCAAACCATTCAGTGTCTTGTGGATTGGGGGTGGAATCATCCTGGAAGAGACCACTCCCATCAGGATAGAAACTTGTCAAGGAGAATAACTTTGTATTGATTGCAGTGGCTCTTTCTTCTAAACGAAGAAGTGGACCCAAAGCAGGCCAGCAAAATGCCCTCACAGCATGACGGATCCATTGTTTTACCTTTTAATTTGTCAAAATTTGTCACCAGTCTGTGTATATATATATATATATATATATATATATATATATATATATATATATACACACACACACACACACATACACACACAAAGACCTCAAGTGCCATAGTAGTATCAAAAAGCCAGTGTTGATAAATCTCTCCTTTACTCTGATAAATGAGCCCCTGGTATCATCCATTAATAATGAGTGCAGAAAGTAGCACAAAAAAAAATCTGTCAATGCACCTCATTTTTTCACCCTCCCAGAAATCGCGCTCTCTTGTACTGGAGTGTGATGGGCGAGGCTATATTGTTCAGCACTGAGAAGTCTTCAAGGAACACTGAGAATGATCCGTAAGCATCAATAAATAGATTGGCACGCATTGATGGGAGTTTGTGGCCTTATTTACACATCCTCTTAATCAAAAAGGAGACGGGAGGAGAGAAAAATAGCCTCTCTGTAAGCTCTTTGGAACTAGGAACCCTTGTAAAGTAAATGAGAGTAGACAGCATAATCGATTGTAGTAGCAGCCTTCCCGCTACATTATAATGACTTGGATGAGAGGCGCCTTGAACAGAAACAAGCCAGAAACAGAGGTGTAAAAGAGAATATGTAAAAGTTTCTGATAAGAAATATAGTCACTGACAGGCACTCTATAAATCTTCTGGGATTTTTTGTTTGTGTGTGTGTGTGTGTGTGTGTGTGTGTGTGTGTGTGTGTGTGTGTGTATATAGAGTGTGTGGGGGAAAAAATGAAGCACAAATACGAATTCGAATAGCTTTTCAGGTGAGCATTATAAAACCGTTTGAGTCGTTTATAAGTAAAAGTTTCTACTAAGAGGTGAAAAATCAAAGCTGTTTTGAATTCTTCACTGACTGTTTCCAAGGAGGACAGAATCTTCACTAAGCCTTTTATCGAATCTGCAGCGATGGCTCAAAGAGCTTTAAACTCCAGGAAGCATATACACTTCCTCCACTGATCAATCGCCATGCTTTACTGAATGTCGTGTTTGCTGAGGCCTCTGCAGAGTTTTAGTTTCTGAAAGGTGGTTTAGGAGGCAGCTGCAGATCCAGAAACACACCCATCACACCATTAATACCACGGATATAGTTCACTAGCCAGAGATCACAGTTCACAAGGAGAGCTCCATTACTCCTATCATCTGTGCTGCTATCCAGCTTTAAAACCTTGAACTCACAGGCAGTAAAAAGCTACGACTGGAAACGGAAGTGAACACAAGTTCTATGTGAGGACACAGATTTTAATAAAAATAATAGTAGTGACACGAGAGTGTCCTTCGCCTCACACACAGTGAGGTAAGATTTATAGGAACATTAGACGACCCAAAAGCCACCTAAAAAACCCAAACTACCTAGCATTTCAGAGGAAGCCATTCGTTCCTAATGGCTAATCATCTAACTCCATCCTCCCTCATTAAAGAAGATGGATGATGAGAAAGGTGCTAAGTGTGCACAGTCAGCAGCGGCCATCTGCAGAAAAAAGCGCAGCTACAAGGTTAAGACAGAGGAACCCTGAGCACACAGATAAGGGAATCCCTCAGGTCTTGGCTGTAATATACGAACATACACTCCAAACTTCAGACTATTGGAGAAGAGATTATACTTTTGAAACTTTTTAGTACTTTTTTTTTTTTTAAATTATGATGCTGATTGTGCTTAGGGTCGGCGTTTACGCATTTGTAATTTACATTACATAATCATTATGTTTACATAATCAACAATCAATACGCAAGTTCATATTTGGGCAAAGGCAATAATCCTGATTACTTAAAAATATTTACTTTCATGGAGGACAATTTGTTTGCATTTCTTTTTATATATTCTTTAGGACTGTCAACAATTTTGTTGCATATACACTTTGAGAGCATAGTTTAAAAGATTTTTATTTTATTTTATTTTATTTTTTTAGAGGAAATTCAAGTATTTTCTTAGTTTCTGAGTGGAGAGAGAGTAAACGTTGGAGTTGATACAGTGGTATCCAAAAGTCTAAGACCACTAGTGAAAATTTATTTACAGCTTTAAATGAGAAAAAAAAAACACGTATTCGTAGCGTTCTTCTATCTTGGGACTTAATAACAGGACTAAAAGAAAGTGCATATAACTGTATTAGAAGAAATGATGCTTTAACTGATGCATTCGAATCTCAGAGGGAAGAAAATATTAACCAGGATTCTTATTTAGCTTAGTGAGTTAGCACGCATTACAGAATGAGCTCAGTATAATTCATTGTCCAATAATTCCACCAATTTTTATAATACGGAATGATTAAGTTTCTAAACTAGCACAATAACTGCTGTGATGAAGAAATCAACAGAAAGAGAATATCAACTATGAGCCAAAATAAACACAAAACACTTCAAATACAATTGAGCCATATTTCCATATCATTCCCCAGCATTTATCTCATTCTGGTCTTTAACTATATGAAAGAATTGTGTCTGTGGCCATGCATTCAGCTCTGACAGGCCCGGTAATGGAGCGCCATATGGGAGGGAGCTTTGAGCACGATGCATTCTGACAGTTCTTTGTTTCATAATCCATAAACTCCACGCAGGCTGCTGCCTTCTCACAGGCGCTGGAGCAACAAGTCCAATTTCACCCTTCTCCTCTGCAAAGGCTAATGTGATTACACTAGCATCAAAACAATTTGGGCCTTAATTACAGAAGACACATCAAGGCGAGAGCCATGATAGGAATTTCTCAAAGGAAGCAATTGGCATGACAAATTAAGAGGGGGTGGAAAAAATCTTTTTTTTTTTTTTTTTTTTTTTTTTTTTCATAACATGATGTTTGATGCATAAATGCTGTTGCTGGCAGCACAGGCTCAGCAGGTGCAACCTCCACTTCTGGTGTTTATCATTCATACGAAGAAAGAAAAAGAAATCTGTATCGTTTACTCTTCACTAATTGTTCAGCTCTTATTTTCAGGTTCTTGCCAGAGAACAGCTGAAGAAACATGAGGCAAATCTTCAGCCTGGGGGAAGGGTTAAGGTTCACTCACAATGCTGATACTTTCTCTCTGTAACTGAATCTCCTTTTCTTCCTTAACTAATCCCCAGCAGTGTAAATGACCATAAAGAGACAGAGCTTCGCTTTAATCTGCTGCTGAATAATGCACCCAGATCTTTTCACACCCCATCTCTTTTAGGCCTCACAGAGGGCCACAAGACCTCAATCATTAGGTCTAATTAGCCATTTCAAACTCCCAGCAGTCAACGTCTCAACAGCTAAACCAATAGATCTCATTACCGGACTTTTTGGGGCTTTTAGTACTTTGGAATTGTAATGTTCAAGCAGTTGTCCTTGAGATGCACATGAGAGCTGATGAAGAGTGAGTCTGTAGGATCTGTTCTCTTCAGTAACACACATCGGTATACATGGGAAGTTCTAAATATATGTAAACATATATGTAAATGGTACATGACTAAAATGCTACTTATCTATTCAGGTGCTATAAACCAGCTGCATGTTTAGTATAAAGCATTTCAGCAGATCAGACTGAGTATTCAGAAATACTGAGCAACATAGAGAAAATATGAACCATTACTGGTACCATTACATTTCTGTAGCAGATCCTCCCACTGAATTTGTGTAAATTCTTTACCTGAAGGCAGCTGACCAAGAAAGGAAACTGTTTTAATGTACTTTCATTAGATTTTTTGTTTTATTTATCCTCTCTGGTCTGATTGTGAAGACAAAAAATAAGTAGGCGCTGAAAGCAGAATCTTAAAAAAATAACTGGATGAAGAAGTTGGTGATTTTTTCTTTTGCATCAAATTCAAAACAGGTGTTTCATCTGTTCAGAGCCTTTGGCTACTTGAAAAGTGGTCAAATGAAGCACCAGTATAAAACAAAACATCACATGAAATTGTGTCTTAGTTATTGCCATGAAAGATAACCTGTCACCATTCAGTCATGTTCTCTGGATCTCTGTAAGCAAGGTACTGCAGCCGGACCACAGCTGAATATAATCTATACAACACACACACACACACACACACACACACACACACACACACACACACACACACACACACGCACACACACAAACTCCAATTCATATTAAAACAACAAGAATAATCTTAAGACTGAATTTGTGGTAGTAGTATATTATACTTATTATAAAATAAGAATCCCTTATGATTTCAAGATTGCTGGGTAAGAAACAAAACGTACCCCAAGCTCTCATAAGTGTCATTCTGAAAACATCAGAAGCACGTGCGCAGTGTGGTTGTGCTCACACCTACATCTCCACTTGTGTGTGTTCAGGGATCTATTCTGTCCAGGCTTGAGTATGTAGGTCACCTAGCAGCGCTGGGCCATCAATTTCACTGTCCTACTTAAACAGACACACACTGTGCACTTGAAAAAGTGGGAATTTTTCACTCAAAGCACCAAGAGAAACCCCTTCACCCCAGCTTCCCTCTATCTACCCAATATTTCATCCTGTGGGTTGAGAAATTGGTGCGCAGCAGTAACACGATTCAAAAAAGCAAAAGCAAAAAAATAAAGCAACAACCTAATAATCCATGGTGGAGGAGCTGAGTTCTTGTGATAAGGAACACTGTGCATAGACAAATCCAATTTAGAGCCTTCACACTAATGTAAAAAATAAGAATCCGAGCTCTGATCTTTTCAATGGAAAAGTCCCTTAAAAGACTAAAAAGACTAAATCCATCCACCCTGCCCTTAGCAAGTTTTGTTTCACTTAATCTGTTCCTCACAATGTTTGTCACAAAATAAGCAGGCGTCTGGTAAAACCGATAGAAGTCCTTTATATACGAAAATTATTATTTTCATTTTAGTTCATTTTGATGTTTATTCCTTATTAACATACAGAAATAATGACCTTGACCTTACCGTATGATGAAGACAGACTGAGCACTAATGTAAATGCACACATTGTAATATCACACCAAATTGCAGCACTCCATCAGCAGCCGATTCAATGGAGGATTACAAAATGACTAAATCGAACTAGCTAAAAACCCGAATGAGTCAATCAAAGGCAATATAATGGGAGGAAACCTGTAATTGAGATCGTACAACGAACAGTTGGGATTAGATTTTCGAAATTAATTAATCAAAGTTTTAAAAAAAAATGCAAATGCAAACTCATTATTGAATGAAGGAATCAATCAAGGCAACAAGTTTGCATGATGCTTTCAAGTTCACTTTTACATTCGTATTGTAGTCTCCTTGTGGGTAA
Source organism: Pangasius macronema (assembly GCA_037577455.1). Lineage (NCBI taxonomy): Eukaryota > Metazoa > Chordata > Actinopteri > Siluriformes > Pangasiidae > Pangasius > Pangasius macronema. Next base: position 11,486,435 of record CM074958.1, read on the forward strand.
TCATACACTACATTAAGCGCATAAAATTCACACATGACTGAAGGAGCATGACAGATTCAAATCAAACGATCAAACGTGTTTACACACTGAGACAGTGACGAGAGAGAGAGAGAGAGAGAGAGAGAGAGAGAGAGAGCGCTCATAACAATATCTTTCAGAGAGGAATAACACTAATAGAATGTAATTGAGCCACTCGCTATGACTCTGCCCAGACTTTTAATGTTTCAGCACATATGGTACATTCAAAGAGATCAACGATTAACTCTTGCCTAATTAACAACACACACAGAAGGTGCAGACAGTTTCCAAGACGCACGCTGCCTCCTGCAACTACTTGCGGACCCAACATATGTTTCGGATTTATGCATATCTTCATCAAAACAAATAAGGCAATGTGCATATCCACAAGCAATAGATCAGGCAGTAAAACGTCTCCAGAGCAAAAACGTGGGTTTGTTTCTTCTCATACGGAGAAACAATGGAAGAAAGAATCCTTGGATTTATCATATAACTAATAAACAACTACTAAACTAATAAACAGCCTCATTTGAAGAAATATTCTTTCTCTCTGCTCTAATTGCACTTTTAAACACAATTATTATAATTATCCTTATTTAATGGTTCATTTTTCTCCCATGACATCAAGTTTATTTTTCTCCCATGACATCAAGAGCATTACTGAATCTCCTCAACACACATTACTTTAGCAAAAGGAAAGGGTGCCACCAGTGTAATCAATGCACTGCGAGACTAAGGGCTAGCAGGCGACGGACTTTCCCGGCAGCATATGCCGCTTATGTACCGCACCCTCCTTAGCACAATTTGAAATTTTATTAAGTGCAACATAATTGCTTGTATAATCATGTGGAAATGTACAATACAGAGCCATTCCAGCACATCTCCACTCCTTTAATCACAAGGCCTGGGACGGCGCCAAGGTGAATTAGCAGAAATTAAAAGCTCTGGTGCGCCTTCTGCTTCCTCCTGTCTTTCCGCACCTCATTCGACCTGCTGCTTTCTCTTTCTTTATGCCGAGGAGAATATTTAAGAGCACATCAAGATTTAAGAGCGCTGTGACTAACGGACGACTGCAGCCAGGAGGCAGCATTAGGCAGAGGCGGGAGAGGAGACGTGCTGCCTTTCAGGAATATTAAGAGAAAGATCAAGCCAGAGATAGTATTTCAGTGCAGGGAAAACATGAGAGGGGAAAAGAAATGACCAAAAGAGAAATAAAAAATGTAGCTTAAACACTCCCGTTGTGCTCTCGGCATCTATGATGGTAAATAAAAAGACTGAGAGCTTTACTTTGGAGAATATAATACAAATGTGGTATGAGAGAGATGTGCATCATTTAAAAAATGGCATTTTAACTAGGAAAAGGGTTAGGAATATGATAAAAATAATTAAAAAAAAATGCTAAAAGCAATGTGTCATGAGTTGAAAAATACATGAATCTTTGTCATCTGTTGTCTGCATTTTGGAAAAAAAAAAGATGTGACGTGGTTAATTAGCTTAATCTTATACTGTAAATATGACAGAAATTCGGCCTTTAAATGAAGTACATTTATTCCAAGAAATAAAAAAAAAACTCTTAGTAAAATATATATTTTTAAACAAAACCACATGCTGGAACCTAGAAATCCTTATGAACAAAATGTAGCTGAAGCAAGCTCCCATTTGAGTGTGTGTGTATTTCTTTTCTTAGCAGTCATCCATGACCTCTTTCACTGGAGTACAAATATTATCCCCACTGTTAGGTATGATGGAGGACCTATGATGTTGTGATCTGGGAACAGTGTTAGGATACATGGCATCATCCATGAACCGCCATAACATTTTAAAAGAAATGTGTGGATTTGGACCTATATTTTGGATCACTGTACTGCTGGAAGGTTCAACCTGGACTCCGAATCAAGCTTTTGACATAGTCATCTCAGACCCGGACTTGCGCACCACTGAGAACGCGTGGGGTGAGACGAAGTGGATGGTCCACGAGAGAGGACCCTGTAGGATCTGGAGATATTTTGTGTTATATACAGAATATCTCAGATTGCTTGCTCTGTATTATAGAAGACTCTGCGATTTTATGTTTGTAAAGGGAGGTTACACAAAGTACTAAATATAGGGGTGCCAATAATTGACAGATGTTTTTTTTATTGTTAAAATAAAATTCTTTGTTGTTAGAATAAAATTTCCTTCAATGAAAGGTTTGATTTTCAGTGTGCTATTAAGCTAAATAACCTCAAAGATTTCTCTCCCATAACCTTTTTGATTCACCTTTACCAAGGGTGCCAATAATTCAGTAGCTGAGTGTATGCTGTACAGTGTATTTGTTGCATTGTGCTGCACTTTTTTTTTTTTTAAACAGTCTCAAAAACTGTCTCACAGTGTCGTACCATTTGCACAGGCGTAGTCCTGTATACATCCAGTTGTATGCATAACACTTTACATAAGGATGCACAGTTTATAAGGCTATATATATATATATATATATAACACTGTACATTAACATCTATAAAGCCTTTTTCCAACAGGTGTGGAAATTCCATCAAAGACTACTCTTGTCGATTTTGATGAACAAGTAACAGATTTTTTTGACAATGTTGTTATAATGGTGATACGTGTTAGTTTGCTGAGGCTATAACTGAAAAAGTGAAATGTTGGAATAGGTTTTCATGCATATATCAAAAAAAGGTCTGAATACATTTTAGTGCAAGTTTAGTTGTCATGTGGTTCTATGAACACTTTAGCAACACACACATGGATAACAGTGAAATTGCTATTTGTGCTCAGTGTGAGTCATTTTATACAAACTAATCCATTAATGCCTCAGAGAGAAATTATTACCATTAAACATTCGCAAAAATGCCACAGCTAGTAAAAACAGACAAGGAAAAATTATCAGAGCCTACACAGCTATTAGCTTAAGGCCGGTAATTCAGCCCCTGATCAATATTTTGAGATGCTCTGAACAAGAGGGAAAGGAAAAGGCTAAAGACTAGTTTTTTAAAACCACATTTTAGCTTGAGGTGTTTTATCCCTCTTTAATTGCCATTTGAGATTGGCCTGATCAATCTGATGGCCTGAATTCCAGCTGTGTGCTACTATTAGCCAGCCTTTGAAGATGCACTCTGAGGGGGTCTCACAGTTGGCCCACATGCCTTTAATTCATCTAAAGGTTATTCAGATAGACCGGGCAGTAGATGGCCATGGAACTGCCTTTTTTCCTCCACAGTCTTTCTTCTTTTGTGGTGGCCTTGCTCAGGGCTTATTAAGGAGGCAATGACATGGACGGGAGTTTCTGCAGGGCTAGCACCAGGCATTGCGGCAACGGCTAACAATGATGCAAAAAACAAAACAAAACAAAACAAAACAAAACAAAAAAAAAAACAGTGGACTGGGGAGCTCAGTGGAGGTCAATATTCTCACACACATAGACAATCCTGCATTATGTATTAAGAAACTTAACGGATACTATAATTGGTTGATAATGGTGCACATAATCCCAACCTGGATATCCAAATGACAGATCTTGTATAGTGTTACAAATAAAAGCTGGCCCATTTCTTCAAGCGGACCAATTAAGTAGAATATGATTGTAGGAGCCTGCATAATGCACGGAGTGCTACAACCTATACTGCAAATTATTACGGAATATAGTGAGAAAATGACAAATGCACTGTGTTGGAAGAAAGACATCAGAAGTTCAGTACCTCAAGAGAAATGAGAGCTGTTATGTCAAGAAAGACAAAGAGGTAGAGTCTGAGAAAGGAGCATCCTTCACATTTTGATGGCATGCAAGTGGGCCGGCATTAGCAACATCCTGGGGCATTTATGAGGGCCAGAGTGCCACTTTAGCTGGACCCTGAGAGGCTAGCTTTCAAAGAGCCTCTTCCCACACATATTCCCATTCATATTCTGTCTCTCAATCTTTTTCGCTCTCTCTCTCAGGCACACTTTTCTTTCTCACCCTCAACATTGTGTCCAGGCGAAGGTCTGGAGAGCACAAGGAGCAAATTACACCTTCATTAATAGATAGCCCTCTTCGTAATCTGGCGTGCCCTCCCTGTTATCATGTCCTTGTAATCCTTGACTACGACACTGCTCTTAACAAGGCTTAATGTAGCTGAAAGCTGATGCTTAATAATCTATCAAAGATAGCAGGGGCGCTGGCTGTAATAGAGGATCCCTTGCACATAATCAGGGAGCTCTGCTGTAATTCAGAGTGGTTCAGCGAAAAATTGCCTGGCTGGAGATATGGCTAGAGAATGGAAGCTGATGATACCCGAGAGCCTGCGTCCTAACATACATAGCGATTTTATTTACACCCCCTTGCTCTCTGGCCGTGGACTGTGTATTTGGACAGTTTTTGGCTAGAGACTTTGCTATCCACACTGCCTAAAAACAGATCTCTGCATACGGTGGATTTGTGCGATGCCTATAGATGGATGTACCATCAGAGTAGAACCAATTTTGGGATCTATGTAAGACATATTCCCCGAACTGTCCCTCTGGAACCTAGAGATAGTCCACATTTTTGCTCTCAGCTCCCAACACATATATACCAGGGATTGAATTGTGAATTGTGTGAATTGTGAATTGTGAAGTGACTTTGTGGCCAAGTNCAGTAGTGAACACACACACACCCGTGAACACACACCCGGAGCAGTGGGCAGCCATTTTAGCTGCGGCGCCTGGGGAGAAGTTGGGGGATCGGTGCCTTGCTCAAGAGTCTCACCTCAGTCGTGGTATTGAGGGTTACAAGTACGGCTCTCAGACCATTAGGCCACAACTGAGGGGTCTTTACTGCTTTTTTTTTAGGTTTGTTGGGACTTGGAAGACAGCATCTGTCTTCCAAGTTGAGACAAAAGCATCTGGGGGTTCCTACAAACCAGTTAGGTAAATATCAGATACCCTTTCTGGTATCCTTACAAGAACCAATGGTTCTACTGGATAATAAATGTGATACAATGTGGAATTTATGGCAAATATGCTTAGTAAGGCATGGAAAGTGCCAGAGCTTAAACAGAGTAAGACAGAATACAACAGACAGGCAGTAGATCTGTTGATATGAAACCTCCAATACTGGATCTATGAAACTGAGGCATCTTTCTCATACTTGTGTCTGGGACCTGAATGATGACTTCCAGGGCACCTTTACAAGTCCTTAAAGAACCATATACTCTTCACTTCACTTGAGATTGGTTTTATGAGTTATATGACACCTACAAGATGTAAACACTTCCAGACAGCCGGCAGACTAAAATAAACACTTAATTCCAACAGTCCTCAGTGATCATAAAAACTGCTTTCGTCAGGTTTGCTGTTGCCATAACAGTCAAGTGTCAGATTTTTGTTGAACGTCGTATGGCTTGTGTTACAACACAATGACAACTGACTTCTTAACGACAGAATGTCCAAGTCAAGTTTTCTACAAAATGCTGGTTTAAAAAAATTATCGGCACATTAAGAATTACTCTTTTGTGATGCCTGCACCGAGTCTCTTCCTGTAATAATGTAACAAATTTGGAGACACTTGAAGAGATCTTGGTCCACTCTTTTATTCTGTAGAATATTTAACTGCCTTTATATTCTTAGGTTTGTGTATGTAGAATTTCCTCTTCAAATCAAATCACAGGCTCTCAGGGACATCCATTGCAAAATATTGATTTTGTACGACAATTGGTGAAGTTCAGGCACCGCATTTGGTGAGAAGGACTTCTTCTTGCAACGCTTCCAAACAGTTTGTTGTTATGAAAGTCGTGCGTAACAGTGGATTCTGTACATTGATAACTGCAACAATCAATTATACTCTGCAATTTGACAACTGTGATCTTTGGTCTCTTATGTTCCCTTTCAATATTCTCCTCTTTTGTGGATGACAGTTTGGGTCCAATTCCTGGTATACATGATGTCACTAAAAATCTGTCACTTGACTAAGGTGGTATCAAAGCTCTATGAATGCCTGACTGGTTGGGTGAGAAGCTGTTCTTTTCCGACTGCTGATATTTTCATACTGGGCTTTGTCCATCTCATGGTTTTGTGTGGTGTATGTATGGGTGTGGGATTCTAGCTAACTGGAGATTCCCAGAGTAAGATGATGCAATAGTGGTCAATTTGTTTGTGAGTATGTGGGATGAAACCATACACAGAAAATCTTTCTTTCTTGCAAGTACAACTGTTCAGTTGTGTGTGTGTGTGTGTGTGTGTGTGTGTGTGTGTGTGTGTGTGTGTGTGTGTGTGTGTGCGCGTTTTATCGCTTCGGTTTAATTTAAAGAGCAAATCTGAGCAAATCTAAATCGGCCAGACTCCCCTGACCTTCACCAGAGCCTGAGGTAGTGGTCAACCTCCAGCTGTCCATTCTCCTCAGAGACTCTCCACACAATAGTGCTGAGCCAATGGACGTCTAAGCAGCCAGCCTTTTCTTTGTCTCCCCTACCGATCAGCGTGGGCAAGATAAAGCAATAGGCCTTCACAAACACAGTTTAAAAGGCACTCTTGAATGCAATGCCTCTCTCTCTCTCTCTCTCTTTCTCTCCTTCTCTTTCCTTCTCGTCTCATGCATAAGGGGATTGCTCACTGCAAAATGTCACTCGCTGTCATTTTTATAATTTGATTTATACGTTGTCAGAAATCTACTTATGCCTCGCAGGCTGCCAGAGTCAAAAAGCCATCCAGGATCGTTGTACAACAGATCGTTGCACATATTTCCTTTAATAACCCTTTCGAAGTACAAGAAGGAAGGAAATGGAATTTTAATGATATCGCCAGCTCCCCACCCCCTTTCTCCTCCTACCATACATACTTTACCACTTTGAAGTCAAACACTTATTCTCCCAATTTCCTCTTACTGCAATTTTCGTGTCACCACGTGTACATATTTCTTTTATTGACCTTTCTCCAGGAAATGTGGGGATTCTTTAGCAGAGCTGATGGAGACTGCTTTTGAGTGATGGGTGGGAGAAGGGTATTTAAAAATGAGACATGTACGCTTCTTACAGTAGCTACTTTTTTCCTGACCACACGCAGTCATACTACCCGTTGAATACTTAAAGAGAACAAGCCACTAAAATGTACCATTGCTTATCACTGGGGTGAGACCCACAAGGGTACATGTTTGATCCCTTTATAATTCAACAGGAAAAAATTATGTAGCATACCTTTCAAATTCATTTAATGTGTAACCAAGGTCCTTAAGATTTAGTAAGATTTTAAAGGGGGTGGCAAGGTGGAGCAGCGGGTCACGTTCAAAGCCCCAGGGCCCTTCGTTGGATTCTGAGCTTGGGTTACCATCTATGTGTAGATTCTGTGCATCCACGAGGGTTTCCTGCAGGTTCTCTCTCCAAACTTATGCTGGTAGACGGAATGACTAATCTAAATCGCCTCTAGGTGTGAATGTGCGTATGGTTTTCTGCATAGAACCGGTGTCTCATCCTCATGGTCAGTGTTCCCAGGATACACCTTGACCATGACCAGGATAAAGTGGCTACTGAAGACGAATAAATGATGCTTTGAAGATGCACTACATTCCCTTTCGCTGTTAAAAGATAGATGAGACATATTCTTGAGGGTCCCACCCCAGCAGCAAGCAAGAGTTTCTGAGAGTGTATTCATCACTAGCTCAATCACTAATAACCGCTAAACTCTTATTGTGTCAGAGATCAACAAATTTCCTGTACTGTTCTTCAACATTGCTGATGCCATTTCTAGCCTTCATCTGGCAAACAAACAGCCAAATGGAAAAATCATTTTTAGTTTTGTTTTCTCTACACCTACCTGATTCTGATCCCAAGAGGGAGGTACATTACTCTTGGGATTACTGAAGACTACTCAGGTTTTGGGTCTTGTGTATTCTCTTCAGTGAAAGGAATCTCTCTCTCTCTCTCTCTCTCTCTCTCTCTCTCAGCTCCAGGATGAATCTTGTTTAGAGCTCTCTGATTCTTTACAAAGTCCAGGCATCTAAGCCTTTGAGAACAAAGCAGCAGGACCTGAAGGCAGACGCACTGAGAAAGAGGATGGTTTTGATGGGTGATACACTGCAGTCCTCAGATTTGAAGGACTACATAGGCTGCTATAACTGTTACTTTCTAGAATTTTTTATTTTTTTTTTACATTGTTGCTTTCTAGGAATTTTAACTTAACTCTAGCTTGGTACATCTAAGAGGACACTGCTATTACAGAATTAGGTCACTTCATACAGTAATGACATCTGTACTATTCTTCTTGAAGCGCGGTGATCGCTGGATACACGGAGTTCAAAAACATGCCTTCTGAAAAATTTATCCATCATGATGCTGCATGACACAGTAAACAAAGGTGCCAAAACAAATCTCTCTTTGTTCCATTCAGCAAAGACAAGCGTTATCAGGGGCTCTCTCTCTCAGTGTGTTGGTGATTGTTTCAGAGCTAGAGGAGCTCTTATCTCTGCGCCTGTTAACGTGGCCCTCCATTAGTGCTGCTTGTTGCAATTCACAACACCACCGTTGCCATGGCTACAATACAGCGTTGCCACAGAGGCTGGGACGTCTTTATGTGACTGAAACGGAGGTGCATTTTCCCCTTCAAGTCTGAAAGTTTTCCAAATTCATAATGTTCTTTGTGGACATTTCATTCATTTATCACCAATGGAACCAGTAAATAGTGTGGTGCCAAAACTTACTCCAGGAACCATAAACTGAAAAAATAAACTGGCTGGGATGGAAGTCTATCACAGGGTATCATATACACTTATGCATTGATTCACATTTGCTTTTACGTTTAGTCATTTTGGAAGATGCTTTTATCCAAAGCGACTTATAACTGAGCTGAGCAGCTGAAGGTTAAGGGTCTTGTTCAAGGGTGTAACAGTTACAGTTTGGTGGTACAAGCAAACACAACCGCAAACTCACACCCTTCAGTAGTCCGGAGTCCTAAGCAGTGAGCCACCACTGCCTCAACAGCATGTTTTTGGGAGGAAACCCATTTGGATACAGAGAAAATATGCGGCAACTGAATCTGTGATGCGCCAACACTCCCTGCTGCACCACTGTGATGCCCTACATGGAGACTTCACTTTACATATTACTTCGGTGTGCGACACTTTCAGAGTAGCTTCCAGGACAGGGAGCCATGCGCAAAAATGAATTCAGATATTAATATTCTCACGTTGCACATTCTTGTATCACACAAGCGATGATGTATTTTCACCGTGACGTCCCAGTGATGTTTTCACTTTGTCTTCTTCATAACATTGTGCCTTTGGTTTTCATTGTGCTTTCACAACCAATACAAACCATTACCATTGTGAGATATCCAAACAGAGCCAAAATTCATGAATGTGTCATTGTTAATCATGCTCGGCAAGGGCCATCACCTCCGTCCCTCCTATCGCCATTAATCTCACTCAACTCCAGCACCGCAGCACCTGGATTCTCATCATTATGAGCAAAGGGGGACGGCTGAACGTGGGGGGGAATCGGCAACGCCTGTGCTATATTCTTCTATTTATTGAAAGTGACACAGTGAGAAATAAAGGCCTAGTAAACACTATGAAAACTATTTCATATGTGCAGATATGGTGATTATCCGACGGCAAAACAAAAAAAGTAATTTAAGCCTTGCAACAGCTGTGAGCTTGTTGTATCAGTGCTCTTAAGGATGAAGAAATTCTCTCGGTCTGAGCCGAGGGGTTTGGTGCTCATTTGAATTTTCCTCATTTTATATATAAATATATATATAGAAGGAAAGAAAGAGATGTTTGCATTTACTTTAGCCTTTAGGTATCCTTTCATGGCTAGCAGGAGTCGGCTTCAAAGAACTGCCATGACGATCTTTTCTCCTTTTCCCTTCATCGAGCTAATCCTGCCAGAATCAGGAAGCAGGTCGATGGAAGTTCTGTCCATATAATGTGACTGCTAGGAGTAAATACACTTAACAGGCCATGAAGAAGCAGACAAATAAAAGATGTGTATGTGTGTGTGTGTGTGTGTGTGTGTGTGTGTGTGTGTGTTCGCCACACATTGCTCGGGGCCTCTGTGCCTCAGACTGCTCCTGATAAGCTTTTCCATTGGCATTGTTCTGAAGAGATAGAACCTATTGAAATGAAATCTAAAGGCTGAAAGAGCCAATTCTCTCTCTCTTTCTCTCTCTCCCTCTCTCTGTGAACTTATCTATGAGAAGGACAGGTGAAAATGGGCACACTGAGAGAAAAGCCCAGGTCAACCACCTCCCTCCCTCGCTCTGTTCTTTTCAAACTGACCGCCGACAGACCATCCAGTATCTACACCTCACACACAACTAGACGGTTTTGTCTTTGCCATAATCCCGCCAGACAGCCATGCACACGCAGCAGTGCACAGACGCGCTGCCAATTACATCCCTGCAGTTCGGAGGACTGGCGGGGAGGAGAACATGGCGTGTCATATCTCAAAATTTCTCACACGTTTTCACCTTTCAGCTCGACATGTCTCAAACATAGTGTCCGAAAACACGTCTGGGGGTCTGTTTCCCAGCCACACGCACCCTCCCTTGCTCTTCTTCTGTTGCTCCTTCAGTGCTGCCTGCCTTCAGCAAGTGCCACCCAGGAGAACTGTTCTCATTAACCTTTTACGCCTCTACTCGGTGCCATTTAAAGGCAGAAAAATTCACCTCCCGTGTCAGATCGATTCTTTTCATGCCCTCCTGGTGCTTACCGCTCGCTCTGAACCAAGATAGCCTTCATATCTCCAGTTCTCACCCGAGCTTCCGGCTGAAAGAGGTGAAAAACTGAGAAGCAAATTCGTCCACTTTGCTTTCAACGTTTTTTTTTATTTGTACGTGACTCCATTCAGCGGTTCTCCTCTGAGCTCTGGGATCGGTTTAAGCAAGGCAGCTGACTGAGCTGCCCTTCAAATAAAAGTGATGCAATTACCCATAAGCAGTGGCAAAACATGTTGAGGATAATGATGAGTAGCTGAGGAAAAATTAAGTGCAAACTGCTATTTAAACGATTTGCATCATCTCACCCGATAACTCTCTCTGTCAGAAACTATGGCAACAGTTTTTTAATAAACGCTGGGCCGAAAATATTTGTCCTCTTCACAGACGTACAGTCAAAACCGTCAACAATTTAATAAGATACCAGACCTCCAAGGAATCTGATCACTCACAGATAAGACACTAAAACAGAGCTAATAACAATATAGCATATTAATGATGTGATCCAGTTTGTACAGAGAGGAAGCAGAGCATCATCACAGATCTACTGACAGACGAATGTATCTCACCTAAAATATTCAAGGAAGTTCAGCTTGCAATTAGAAGCCTAACAGAAAAAAAAAATCAATTCTCACACCCACTGATGATGGCTGGATAATATGTCTGTGTAGATGACAGCAAGTCAATCGCAGCTTGTTTCTGGCAAATGGGTTACTTCAAGGTTATTACAGGACGGGATAGAGATTCCTGTGCTGGGGGTCAAAGTTCAGACTGAGAGCGAGGAGAGAGATGGGCCCTTCATTTCACTCATCGCAGCAGCCAAATAAGACCTGTCGAAAGTGTTGGTATGAAAAATATGCCATTTTCCATTACTGTGATGCAACGGAGCCTGTTTTTATTTCTACTGCGTCTCAGGTTGATTGACATTAAATATTAAATAAATGATGCATCAGTAAATGAATCAATAATGTATATCATTTATTATGCAAAGAGAAAAAAAAAAACAAACAAACAACAAACTGTTGCTGTTTCAGTCATTGGAGTAATTTGTTCCCTTTCATTTTTGTAATTGTAATTAAAACAGAGTGGCTGAGAGCTCGGCGTAGAGCGCAGGCTGCCAATGCGGACCCTTCCATCTTTCTTCTCTTATCAATTAGTGTAACAATAATATTGCTCCCTTGCTGCATGAGCCATTAGCATTTTGATTGAACATCTCAAACACAAAGTGGCAAGGCTGTTTAATGCCACAGGATTGTCTCGTGCTGTTCTGCATTGCTGCATTCTTCTCTACTGGGGCCTGTCACTTTCATCTGAATAAAGCCTCTGATGGGGGGAACTAGGGGGTGGGGGGTTGTAAAACATGGCTGGAGAGGGAGAGTGGGGGTTAGTTGCTTAAAAATTAAAGGAAAAAAAAGTCGTAGATAAGGTGTTTGAAGTGTTCAAAATGTGTTTTGGAAGAGAGAGAGAGAGAGAGAGAGAGAGAGAGAGAGAATATGCGAGAGACAGGCAGACAAAGAAAAAGTCTGGTGCATCACTGCTTCATCAGAATATCCTCTTTACACGCTGACGTTCTTATGAACAAACTTTCCACACACACATTCAGCCAACCAATGCTTCCAATAGAGAACAAAAGACAGAGAAAGAGTAAGCGCTCCTATTATACTTAGCTTAGATTATGTTCTTCCCTTCTTTTTTTATACGCATGTGTACATATACGAGGGCACTTTCACACCTAGCCCGACAGGAAGCATTTTTGTGAACTCTGATCCATTTGGCTACATTAATGCAAATGAAAATATGGCTGGGTTTACAAAAGCGTTCAGAGAATAATTGATCCACAGCAGCAGCGCGTCTGGACTCGGTGTGAAAGCAGGCTAACAAAGCTGCTATATAACACACACTGCTCTCAGCTGATCATAGCAATGACATGAAAGCTTCTATTAGAGGACTGTGAAAGAAAGATGCTGGTAGCACTACCTCTGAGAGTGACAGCAACATCAGTACTTAAAGTAGAGAGAGAGAAAGTGTGTGTGTGTGTGTGTGTGTGTGTGTGTGTGTGTGTGTGATGGAGGCAAGGTTTTATATATTAGTCGTGACCAAATGTCCTTACAAGCATAGGCATATCTGAACTTGTGAGGACATTTGCCCGGTCCCCACAAGGAAAACTGCTTTTTTAAATAATGGAAGGTCCTCACAAGGATAGTAAGACAAGTATGTGTGTGTGTGTGTGTGTGTGTGTGTGTGTGTGTGTGTGTGTGTGTGTGTGCGTGTGTTTTTGCTCTCAAAACAAATAAGGCACTGATCCAATTCCCTACCTTTCTACTTGTTTCTTAGCAAAAAAGAAAATCAAAGACCTGTGTGTGTGTGTGTGTGTGTGTGTGTGTGTGTGTGTGTGTGTGTGCACGCTTTTTGCGAGCATGTGAGCTGTGCTGGAGGATACATTGTAAAGGTGGTAAAATGATCACAGGTATGACAGAAGACATTTTGTAAGAGGAAGAGCGCATTGATCTTTTTCTCTTCTTTGCTCGGGAGGCGCGCTGTAATGTTAGTGTAAAATACTCTGACTACGCACACTCTCGAGGTGTTCCAGGCAGGAGGAATCGATGTGGGAAAGTGGTAGACACACCTTGAAAATAAACTGCAATAGAAGAATCCATACTGCAGCGGAGGGCCAATTTTGAACTGCATAGCTCTGTATCCGCACTGTGTTATAAACGTCTTTCACTCTCCAGTAAGTCTACATTTACTATAGAACTGCAATCATGAGACTCAACACACACACACACACACACACACACACACACACACACAGAGGATGATATTTTAGTGCCCATGTGAGGACATCTCTGGCGCCTTTAGCAGGTGGAGTTAACAACAGGGGGCTGGGCTAAATAATGCATGAACCAATGAGATTGCCATGAAGTCGTTATTTGCATGACGGGTGTGGCGGAAGGTCATGTGACCTCCAAAGCAGCTGGTTATTACCACTGTTTTATTATTTATCAAAACCATTTCACATCCAAGAGGCCAGGCTCTCTGTGCAGCTGCTCCCTGCCTACCCCCTGCCTCGCCAGCCAGCGACCCCCCGCCAATCACACTGCCTGCCAACCGGGTAAAGGCAATCACAAACAAGTCGGCCAATCACCGCAGGGAAGAGCTTTTTTTTCCCTCTCAGCCAATGGCCGGAAACGAAAGGTCAGAAGTGTCAATCAGTCAGGGATATTTCGAGAAGATTGAGAAGTTTATGGAGGATTAGCGAGCGAGTCAGTTCTCAGAATGAAGGGATCACAGGAGACAGCATTAGGGTGCATAAATAAAAAGTGCATACCTTCTAGCCATCAATTCAGCTCTTCCTGTCATCCTGTCATTTTCTTAAACTACCAACTCTGTCAGAAAGACGGATATAACGAAGCTCGCGCAAATATAAACCATCCGAACGAACCACATCGCAACACAAAACCGTTCCAATTTTCACAACAAATCAAACACAACACAATGCCAGGATCAGGGAACATTACAAACATTTACTCTGAATGCGTCCAAGCTTGGGGCTGAGTTCTTAATGATAATTAATGAAAATTACACATTACACATTTATCAAGCACTGCATGTGACGGGTTCTGAGGCTCTGCTGGAGGAAGTCAAAGGAGGAGGGAGGAAATCCCAAGCCAGCAGAGACCCATTTTCAAATCTAATGTTTGAACATTTCACAGAGAAGTCTTCAGTCTTTAGTGTCTGAGGGGCACAGGAGGGAGAAAAGAAACAAACAAGGCATGGAGCTTGTTACGATGACTGCCTTCAGTATGTGATAAAACAAAAAAAAAAAAAACAAGTCAATGTCAACTATAATAATTAGTAATTGCAGGTCATTCAAATCATATTTACAAAATAAAAGTCATTGTGTTTGTGCACGGTAATGAAAATGATTATTTTGCATGGCCTGTGCTGTACAAGGCAATCATGCAAGGCTACGTTATTGATCATAAATGAGAAGGAAGCACGTCTTCAGGTTAACAATGCATAGATTATTACTCCACTAATGTCACTGAGTGATTTATGAGGCCCTTTAAGACAAGTGTATCCACTCCCATGAAAAGAAACCCGTCCGACATGAAATAAAAGCTTCCGTTTCATAGCGAGACTGCAGAACGCAGCGGACGTTATCTGGAGCTTGAAACACCACGGCATCATTGTGCACGCTTCTCCTTTCCGAGCACGTGTGGCAAACACCCGCAGTGCTTAACCTCTGGAAAAGGCAGCGTTCGGGACTCTATGAATGCTGATATGCGGTGTAGTAGGAGCTTCCCCCTCCACTCCCCCGCTATGCTCATATAGAATTTGCTCTTTCTGAGACAAGAGCTTTTCAAGGTTACAAATCGAGAAACTGGGAGCATTTAAAAAGGTCAGTAATTCTCCACAAAGTAGACAATTTAGAGCTGGCCACTCATTTCCTGCTGGGTTTTTTCTCTCCTCCCAGCGTTTGGATACTGATACCAGGTCATTCCAGTCTAAATGGGCTACACTCGTGTGTTTTCAAAAGAAAGTTTGTTTGGGAGAAACTGCAATGAAAATGAGTTCCAGAGATTTTGGACTATATCTTTTTTTTTTGTGGTAGTTATTAGCAGCTCCTATTGTCATTTTTGTCTATTTCATGACATAGCAATAACCTGACAAAGCGTTCCTCTGAACACCAGTAATGATTAATGAAGAAAAGTCATGAAAAAGGTTAAGTACTCTAATCAGATTTCCTTGACACCAAGGACATTTCCTTGTCAATACATATGAAATCTTTTCCAATAAATTTAATTAGTGGTGCTATTGGTGTTTACGTTTTGGTTCATTATACTTTTATGTGTACTGGGAAACCAAACAAAACCAAAGGGGAAATGACAAAAAAAAAGTATACCTTTTGCTCCAATTCAGACTCAGCAAATGGACTAGTTGGTGCAAAAGTGGCCTTAGAGAACATTGCCAATGGCAGGCTTCGGAGGAAGACACATTCATTCATTCATTCATTTATCTTCAGTAATAACTTTGTCCTAGTCCAGGTTGTGATGGTTATGGAGTGTATCCTGAGAACACTGTGTGTGACGCAGGAATACATAGTAATACATAATAAAATTAAGACCCGTTGTATGATAGTGTCATAAATGTACACTGCTTTGGAAAAATGTAACTATGCAGTCCCTGTACCTTTACAGGATAGGCTAACTTTGGGGGATTGAAGAAGCGCTTTTCTGCAGGAAGTGGCTCATTGATCTTATTCCTCTCAGAAATTCCTGAGCTGTGTCATGTTATATCAGCCGTGTGGTATGGTGTAATTTGGATGCCACCCAGATGCATCAAGTTTCCTTACAGCCGCGATAAACAGGCTAACATCAAAAGGCAATTTGCAGCAGCCGTCGCTTTTCCAAATGCAATCGGAGCAATCAACTGCATCTACGTCGCAATAAAGACACCATCTGTGAATGAATATGTGTTCGCAAACAGAAAGCATGATCACACCGTTATTTGTGCTAGGGATCTATGATATGCAGTTGGAATCCAGAGGCATGGGTCAAGCCAGTAGTATATTAGCACTATATTGGTATATTAACATTATAAACTCGGTTTTTCACTTTACAGACTGACAATTATATACTCAGATTATTCTGGCCTCATATTTTTGATAGTTTATCTAATATCAGGAATATCTTAAGTACTACTGAGTGCTATTTATGGTTATTTCACTTTGGTGACATTGTTGGATCTCATGCGCGATGTGTTTTATTCTAGTTTTAGAGCATGACACAGAAGGGTGATTCCACACACATTTGCAGTATTAGCTCCAGTGTATTGTACACATATTTGGCGGATTTGGCACACCGCAATATTTTGGTTCACAACCCACTGGCCATCAAAACTGTCATTTACCAGGAAGCCAACGTTCTCCAATACACCAAATTTGGGGGAATTTTCCAGTTACTGCTCCCTGCTGAACACAGCCATTGCTGGGGTTTTTTTTTTTCTTCAAGCGAATACACTTGTATGCTAGTATGTTAGCATATAACGTCATGAAAACACAGTGTGCTTAGGAGAAGCATGTTGTGAATAAATCATTGCGTTATAATTAATTTAATCAAAATAATGTCTCATAAAATGTTCAACAAATGGTTTTATCTCAGGGTCCAGCATTGGTTTTTCTAAACCATGTCCCTGTACGCAAACCTAACACTAAAGACTGTTAAGCAGGGGACAATATTTTGGGCCAGGTTCATGAAATTTTCCATGTTGTCAATATCATCATCCATGGTGGCGACTCAATGACAAGAAGATGGATGGCTGGATGGATGGATGGACAGATGGATGACTTACAGGAAAGACAATCTTCCTGTTAGTGCAAAACAATAATAGCCTAAACTCCTCTATGCTCTTTTCCACTAAGCCTGCAAGACCTGACACATTCACTAAGAACTGCTTAATGCAATGTTTCCTCTTATCCACAATGGCAGCTACAAACCCTCTCATTTAAAAGGCACTGCAACAAAAATGGGTGAGTAGCCATGATATTTTCAATGACATTCCCAACTAATTGCTGACACCACCCAGAGCTTCTTACAAGGAGAGAGGATATTAAACACTAATATAAGAGAATGGCGTAGCCCCTTTTTGAAGGCATGCCAGCAAAGGTGAGGGTATATCTAATTAGGTTTACTCAGGGATCTCTGACAGAGAGACGTGCTGGATGTGAAGCCGCTGGAAATTGCTGCCATTATGCTGCAAAAGGCCAGAGCAAACTCAGCTAACCTTTTTGTGATGTAAAGGAGCTTCTGTGGATCAACACTGCTTATACTGTTTACACTGTCTCCGCTACATTATTGCCACACTTCTTGCTCGCATTAGCACAAAGTGGATATCTTGGAAAGGACGGAAGGAGAGATTAAGGATAACTGATTGAGAGACAGCTCCTTCATGTTTTGCAGCATGTTCCACGACGAACCCCGGCACAGATACAGCGCTGTGCGGCAGCGTTCGTAGCGGAGGCGACTCACTACGATCATACTGTTGCTGTACTTAAGTACAGTTATCAAGCATTTGCACTTAAGTAAGTTTCAAAAGAAGAAAAAAGTTCTCGACAGTCTACTCAATACACACCTCTCTACTTTCTAAGCATTTCAAAAAAGATGACGGACTCGATCATCTGCATGTGTATGAAATTCGTAAGGTTTCATTTTTTTCATCAGACAGTTTCAAAGCAGTTTTAGTAAATCTAAACTATAAAATATAAACTCTATATACGACAACAAGAACATAAGGATTGTCATATCCACATTTCACGTGTGATTGCCGTTTTACACTAAACAGGAACTAAATGCTCAACAATTCTCTCTTAAATCTAAACAAACATGCAATTACTGAATAATTATCAGTAGAAATACATATTACATGATTTTAGCTACATTTCATATTTATTTTGTCATGTTTGTAACATAATGATTTCCTATTAGAAGGAAAGCTGGATACTTTATTTACAGCATTTAAAATGTCACTGTTTAAAATGGGTGGCCAGGTGGCCAGGCGTATCCCGTGTTCATCCCATGCATAGATTATACACGTTTAACATCACGTTATCATGTGCACATGATGCAGTACCAACAGAAATGATGGAGATTGTGTAGCGTAATGTGGCGCGATGTCTGAAACCGACTGAATAAACTCAAGCTGTGTCTCAAATTACACATTGATTTACTATTCTAGACAGATTGGAGTATTCACACAAACTCATTTCCATACGTTTGCATTCAAAAATACTCTAAAAACCTAGCACAAGGCTTAAAGGTCATTGTTCAATTCAGTTCAGTTTTATTTGGATAGTGCTTTTAACAATGGACACTGCCACAAAGCAGCTTTATAGAAATATATAAATTCTGGATATACATTTTAAATGCATAAATATATCTGTAATGAACAAGCCAGAGGCAACGTTAGCAAGGAAAAACTCCCTGAGAAGACATGAGGAAGAAAACTTGAGAGGAACCAGACCCAAGTCATCAGACTCAACTTAATTTGAGAGGCAGCTTATTACAACAATCATGACAACAGAAAGATTTAAATACAGACTAACAGAGCTCACTCGTGTGCTATCACGTTTCTTAGCCAAATACAATCCCCGGATTTCAAGTCTGCAGCAATGACACAAGCACACACTGTGATATCTGCCCAGAGAGCCACTGTAATAATGCAGTACGGCATTACACAAAAACATTCTGCATTCTAAAAATTACGCATGATTTAATATCAATATTATGCAACATTAAATGGCTGTTATAGCTTAGTTTAAAACACTCAGCATTAAGTAGCTTAATTGTGAAGTTGTTACTCAGCTCACATAAAACTCAAATTACAGGGCGAGATATGATCCGAGATCCTTCAAGGTCAGCTGGAGTGAACAACAAGCAATTCCTCCTCTCCTCCTCTGCGCCTAAAATGTGAAATGTTTTGCCGTGCTGCGACTAATCGAGCTCTAATTGCTGACGGGGGGGGAGCTGGAGAGTGAAGGGTGTGGTGTTCTCTACGAGAGCACGACTTGAGCAGATACCGGAGAGATAAAGACAGGGAGGGAGGGAAAGAGGAAAGAGAAAGAGAGCGAAAGTGAAAAAGATCAGGAGGGAGAGGGGGAAAAAGTGAGGACGAGGGGAAAGGGAAAGAGGAGAGCTCACCCAGGAATCACTCTTTCTGTTCGTTTCCTGCCAGGCCTCCTCTTCAGCTCAATCACTCCATCAGAGTGACTCTTGGCATGTTCTGAGCGTCTGATAATCACGCCGTAATCAGAGTAAACAGAGGGGAACTGCATTTCAGACGCAGACACTTTACGACTTAAACAGCCTTAATGTGGTGACTAGAGAGCAAAACATCATCTTCCTTACAGCATAAATCTCAGCAACTGGAAATATCGAAATCTATCTCCTAAAAACACAATGACTTACTGTATTTAAATGTGCCTATAAGTGTAATAATGTTTACGTTATCATTAACGTTTTTCCCCCAAAATGCTTCCAAAATAGATATGAAATGTGCAAGGCTAAGTGATACCAATACCAGCCTAAGCCCTTAACAGAATAAGTCTCTAAAAACACACATATAGACAGTAGTTTTATCACTGCCGCAGTGGCATTGGCTCAGGCCTTGCTGCTGATGGTAGCTGTGATAGGTCTGTCCCCTAGCAGCCCGTTCCAGCTAAGCAGATTAAAATAATTACACTCCCTATGTCTCTGCTCCAATATGCGCTCACCAAAAACAACCCCCACACCTACAGGAAACCTGTAGTAAAAGAAACATACAACCCCCACACCTACAGGAAACATCCCGTAGTAAAAGAAACATACAACCTCCTGTACCTACAGGAAACATCCTATAGTTAAAAAAAACAACCTCCTGTACCTACAGGAAACATCCTATAGTTAAAAAAAACAACCTCCTCTACCTACAGGAAACATCCTATAGTTAAAAAAAACAACCTCCTGCACCTACAGGAAACATCCTATAGTTAAAAAAAACAACCTCCTGCACCTACAGGAAACATCCTAGCATCCATACACAATAGCCTGACCTTCACAACCGTTGGCAGTACCATGCTAATTCATAAGCTTTAGATATTCATGCAAATCAGAACTACTTTTAAACCTACATTCCTTAGAACAGCTTTATAGCTTTATCCAAATCTGATTTAGTGTCATATTTCAGATCTAAAACGCTGCTTTACCATTTATTTAATGATTCCTGAATCATGAATGGATTCTGATATTGCAGTAGCTTTATGTAAAAAAAAAAAAAGCTCAAATGTATTATACACACTAAATACTCTTCAGTACTTTCCTAAGTCACATTTACCTTGACCAATTTTTTTAAAAATTGATTTTCAAATTCCACACTGTACAATTTTATCTCTCTCCCTCTCCTCCCTGCTGGAAACAAACAGCAGTCTTTCAGTGGATTTCAGCACATCATTCATTATTAGCTGATGCTGAAATATTTACAAGTGTGGAAATCCATTCATGGGTTGTGCAGGATGTCAAATTATGTAGAGTAATCACATGAGTGCACGCACACACGCACACGCACGCACACACACACACACACACACACACACACACACACACACACACACGTTATTCCATTAGCTTGCCAGAAAAACCTCATATTATCTGGATTTCTGCATGATTGGCTTCTAAAATGTGACCTAGTCTTCCAGTTACAATAATAAATAAACCACGTTTTATCTATTATACATAAACAAAGGTTAGACCACGCCACATGGCCATGATCCAGATCACACGAGTAAATTAGTGGCTCTAACAGAAAACAATCATCCATATTTAGTATGATTTGATTCTTGATGAAATCGTGTAGTATGAAGTTCAGAATGACATCGTGAACCATGTAAAGGTCCGTTTTAACACCAAACACTTTGTTTAAACTATTTCTTCAATGACTAAGCAGTATAAAATGTCCTATTTGTTATCTGTAAAACAGGTCCTGCCCATGCTGGATTACATTTACCCAGAAAAAAAAGAAGAATAGCAATACAGGTGAATAATTCCTGAGCAAATGACTGTATGTATTTCTCCTAATGCAGGGCTTCCTGAGTAATAACAATCTCGTCCAATCCGACCTCACCGTAGGCTTACATCATCACCCAATCATTCCCTCCAGTAACCATACACTTACACTCACTGCTGGGATGGACGTATAGCGTTCTGAACGTTCACTGTTTCTTGATTGTTATGGAGGTATTTAAATAATAACTACAAACAATAAGGATGATGATGCCACTGCTTTTTTTTATATTTGTGTAAAATGGCCCATGCTACTACATTTACTATTCATTTCTACACTCGCTTCAGACTAAATTGGCTGTCCAAATAGCACACTTGTAAATAAAGTACAACATCTTTAGTTTACTCTGTAGAATACTTTTTGGGTATNCGCACATACTTTAGAGACTCGGCTCGTTTCGGTAAAATCTGACGACTGAATCGGGGATAATCAGAGGGATGATCAGAATCGAGAATGTTAATGTGTTCAAGAATCAGTTCAAGGTACATCAGCTTTACTACAGCTTACTACAGAACAGATGTAAGCATAATCATGCTAGACTCCATGAAAAGCTGAGAAAAAAGCAAGGCGATGGACTAGCGAGACAAATGCGCGATAGTGAGGATAAAAGGAAAGAGTGGGCCAAACACATTCCCATTTACATTTTAAATTAACGCCAGGTCTGTAGACGGCTCAGCAAGACCCGGCAGGCGTCTCACACTGGGCGTGGGTGTGCATCTACCGCCGACTTTAGCCACCAGTCAGGAGACTGTATGAAACACACTGCAAAATGAAGCGCCTGGCTTCATATCAGACCCTGTCATTCTCACTCTCGCTCGCTGTGTGAGACCTTGGCTCGATTCGATGTTCTTTCACAGGAGGAAACAGAGAGAGGGCACATGGAGAAACAGGCTTTTAGCGGTTGGCTTGTCTGTAACCTCGGACCTGAAGGACAATGCTGAAAAGCTCTGTAGCAGACAGAGAGACTGCTGAGGATTAGAGTGGTCTAGCTCTTCTCTCATGAAACTTGTATCTCTCCCTCACTTTAAGAATCAGAACTAAAAAGAACGAAGGTGAATAAACGCGAGAGTATAATTCGTTCCTAATTTTCACTTCTTATCATTCGCTTTCTTTCGTCAATGCTCTGCTTACCTTCAGGAAAAAAAAAGAAAATAAAACATCCATTCAAGCATTATCTTCAAACACTAGTTTTATTGGCTCTCAGCCCCCCACCACCACTACAGTCCAGTTGGCCGCTTAATTCACTGGAGGCTCCAGCCACATGCAGTAATTGCTGACAGCCTATTAAAAATGGTGACCTTACAGAACCTCGTTTAGCTGCCAGCGCTAACGGAGGGAGAATTTAACGAGGGCGACACAACTAAACAAAGAGACAATCGCACATATTCCAAATGCCAAGTATTAAAAGTGAAACCATATCCGCAGGCGGCGATGTGGCACACGAGGGTCTGTAATGGAAATAGCTCATCTCCACCTGCATTGTCTGCGCTCGCTGTTTACCAGCTGAATGTTTAATAGTCTCATTTCTGAGCCACCGCACTGCTGCTTGTCTGCTCAAGGATAAGCGAAGAATAGTCCCTTTTTTTCCCTTTCACATTTCAATCAGTGGCCATGGTTAAACAGGCCCTTCACCCTCGCTGTGACCGAGTCATCCCCTCTTACTCTTCACCTCTGCCTGCTGTCCCCATACACANACACACACCATCCCCAATGGGAGTATTTACACGAGCAGAGCAGGCACGCAGACGAAGAATGAGACCTGCTGGGGCTTTTCCACTTCGGATGGAGAGCAGGAAAAGTGTTCGTACAGCACTCTGTAAATCTCACTAATTCTCATTTGACACTCTGATCTGCATTTAATAACAGACAAAAGTCATAAAGATGCAGCAGAGCTTTGCTTTGTTCACACTGTGTTACAAGATGAACTTGAACTTGACATTTAGAAGTGTGCTGGGTTTTTTTTTTTACTATCAAATGTTAAACAGTGGGGAAAAAAAAACATCTTTTTGTGATTAAACACCCACATCTCATTTTTTTAGCAAAGCTCAGATATTCAGAGCTCGCAGTTTCACTTTTCTGAAGACACTGTGCCTACTACATCTACTACCAAGAACTACACTATATAGAAACACGTTACTTAAGGGCAGTGTTCGTATGGCTGTATGCCACCTAAATAAGCTCTTTATGACAGTTGACATAAACCTACACACACATGTAGGAAGGCTTATTCTAACAGGGGTCAACTGTCAGAAAGACTTCTGTCCAACTACATACTGTTCATAGCGCTAATGCAACCTACATAAGCCCTGTATGACAACTGACATAAACCTATGTAGGCATTTTGAGTAAATCAGGGCTAGTGTGTGAGTTAGGTTACTACACTATATGGCCAAAAGTATGTGGACACCTGACCATCACACCCAAACCATGTCTTTATGGACCTCTGTTTGTGCACAGGGGCGTTGGTGGAACATGCTGGAACATGTTTCGGCCCTTACGTTTCAGTGAAAGGGAATCTTAATGTTAAAGCATGTGGCCTACATGTGGGTGTGATGACCAAGCGTCCTCATACCTTTGGTCACACAGTGTATGTGAATGATCAGTGAAATCATTCTACTTGATAGCATATTCAGACTTGTTCCACACTGCCACATCTGTAACTCTGAAGTTAGCTTCTTCCTTAAAGACTGTCCTTTGGCTAGTCCAAAAGTACACAGTACTTCAAACTACTTAACAGTCACACCAACACACAATCTCTGACCTGTTCATTCCTCTGGAGGAAATACAGATATATAGCACAGGTGGCCAATAAGCTAAAGTGGAGTCGTAAGGGAAGGGACTGTGTATTACTCACAAGCCTGTAGGCATGAGTGTGCCGGGCCGGGGAAACATTCCTTGCTGTACGTGTGCAGGTAAATGTCGAGATAATCAAATAGAGGCGATTGATTGGTTACAGTGAGCACACCAAGCTTTTATTGGGCCACATTAGCCTTGACCTTGAGGGCCACATGTCCTTGAAGATGTAATGCTATAATGTAGCATACTGTGCGACGTATTCTTAGGGGAAAATACCAGCTTCAGTCTCTGTAAAATAGAACCACGAGCTACGATCTAAGCAAAACACAAGGACACGGGACACAGTGATAGCAAGCAGAACGCACATATACACACATACAGTATCAGTCAAAGTCTTTTCCACATCTCTAGAGCACTACTGAAAACTCACATTACATAATTCAACAGCATACTGTGATGAAAGGCGTTAAACAAATCAAAACCTATAGACTCGTAGATCCTCCCAGAGTAGATTTGGTGAAGCGCTGCCCACTCTCGGCATTCGCTCAGCCATATTCAGGAGGAGCTATCTGCTTTTTACTACGGTCTTGTAGTCCTCTTCTATAATAAGCTATAATAGTTCACAGTTTTCCTTGTGTGATAAATGGAACCTACTTGTTGTGAAATAAATTCATACATAGGCATCAACCTCACTATTTAGATTTTTCTTACAAACACATTCCGAGAATAAACCTTTACATCAAAATGTCTTTACTGTGAACAACTCAATACATTTCTACCTATTCAATTTGACTGACACCGCCTGTGTGCATACACACACACACACACACACACACACACACACACACACACACACACACACACACACTCTTACCTCTATGCCTATTTGTAGTTTTATCAAACATAAGCATGGCATCCTCTACCTGAAAGAGAAGAGAAAAAAAGGATTATTTTGTGAAATATAGACAACTCACTCTTTACACACACTCTGGCTGTCACATTCTTTTAAAAAAAACTGCATTTGAACTTTAATTAAATATAAGATATAGATGCGTTTGAATATTAAACATGAATATAAATATCAACGTGCCGATAACGTTGTGCTGCCACAGACAGAACAAACATCAGCAGTATTATTATACAGATCGTATAAGCCATAAGGGAACTCTGTCACGTGTTCAAATATCACACAAAGGCAATATTATTAGTTTATTAGAAACTTAAATGTTTCAAATTCATTTCAATCATTGCTTAGGCTGTACAGGATCTATGCAAAACAACACGTGCCAGATTCCACTCTCACTGGCCGCTTTATTAGGAACACACGTACACCTGCTTATTCATCTGTCAATCCTATAGCAGCAGTGCACTGCAGAAAATCATGCAGATGCACATCAAGTGCTTCAGTTAATGTTCACATCTTACATCAAAATGCGGAAAAACGTAACCTCAGTGACTTTGACTGTGGCACGGTTGTTGGTGCCAGACGACTGCTTGGGGCACAACGGTCTCTAGAGTTTACACAAAATGGTGCCGAAAACAAAAAACATCCAGTGAGCGGGAGCTCTGAGGACAGGTGAGAAAGGTCGGAGGAGAATCGCCTGACTGGTTTGAGCTGGCAGGAAGGCTACGCTAACTCAAATATTCACTCTTTACAACTGTGCTGAGCAGAAAAGTATCTTACAATCTTACAATCATGTTAAATCTTGAGGTGGATGCGCTAAAACAGCAAAAGACCACATTGATCACCTGATCAGTGAAATTCATTCTGTCACGCCTAAAACACTCTCGTGTACACCTACTCACGTGCTCATACACACGTATGCCTGTGAGCAGTCTGAACCCAACAGCAGCCTGATCGAAGGAGCCCAACAGAACACACCACTCAGAGTGACCCACACAAAAATGCCCATATGAAAATGGATGCCAAGGTCCCGCCTGCACCCTTGCGAGGAGTGTAACCCTAAAGCAGAGGACGCAGAAGCAAACACCTGCTCACAGAGCCGTCAATCAGCGGCATGACAAAGAGCAAAGCCGCCAGGCTTAATGCGCCTCATCAGCCTCAATCATCCCCAATAAGAGTCACTCTGACTGGCACACACACTCAGACTGATGGAAACCGTTATCCTCCACTGCAGAAGACGAGTGCGACTACTGCGCTAATGCATATTTATGCTAGTCTATCACATTAAACCTGCTCTACAGACCAGATAGGCCTCGCATGAGTCAGAAACGACTCCGAAACAAGAGTCTTCACTTCTACACTGTTTTTGTTAGGTGATAAACTAGGCCTAAGAGCAGCCAGACTCCCTGCTTAGATCTTAAGACTCCCACGGCCCAGCAGGTCCACCTTTAGAGAAATGCCATGATGTGAGGGTGTACGCTCCCTTGGCATGCTGTCCTCGGTGACAGTCGCTAGGTAACAGACTCAGAGCAAGCTGTGTCCTGGTTTGTCGTTTCACTCTCTTCTATAGGCACTGACCCCCCACGTGATTACACTCTACCCCTCTCGGTCTCGGTCTCGGTCTCGGGGCCTCATATGTAAGTGTCTGTCTCTATAATGTGCAAGGTCTCTCTCTCTCTCTCTCTCTCTCTCTCCCTCTCTCTCTCTCTCTCTCTCTCACTCTCTCTATCTCTCTCTCTCTCTCTCTCTCTCTCCCACTGGTTCAGGTTCAGAGGAACACTGTATCACCTGTCACTGTCACAATATCAGTGCAAACAAATATTACAGCAAGCATTGTGGATTTCCTTCTCCTGTGTGTGTTTACCTGCGCTGACATGCTGTCATATAGCACAACACACATATAGCTGCACAAGTTTATTCTTTTAAAAAGATGTTTCAGTTTTTATGGATGCGCAGCGGTTACATAAGCTATGATGGCACAGGCTACAAAATAGGGTTGTCAAATCCATTGAAAAAACTATTACATTTTAATAACAAAACAAGATTAATACAGTTCTATAAAACATGATGTAGTATTAACATTTATTTGAATATTAATGAGAATAATCTTACACTGGCAAAAAAAAAAAAAGTACAGGCAATGCCAAACCACAGAAACGTTCTTAAACAAAGAACATCACATGGCGGTAATATGCATTAATTATGTAATTAATGGAGGTGATATGCTTTAGTATGCATTATATAATAAATTCGAAGATCTCTGCTTTGCTTATGCACAAAAATTTAGCTTTTTTTTTTCTGACATTTATGTTCAAATATTTGAGGCTATATCTCAAATGGATTACCATCACTATGCTTTTTATTCAGGGTACAAAGATTACTACAAAGATAATGACTTAGTAAAGCTGTACCTAGTGTACAATCTGCTAATTAGAACACTGTTTCAGATTTACACACACAACAGAGAGTTGGAAAGTGGTAACTACACACACATGATATTACTCTTTGTTCATTTATTATATTCATTCATCATTCATTCATCTTCTGTAACTGCTTTATCCTGGTCAGGGATGTGCTGGATCCGGAGCCTATCCCCAGAATACACACTGGATGGAATGTCAGTTCATCACGTGACACTATGCACACACACACTCACACCTAAGGGCGATTTAGCTTAGCCAATCCACCATCTTACAGGTTTTTGGGAGGTGGGAGGAAACCGGAGAACCCAGAGGACATGGGAGAACGTGCACAGGCAGGAACTAAAGCTCAGGTTACTGTGAGGTCTGCAGTATATGGAGCTGTGAGGTCAACGCTATCCACTACACCACAATGGTATTGTCATTTAATATAATTTCTTAGATAATTGATACCTAAAGTAATGTGGAAATATAATGAGAAACGACATGCATTTATTCAAATCCCTTCTCCTGCTCAAAGCGACACAATTGGGTTCAAAATTGGCAATTACAATCAGAACATATTACAGAGTCCTAATCTTTCTATTCCATCCTATTCCCAGGCACATGATTAGTCATACACAATACCTTTACATACACAGAAAAGAACATATCACACACGTCTCTTCATCTGCTGCTGCCTTTGGATTGCCATGAGCCATTCATTTGAAATGGATTCCAGCATCCAGTAGATCTTAGGATAAAAGGTCTCACACACACACACATATGGACACACACTCTCAGCACAACGACAGTGCTTAATCTCTGCCCTGTATAAGAGAAGGGCCTAAAGGATAAAGAGCGTCTCCTCGGTATGTATGGTGGCTGAGCACTTCCACCAGATAAGAGCTTTCTGTATACTAAGAAGACAAGAAGAAAAAAAAAAGCAGAGAAAAGTAGATTCTTGGAGAGCTTGTCTGTTAACCAACGACTCAGGGAAAGGCCTCTTTGGTGTTTACCTGATGCTAATGTGGCTAGCAGAGACGTTGGCGTCGCATTGGAATTGGCCCTGACCTTTACTTATTAGCTCTTGTGCCGTTGCTCACAGCTCAGAGGGGGTCAGAGTCCAGGCCTGCTGCACGCTGATCGATGCGGAACACCACTTTAGTCAGCATTTGCACCAGCCCTCATGCTGTGCTCCCTTACAGTGCAGAGATGTGGTGAAGAATTAATTAGCTGAGTTTTGTGGACGGAGAGAAAAAGCAAAAGAGAGGACGGGAGAGGTAGCAGGCCGCAATACAGGAGGCCTGACTGCTCACACGCTCCACAGTGAACGCCGTTAAAAGCGCCTGTGGTGGTCAAGCTACTTCACCATTAAACCCAATTACCATTAATTGACCGAACAGGCGGCACCTTGGCTGTTGTCTAATACGTAGCATATGACGGGGCACCATGGCTAAGCCCCATCATAATGTCTCTTTTATGGCAGACAAAGACGTGGCAGGCCTGCCAGAGCAGCGATAAAACCGCCTTTAAATGTAGTTTGTGAAACTGAGGTTTCTCTCAGGCTGAAATTTATGTTTCTTATTAGCAGGGGGCCAAGCGTTTCCCCCCTCAGAGACACTGGCCTTTATGGGCTCTTAGTGCTGGACTGTTATGAGGTAAAACTCAGTCCAGGCAAGGTACGAACCAAGAAAGTGCTCGTATAAAATATAAAACAATAACAAATGCTCACATTATTTAGATGGAAACTGTGACCTTCAGCACTATATCTGCCAAAATGATGAAACCCTTGTACCTGACTTACGTACTACTACATAAAACTGGGAAATCTGTCTTTATAAAAGCGAGCTAAACAGCCAGAGTCACGTACCACTCATTCCTGCATCGCGTTCTGTCAGCTTCCTCACCACTGCCTTAGCACACTTACTGTATCTGACAGCCTGATCTCCTTTAAGTAAGCAATATAATTGGAAATTCCACTTTTTTATTAACTGCCACGTGTATCAGCGGGGGACAGGAGGGAATACCGGCCGCAGTCAGCACCGGAAACGTGTTTACACACAGCCGATAAATGCAAAAGGCAATCCAAGACTTAAATTCACACGGCCACGGGAGAGAGAGAAAGCCACCTCCTGCCACCCGCGTTCATGCTAAATCTCCCTCAGAGTGCCGAGGTAAACAAGCGGACCTCCAGTCTCCTCTTTTCCACATGTCAGACAAACAGACAGACAAAGGCAGAAGCCAGAATTCCCCAAAACAAACCAGCGCAAACTTTTAATCGGACTTTTTGAATTATTTATCGTGGGACAAACACAGCCATATGCTCTAAGACTGGAAGCATTTTGAGGGAGTGAAAGAGCAAGCTTCTGATTTATCGGATGAACTTCTGCAGAGTGACAGCAGTCTAACAGCGCACTAATCACTCAACATGAGGACCAGGCAAGACTGGATATTTCACAGAACATACTGAAAACAAGGAGAGGGTTCTAATTAAAGAAGCATGCCCAAAACATGTGTAACATCTGTTTATTTTAAAGAATAAAACGCTAATAATGAGTGTTATCTCAAACACCACCTCCACCCACCCATACAAACACACAAACACAACCATGTGAAGACCCTTATGAGGATCTCCTACTGGCGCAGTTATTAACGCGGCTAATTACTGCTGCACCAAATCCGAACCTTAACCTTAACCAGAAGAAAATATTTTGACTCTTTTAGATCAAGAGTCAACACACACACACATGCACACACACACACACACACACACACAAGGTCTACATAAAAAGACAAAGTAAAGAGAGAAGAAATGAGCGTACACAGCTCTTTTGTGTTTGCATGAAGCACTCAATGGCTCAGTGGCTTGACAAGCAATGAGAGAATAGTTGAAGCACATCTCCAACATTATATATATATATATATATATATACAATGGGGGAAATAAGTATTGGACACGTCAACTTTTTTCTCATCATATTTATTNTTGGAAATAAATATGATGAGAAAAAAGTTGACGTGTCCAATACTTATTTCCCCCATTGTATATATATATATATATGTGTGTGTGTGTGTGTGTGTGTGTGTGTGTGTGTGTGTGTGTCAATGCAAATAAACACACCGATCAAACACAAACAGGACTGAGGTGGAAATGGATATTCAAAGGCAGGCCTCGGTTGGCTATGGGGCCAGGTGGATGAGGGGAGATATTTATTTGCATAACAGAATTGGAAGCGACTGCTGGCACACCATCCGCTGCCGTACCTCCCACACACACCCTGCAGCCTATGACCCTTTCCCCCTTTCTCTTTCTCATTCTTCATTCTCTTTTTTGGGGAAAAAAATCAGTGCTAAGCAACTTGGTCTTTTTCTTTTCTTGAAAAAAAAAAGAAGAAGAATCTGGTGATACGGGCTCTTGTTTTGGTGAGAGAGAATCCCTCAGAAGGAAAGATCTCCTGGAGAGGCTAATGATTCATAGTGAAGTAAATTCAATAGTGGCAGTGATGTTGCGCTGAACGGCGATCAGCTTTCAGGGACAAAACAAACAGAACCCGAAACCAACAGCATCAGCTGCCTCCTCTGCCAACAAGCTCAGTCCGTCTAATACGTGTGTCTTAAAATATACAGAAAGGAAGCTATTGAAGAAAAACAATTTTAGACATTTGACCTTGTTGTGACCTTGACCCTGACTGGATCAATTCCAAAATCGAATCAGCTGAACTGTTGGTTAAAATGATTATTCCATATAAACCCCACGATCATTCAACCGCTCATTCTTGAGATATCACACTAACGAGAATCTCGGGCGGATGCACAGACAACCCGAAGACATAACACCGCCTAGGACTGGCTAGCTGGAAAAATGGATTGGTGAATGTGTGTGAGAGTGAGAGTCAGTGTGTGTGTGTGTGTGTGTGTGTGTGTGTGTGTGTTGCCCTGCAATGGACTGGCATATCATCTAGGGTGTGTTCCTGCCTTTGCACCTCTGACTCTAGATCCTCAGATACCCAGATAAAGCAGTACGTATAGATCAAAGACAAAATGATATATCATCTCTGTGCTATCGTTATAAAAATATAACATTTTAAACACTGCTTGTGTGTTAGTATTGTAATGTAACCTTAATGTGGGCATGAATGAATTTAAGAACCAAGCATTCAGGACACAGTAAGCAATGGATCTATGTGGAGATTATGAGTCGTTTTCAATTCCGAGATGGTTGAAGTTCAATCATTTCATCAGTCCTTTTACACTTTTCTCTGTGTATATGTATACTGTATATACACCAGACTATCACACCCATATGTGCTCCTTCCCTAAACTATCACGTTTATCAAAGCTAAAAGCACACAATTGTCTAGAATGTCTTCGTCTGCTGTAGCATTATGATTTCTCTTCACTGAAACTAACAGACCTAGCCCAGGCCTGCTCCAGAATGACACTGCCCCTGGTTTATGAATACCTGGTTTGACAAAGTTGGTGCGGAAGAACTTGAGTGACCTGCACAAAGCGCTGACCTCGACCCCACTGAGCACCTTTGGGATGAATTAGAACACTGACAGTGTGCCAGACCTTCTCGTCCAACATCAGCGCCTGACCTCGATAACGCTCTTGTGGCTGAATGAACACAAAACCCCACAGCCACGCTCCAATATCTAGTTCAAAGACTTCCCAGAAGTGTGGAGGTTATTATAACAACAAAAAAAGGTGACCGACGCCATATTAATGCTCACTGGTTATGGTCAGGTGTCCATATACTTTTGGTCATGTAGGTTCTTGAAAAATTCTGGTGTTCTACACAATGTTTTGTGGAAGAATCACAAAACTCCTGCAGTGATACATCTATTGCTCAGGGTCAGAGAGAGAGAGTGAGAGTGAGAGTGAGACAGAGAGAGTGAGAGAGACTCTCTTTCTCTTTCTCTTTTTTTACTTTTCTCTCTCTCCCAATTTAAAGTCGGAGTCTCGTCGTGGGGTAGACTTGCAACAGGCTTCAGGAATCCTGCAATATAGGATTTAGTCCCTGTGCATTATCAAGCTGCTGTCACTCCACCACCATCACTCTGACGAGGGAAGGTGGAAATGTATGTAAATCTGCTCACTTAAGTGACAGCCTAAAGATGGGAAACAGATGAGATTAGGTACTGACGATCTTTTTTTTTTTTTTTTTCGCAGGCAGGCAGGCAGGCCCCTCATAAACTCATTTATGCCCTTAAACGTTTAATTACCAGAACCATATCACACCAACACTGCATTCAGGGCTTTGGATAGAAAATCCTGTCTAAATCCAGGCATATCGTACTGTCTGTCAGTTTCTGTGAGGAGAGCAGAGGCATTAATCAGATTTCATTTGCTCTGAAGACATTAATTATTGTGTGGAGAACGACAGCAAGTCGACATGCCTCTAATGATGTAGTGTTAGCTTAAGGAGAATCCGAACTGCTGTTTTCAAGATAACGCATCGCTCGCCAAACGTTACACCGGCTCTTACAAAGGTCGACTCAGATGCACATCAAAATAAAAAATGATATAACCGCTTGTCTATAAGTAGCACATTCTAAAACAATCATGTCAGGAAATAACATCAATTCAACAAGATCCCAGTACACTAGCACACGCAGCCCAGTAAATATTAAACCATGTAGATTATTCATTACGAGCTTCAACGTTGGTGGCACAGGTTCTGAGTTTATATGAAGCTGTTCGGTTCGAGTCACTTTCGGCAATGCCGAGTAAGAGGAATTGTGTGTAATTGTTTTGGATTAGTCGTTTGTATTTTGGAAGAGATTGTTTAGCTCTGGGAATAAAGAAGCCGTTTGGCTTAAACACCGACAGAAACAGATCGTATGCACAATACAACAGGTGGTGAGTTACAGCTGCTGCTGCTTCACACTTGATAAGGATGTCAGCAACGAGGAAATTCATTAATACGTGAAGATTTTTTTCTATCCCTAGGGTTAGACATACACAGCACCGTTTTATTGTATATGAACAGGTTAATAGCGGTATTTAAGATACGCTGTTAAAACAAAAAAATGATGAAATTAAACTTTTGCCACATGGAAAAAAAATGAATGTACATATCTTGTCTTCTGCCAACATTGTAATTCATGCAATTCACACCCACGTACAGCTGATCACATTGCTGAACACTTGTGATTTTCAGAAAGCAGGGCCTTACAGGTTCTATGTAGAGTGCTAGCTAACTGCTGAGGTCTTGCCCAGACCAGTATCCCTAAATGGCAGCTGATATGAATGAAGATTATTTCCGGCTGTTTGTGTTCTTTGACATAACCCTTACGCTGCTTATCCAAGAAGCCAAGCTAAACATAGCTACGTCTGCTGACAACGTTAACCCAGCTAGCTACCGGACTTAGCTAATTTACTAGCTATGCTGCTAATTCTCCAATAGCTCCATTTGTGATCTGTCAAATGTCTTTAAAATTATATAAAGTTTTGCATTAATTTTTAGTATTGATCAGAATGCTAGAACGCTGCAACAGAGGGTTTCGTTTAAGAAAACTTTCCCTGTAGAAAGCGAGAACTGTTAACTATTCAAAGAACTCTTGACAAGAGTGTTGCTAACCTTTAAATAAACCAGTCAGAAAATAAACAATAACAGCACTGAAATTCATCCAGAAGACATATTCTCTGTCTGAGCATTCATAAAGATCATGGCATGTACGAGACCACTCCATTCCAAGTCAATCCCATGGTGGCCTTTCACTGCGCTGCTCCATCTCTTGGCAAGAGTCATCCACAAAAGCCCACGGTGGCCCAGAACGATTGTGTGATCTGGGCCAGAAGGCCAGGGTATGAGATAGGCCACATTAGAGGAGGCTGGCCTGGAGAGAGGGCACCAGGTGACACCATGGCCACTCATTACCCAAACTCAGCTCGAAGCACAGCGCTGGAACGCTGTCGTGGCGCCGTGACAAGCCTTCCATGCAAGATTTATCCACACTCTCTGAATTGTGCCGTCTTGACCAGAGGGTCTGGTGATGAATTCCCAACTATTTCTGTTTGCAAGCTGTTCGGGAGCAATGGATTACAGCAGGATTTTATTTATGGGGCTTTAACATGCCAGGCTGAACCCCTTATTTGCCACTTTGGCCAAGCAGCCATTCTTCGCCTCAGTATATATTACAGCTGGGAGCTTGCGAGGGGCACATTATGTCCCTCTAGCAGGGCCAACTGAAGGAGCCACAAGGCAATGTTTTCAAGCTAAAATAGCAGTTGGGGAGACTGGGGGACTAAGAAGTCCTAGCCTCCTAAGGTTCAAATTTCCTAAACCTTTGATTGAGACTCCAGGTACAAGTCTTTAGTGCGTCCCTTGTACCGACCAGAATGGGAATTGGCTGCGCCACTTACTAGACTGGGCAGCATGTAAAGCATAGTGACATTTTTCTCTGAACTGTCAGTGTAAATAGCTAAATAACAAAATCAAAACTAGCAATCTCCTCAGTTGCTCAATGATGCTGAATGGCTGATAATAACAGAAAGGCAAAAGTCTGCACACCCCCTCGCTAGCAGTGGATAAAACCAGCAAAAGTCACCTTTCCACTTTATTTCCAGTGTACTGATGGTTTGCATGATAAAGAAAACTCATAAGTCAGACACTTATGAGTTTTCTTTATCTGGAAAAACTGGTATTGTTTTGCAGCTAATGGCAATAATAACTATAAAACACTGTTAGCTAACTCCTGCTAAAACTAACTAGTTGTCTGAAATGTCTTTAGTTGTTGGCAGACTAGTATCCTTTAATGACAGCTGATATGAACAAGGATTATTTCCTGCTGTATTTGTTCATTCATATAGCTGCTAGGCTGCTTATTGACGATTGCTTCTTAACCCTGCTAGCTAGCCGAGTTAGCTAACTAACTAGCTATGCTCCAAAATTCAGCACCAGCAGTTGATGTTGTAGTGCTGTAGTGCAATTATGCAGCACTTACGATGTCTTTAAAATTGTACTTAATTTTGCAGTAATTCAGTATTCAAATGCTTTTATCTCAATAAATCCAAATAATTATTGACCATCTTCAGGTTAAGCTGAATCCATAATGGCTTCCTCTTCACTGAATATGGAGAGAGTGCAACATAATGGCACTGGACACAATATGCAGTACATTATATCCAATAGAATAGCATTTGAAATTCAGCTAGTGAAAATGAGCAACTCCAGTAAGTGCCTGTTGGAAAAAAATCTACTCACATGTAATATCACTTCTGGACACTTTTTTTTTTTTGCTTATTTTTATACTTGATTTGAAAATGTATTTATTCAAAGCCTTTTTCCTGCATCAAGCAACAAAAAGTGTCATTTAGCCAAAACGTTCAGGACAATGCATCGTAATGGACTGTGATAACTAAAAGGAAAACATTTTAAATGTTAAATATGTAATTAAAATGTTTTATGCATATATACATAGCTCAGGTTACTAATAAAATAAAAGACTTGCACAAAAAAAGAAAGCACGTCCTATCCCTCATATACAAATAAATAAAAATAAATCAATCAATCATGATCACCAGCTCTCTATATCAAAATAATGATAAATGATAAATTATTAGCATAGTTAAGAGCTGCAACACCTCTGGGTAATGTTTGTCCTCCATGTAAATACATAGATTAGAGATATTAAGAGCTTGAAATTTTGTAATTAAGCCTGCTAACTGGATTGAAAAGAGGAATTCTGGAACGTTGGCAAGCCTGCTGTCCAAATGCACAAATTTACAAATAAATTTGAATCTGTCAGTTTTCATTAAGGTGCATGTGATGGGCAGGCGATGAAGTGTTCCGCTCAGGAAATAACAGCAGTGTGAAGGTTGTTCCATGCCAAATGAACTGGGAGTGGGATCAAGCAGGGCAGTTTACTGTGGCAAAGCCTCAGAAAAGCTCAGGGCTAGCAACCTCGTTCCCTCTCTCCATCTCCATCTCCATCTCTCTCTCTCTCTCTCTCTCTCTCTCTCTCTCTCTCTCTCTCTCTCTCTGTGCCTCTCCCATCTCGCCTCTCAGATTGATGGTAAAACTGCAGCAGCTGTGGAACAAGAGCGTAAGAATCGAAGTCGTTCCTGGAGAGGGGCAATGTCATTTTCGGTACAAAGGCAGCAAAACAGTTTTGCTTATTCTTTAGAACTGGTGACATGAGAGCAGTCGAGAGCTCACCTTTGCTCCGGTTTTTCTTATCTGACAAGCCAGCATCACCCTCAGAGACACACTAGAGGACACTCTCAGTCACACACTGAGGGAGGGATCATTGCCAAAAACCCCACTGATGCTCCTGTTTGCATTTCAGTACTCTAGAAAGTTATTAAACCTGTCATAGAGGAGGCGAGCAGCTGATAGCACAGGCACTGATAGATGAATATGCCACAGAGCGAGGGATATGGAGAATAAACTAAAAACACACCTGGATTTCAATAAACATAATATCAATCTTCCAAAAGCATGGCAGGTTTGATGTGCATCCTATTATGGTGGCTGCAGATGTACAAAGCTGATAAAACGCATTAGGAGTTATATCAGAGTGTTCATTTCAATTACAGCTCCTGCCAAGCCTTCACCCCCTGCAGTTCTTTATTTAGTGCAGCCGCTAAAGCCTTCATAAGGCACATTCAGTAGCATGACATTCACCACAAAAAGAGAAGAACGATTCTTTTTGCGATCCGGTACCCCTCTGTAATGTAAAACACTGTAATTTCTGCTGTTTTCTGATAACTTGCTCTGTTTTTCATGGCAAGGAAATACCAGGGCACATTTTGAATACCGTTATACATCCCTCTATTTATTAAAGCTTGAATTAACATGACAGGGAGTTTTGTCAAGGGAGTCTTTACAACGGCCCAGGGAGCAGTTCCACACGACAGTAATAGTCTACAGTTAATATACTTGAGTGATGTAGGTTTCTCGCTGTTATAAAGCAGAACAAAAGAGGTTTATTTGAAGTGTGAATACAAAGGTGGAATTGTAAAGCCGAGGTGAGAGGCATTGGAGATGAAAGCTGGGTTATTTCAGATAGCACAGCGAGTGAATTAAGACAAAGGAAGCAAGAGAGAGAGAGAGAGAGAGAGAGAGAGAGAGAGAGAGCAATCAGACATGTTCACAAGAGAACGATGAGCCGTTTTTACTGTTCTACCTTCACACTGTAAAAAAAAAAACGCAACATTTGTTAAATTATCATCTTTTATGCAACAAGTGGCCTTGAGTTCTTAGGCTTTGTCTTTTATATGAGCACAGACCTGCCAACCTCAAAGAGGAATAATGTTTAGCTCTGCAGAATACAGGGGGAGAAAGAACTCAGTAAACAGTACAAAAACATAAAACAGAATATTTTCAGTGTAGTGTTTTAAAAGTCCCTTGGCTAATGTCCCTCGGAGGAACTGTGAAATGATCGCACACGGCTGACGTCTGTCACTGTTCAACTGCCGCTCTAACCACTTCAACAGGACTGTGCTGACCGGCGTAGACGTGCCAAGCAAACAAACAACATCTGTAATACCTTATTAATTATTATTACCATTCTCTATATATACAAGACAG
>CM074958.1:11524443-11537095 GCA_037577455.1 Pangasius macronema
GGGATAGGTGGAGAGTGATGATTCGCTGTGGAGACCCCTGAAGGGAAAAGCCAAAAGAAGAAGAAGAAGAAGATTACCATTCTCTATATATATTTTTTTCACTCTCTTTTGGAGAAAGTTTGGTGGCAGAAATTACAGTGCATCCCTAATATATAATAATCCCTAAAATATAGTTGACTGACACACTTGTCTAGTGTTAGTCGAACATACTGTACAGTGAGAGATTTTATTTCACATTCATGAACTTAAAACCTTTTACCCTGTCAGAAAATAAGGCACCTTCAGTGCACCTTTCAAACAACAACAACAACAAAAAAATTGAATTGAAAAGATTACTAATGTAGATAAGGGGAAGTGGGCGGGGCTTCCACGAGTATCAGTTAATATTAGAGTAACGCTTACTCAGTTGTCATTAATTCCAGATTCATATGTTAACCGGCTTGACTGCCAACAAAATAAAAGAAGTCGGGTTACGTTGATAAATCACACTGGAATAAGCAAACGGCGTAACGGTAGCCAGGTCTGTAACTAGCTAATATTACTGATATTGTACTGAGGAAGCTCAGACGCTCCACATTTCTCATATTTTATGAAAAAAACAAAGCATATACACATTTTTGCAACTGTAATAAAATAGAATAATTGTGGTATTTCTAAAGAAGTCTTTAAACCTTCTGCTCTTGGCTGTCATTAAACCTTTCCACTTTTTCCTGAAACCTCTTAACACACTGAACCTGAGGCATTTACACAAGCAACATGAAAGCTGCAGGCTGGACAGACAGTGTGTTCACTCATGAACATGCATGAAAACTCGCCCCGTTCGAGCCCAGCTCTGCAACTGTAATCGTGCACCCAGCAGTCCAGATGAGCAAAAAGGCAGAAACATCTGGAGCAGGTCAGTGGCCCTCTAGAGGCCCCGAGCTACTGAGAGACTGTCTGTCAAGAGTTTGAGAGGAAGTGCATTAAAGCTGGACCAGAGTGTAAAATGTTATTGAAGAAGGTTAGGGCAAGCTGCACTGAAGGCTCTTAAGCAAGAACTGGATCTTCAAAGGAGGAGTGAAGGAGTGCAGTTATTCCTTTCTCATTGCAATGTCTAAAGGTTTTTAAATAAAGGGAGAGTAAAGAAGAAAAAGATGAGAAATGCACTTGAGTATAGAAGTTGCTTTCTGCATCTGCTGTTTGTCTCAGCCTCAGCCTTATGCAGGAAGAAATCCACTCCATGAGCTTCAACTCTGCTAGCGCCACAGTCTTCTTTATCGGGCTCGTTAGGAGTGGAGGCTGCTTCCAACCAGAGCTCTGGCAACACACACTCGAGAACCTCAAACCATACCCATCTGCCCAGTGTGTCTTTTTACAGGATCTCGATCTATAAAGTAGACAGACAGAACTGGGCCAAAGCAATTACAGCCAAAAAAGTAAGCGCGCTAAATGAGTTGTTAAAGGCATATAAATGTGTCGTTTCCGAGAGTTAATGCTTTTTTCCCCCTTGCCCGCTCGACGTAAAAACACAGCCTAGGGGTGAACGGGAGAAATGTCTCATTACACAAGAAACAGCCTAGTTATCTTCACAACTATTTCACTCAGCTAGATGACTGAAACAGTCACTCGCTCTAGACCAGAGAACAGGAGTGCAAGAGGAACTGCATACCTGTCTGATTTCCTGACTCACATTAGTACTGAAGACGGCATTCAAAACCCAAGGTCATGGATGAAAAGTCATTGGCTCCTATGACACTAACTACAGAAAAAAATCCATTATATTTCCTGTATAAGTGCAATATATATAATCACGCCGCTCTTAGTAGACAGTGCAACTAATCTATCAGAAGCTCCAACTGACATGAGATGCATAAGAAATTGATGATTTTCATCTCAATAAGAGCTTCTCAAAAATCAAAATAAAAAGCATACATATGGAACGTATAGAAAGGCAAAGAGCAAATCGGTTTTCACAGCACTGGAGCATTCGAGAAATAACAATCATTTTATTTCTGTCGAAATGTGTTGACTTAAGGCTGTAAGGAGGAGATCTGGGTCAAAGAAAATGCCGAAGGTCTAAAGGAATCGAGAGAGGGAGAGGGAGGGAGGGAGGGAGAGAGAGAGAGAGAGAGAGAGAGAGAGAGAGAGAGAGAGAGAGAGAGAGAGAGCAAATGTGTACCTCAGCTGTTCTGCTCGGTTTTCCATTATGTTTCTGAAATGGACTGAGCAGGCAAAAGAGCTTCCTTTCAGATGAAGCACAGAGGCAGAAATGAGTTATAATGAATGAATGCATCAAAATGGGATTCCTAAGCCATACAGAACTCTTCAGTTTGAAAAGAGACTTTTCACTTTGAAAAGTTGTGTGAAGACATACAGTAGCGCATTGTTGGGAGTGACCTGACGAGGAAAAAAAGAATTTACACACTGCAAGGAGAGCTGAAAGAAAAAAACGGCCCAATATTCTCAACAAAGGCGTGTCAAAGTCCCCCGTATTTTTTATTGACGGTCTTTAAAAAGTCTTTCTTTCTTTTAAAAAGCCTTTACACATTAGATTTATCTTTCATCCTGCTTTCTCTCTCTCTCTCTCTCTGTCTCTCCGTCTCGCTGCTCTGAGTTGTGCTGAATCAGTGGCAGCAAGTTTTGAGCTGAATTATGCATTCATTAAGTCATGCATATGCATTGACTCGGAAGTTCATGAATATCTATTACGCTTCCGTTTGCCTTCTCCCCCCATTTTCTTGATGTACAAAAGGGCCCGGCCTACAGGCTCGTGCACGGAGAACAAGCGGTGCGCTAACTGTTAAAGAAATGAAATACAGCGGTTCTAATTAGCGGTTGAAGAGATACATCCCGTGCTACAACTGCTGCAGACAGACTGTCAAATTGTCAGACACACAATTAACAGAGTTCAGAACAAAATGACAAGTCAAGGAAGATACTGCACCGAAGATCCTTCCTAGTGCCGTAAAACAATTAGAATAATAAGTAAGGAATAAAGCACAGAAGAGGACGCTGATATAGTAAAATAATAAATGACGGAGTTACGGTTACTACCCTGAAGTTGATTATATTCCCATAACTGCACGACCTCGAGTGTTTTATTCTCATACCACAGCAATGTGTCAGTGATTACGATGTTTTTATTCATTCATTCTTATACATTCTCAAAATAATGGACATTTCCCCACTGAACCTTTCCTGAGGATGGCACCCTCAAGGCTACACTGATAGGGCCATTAGTATGAATCTTTTACCCAGTAAGGTGCATATAGTGGACCTGTAAAGCTTTAACCCAAAAGCTAATGAATAGACAATTACCAACCTTCATTTTTAAAAGGTAAAGGTACACTATATTCACGTTTCAGGCTGAAAGAGAGATGAACGCTGTAGCCCTGAGTGTACCACCCCAGCAACAAGGAATGCTACAGTTTAGTACCATTGTTTTCTGAGTTATAAATATAGTTACATTTAATATTGTGGACTGTCTGCAAAACAGGTTAGTTCCTTTCACGGCTTATTTTACAGTGACCATAAACACTCGTCCCCTCACCAGCCTCTCTGTTCACACTCAGGAGTTAATAAGACAAAAGAATAAAGCTTGTCATGTTACTGAGAAACTGCAAAGCGGAAAATCCTGGCCTGAACACTCTCCCATGTGGGAAAACTTAAATAAAGAGCTGTTCCTTTGAATGAAACTGGAGACTCCTTACAAAAAAATGCTAAAAACACTTTCACAGAAAGTTTCACTATATCAAACCATTGTACACGATTTTTTTGAAATCCATTTATTTGAAGCGTCTGACATACGAATCCCCATTAATACGAACCTTGCAGCCAGAACTGCTGTTATAGAAAATGCATCAATACCTTCTGACCAATCAAAATGGAGTATTCACCAGCACTGTGATACAGTAATCGCTAACTGTTATATTATAGTAGATTTAATGGCAATAACTACACATGGAGGCATATGTGTATGTGATAGTGAAGTCAGCCTGGATATTTCTCTGCGACGGCGAGGGCCGGAGCGGCTGATAATGAGATCACTTGCGGTCCGTGTGAGAAACAACAGACAGCCTGAGACACCTCGTCAGCTGTTAGCGCCGGGCCTGCACCACAGGCTAAAAGCAGACACACCACGCAGAGCAAGAAAGATGGAGGGATGGAGAGAGGGAGGGCTGGTGATGGGAGAGAATGAAGTGGTGATCTAGCCTAAAGGCACCTTGTGCGAGCGTAGTGTGCATCCGTTTAGCAATATGCCCCCTACGTAGCTGACAAGTAGTGGGAGGTATGTGTACACGGTGTGTGTGNGTGTGTGTGTGTGTGTGTGTGTGTGTGTGTGTGTGTGTGTGTGTGTGTAAGCTACGACGTTTAATAACTCATACCCCTTCTTAATATCCAAATCAAGCAACTGTGGTTAGAGGAAAGAGAAGGAGCCCAGTATATTTACCCCAATATTACAAAATGTCAGCTGTTTGAGGAAGCAAGTCTGAGAATTTGATTCTTTTTGTAACTGCCAAAAGACATTTCAGATAAAATATATATCTCACTATATGTATATGTATGTATGTATATGAATGTTTGCATTTTCTTAAGCAGCGGGCAGACACAGTGAGTGATGACAGCGCTGCCATTCACAGATTCATGAATGCTTACACAGGGAACTTGCCTGTTATTGTACAAGCGATTTTGTTACAGTGTGCTGGGATGTTTTTTTCCTTCATTCGCCAATAATGACAGATCTCTCTCTCTCTGTGTCTGTCTCTTGCTCCCCCCCCCCCTCCTGTCAGTCTCGTGCCTCTCTGGGCTGAAGCAGATAAGCGGGTGATTCATCATGCGGCTGAAGGCTACACACGACGCCTTATCAGCCCTTCCCAAGGATTCAGCCTCCCCCTGCAAGGTCTCTGTTTGGAAAGTGACCTGCAGCCTCCCAGGCCCAAATTACCATGACAACATTAGAATTACCCGAGCAAAAATGACAAGAGGCAAATTAATATATTTCTCACACATATACCCTGCCATCCCGACCACCTGCCCTCCTTCCCTCCCTCCCCACAATCCTCAGCTCTGAACTCTCCTCTGCCTCCATCTATGTTTCTATTGTGCTTTTGGGATATAATGAAAAACCTACGCCACCCTGACGCAGGCTAATCAATGCAAATGAGAACCTTAAAGATTGTTCGCAGGTCGCTGTGTTTAAACGAACTTATTCCCCACGCATGTCTGTGTGTGTTACACCATCTCTCACCGCACCAGCGTGTGTAATTGAGTCAAAAATAAATAAGCGATGGTAATGACAAGATGGCGAGCTGTTCAGCAGGGCCGTGATTGAGGCGTCGGAGTGAGCCAATAACGAAGCCTTCATCTGCTCCGCTCTCCACTGTGACAATGAGAATATCATCAGAGGAAAAAAAT
This sequence comes from Pangasius macronema, assembly GCA_037577455.1. NCBI lineage: Eukaryota > Metazoa > Chordata > Actinopteri > Siluriformes > Pangasiidae > Pangasius > Pangasius macronema. The sequence continues at coordinate 11,529,838 of CM074958.1, forward strand.
GGCTCGTTGATAGAATGTGAGGATGAAATTATCATCAAATATTTGGCACTCCATCGGCTTTCTGAGATCACAAGTCAGAGTGTACACACACGTACACACCTGAAAACAGTCAAACACAAAAAAGGAGGGGTGTGTGTGTGTGTGTGTGTGTGTGTGTGTGTGTGTGTGTGTGTGTGTTTTGCAGGAAGTGAGCTCCTCTTCTGATATTTAGAGATCAGACTGTGACAGACAGTTGCGCTTGAAACCTTTTAGACACTCATGAACACACACAAAGACGACCGGATCTCATGTTATAAAATTGCCATGCATTATTCCTAAGTTAAAAATGAATAGTGAATGTTCAGACATACAAACAAAATCCCTTGTAGCAGTTGATATGTATTATTATTATTAGTAGTAGTAGTAGTAGTAGTAGTAATAGTAGTAATAGTAGTAGTAGTAGTAGTAGTAGTAGTAGTAGTATTAGTAGTAGTAGTAGTAGTAGTAGTAGCATTACCTGTTTACATAAAATGTCCTAATGAACAATAATTGTAAACAAACAGCAGTACATTACACATATATCACGGAGCTTTTTCTCCTAAATCCGCTCCCACACACTGCCTAAGCAGCTCCATTTCCCTCTTCAGGCCTTTGTATCAAATTTCATTTTAATTGGGCAAATCCATCTGAAGAATCCCTGAGCTTTGAATCATCAATCCGCTAAACAACACGCACAGCCGCGGCCATAAACAGCTCTGTGTTGAGAAACAGGCTTCGGAAATTCTCCCCGTAAGGTATTTACAACATTAATTAACAAACCATTACCAAAACAAGCTCGAACTGCTGACAGGTCGTGGCCAATTTGGATTCACTGTCATGCCCTTACAAGGTTAATGCTAACCAGGCCAGAAGACCCAACAACCCATTACAGTAATCACGAGGTCAATAAAGAGCAAGCAAATGTACATTACAGCGGGACACTGCTAGTGAGGTAAACCTTCACACTAAACATACTATTCTAATAAAGACACTACGGTTATAATACGCAGAGGAACAGCGTTATATGGAGCACTTTTACTGATTTGCTATAAAATTGTATAAAATTCTGTTCATTTCCAAAATGCAGAATTAATTTTTATATGATGTTTAATTGTTTTAACGACAACCTGATATCAAAACAGTTAAAAAAAAAATTAAATAAAATGAAAAATGTAAAAAAAAAAGTAAATAAAATAAAATAAAAATCATATGTATGTATATTCCCTCTAGAATATGGCATATTTCTGAGTGGGAAAATGATCATTATAATTTCATAATTTTCTCATAATCTGCACTGGCTTTCAGCACCTGTAAATATCTGATTTTCAACATGTACATACAGGTGGAGAGAAACGAACCCCCTCCACCTCCCAGCACTCCAGCAGCCATCCAGCAAAAACACTGAGCTTAGTTTCACTCACAATTATGTCACATTACAGACGAAAAATGCATAATGATTTCCGTTTCATGTTTGTTTCAAGATGATCAAATGTAATTAATTGAGGACAGGAAATCTTCAAAGATGCAAACCTCTATTATGAAGCACTCTTCTATAATTTTGCTTATATACAGCTCTTAATAACAAAAATGGCACTGATACTTTTTGAGCCTCGGTTCCATTTGCCTCAATGCTACATTACAAAATCCACAGAGGAGAGCATAAATGTGACCCCCTGCGTGCTCTCATAATGTTGTCCAATTGAAAAATACACGTCCACCCTCTTTCCATTAGCATTGTGCATCAACAGTTATTTAAGGCATTTTAATGTTCATTTGTCTCCTCTCAGATCCCTCTGCTCTTTTATTCTCATCCTTTCTCTAGTGAAATGGAACACAGACCTGCAAAAAAGATCCTGATAATCAGCCTGCTCGGGCCGTAAACAGGCCACGGTTCTGGAAAAGACGAGAGAGAGAGAGAGAGAGAGAGAGAGAGAGAGAGAGAGAGAGAGAGAGAGAGCCTTAATCTTAATCTCCCTCTGGGAAACAGTGGAGGACCACCGTGAGCAGCTTGGCATCATCAGGAGATATTTCCCATGCCGCTCGTGCAGGGGCGCTGCGGCTCCCTGATCAGAGGTCACGCTGATGCGAGCAGTGGGAACCTGTAGCTGCTCGAGTGCAACTCTGGGAACATTCGGCGTACGTGTCAAACTCTGGGATTTAAACCAGGGCACAACTTTATTCTATATTTAGCACGAGAGTCATTTACTTCTAATCTGTGTTTTGCTTGAGGTAACGCCATTATCTCAGGAAATGAATGTTAAATGCTGCAGAAAGCTGTGATGCAACAATCAGTGTGTCAGGAATCTCAACACAATCCTGCTAGTGGGAATACGGCAGAAAGATTGTCCGTTTAAGCAGAGGCTGCCTAGGCAGCGTACAGATCGATGAAGCTGATCTCATGAGAAAGCAAATATGTTCATTCATGCATTCATTCATTCATTCATCTTCAGTAACTCTTTTATCCCGCTCAGGGTCACGGTGGATTCGGAGAACACTGGCAAGAGGCAGGATTACACCCTAGACAGCAGTCAACCACACTGCACAATGCACATATACACTCACGCCTAGGGGCAGGTTAGCATAGCCAGGCCGCCTACTGGCATATTTTTGGGACATGGCAAGAAACCGGAGAACCTGGACGAAACCCATGCAGACGTGGGGAGAATACGTGCAACTTGGAATTTGTTCAATTTGTACATATAAGTAAAGTTCTAAAAAAAAAAGTACAATTGTTCAACCCCACTTCAACCCTAACCATTGTCGCTTTCACATTAATTGTGGATTGTCATGAATTCGAACTGTAGGACCATGCTGAGTCATTTTACTTCAATGCAACATCAGGACAAAACTGTTACGCAATTAATGTTACATAAATATGTTATGTCAGGACATGTTTTTCTCCAAAGCGCACAAAAAAGTAGACTATCGAAAGGAACCCGCAGTCACAAAGGCAGAGTGGATGCTTTAATAAAGCCGTCTCGGTAAAAGATTGGCTCAGCGTGTCTTTCCGGGCGCACCTGGCCGCGGCTGCGTGAGCAGGAGGCTTCGCGGGAGTCGTTTGCCCTCTTTCTGAGGAGCCCATATGGAGAGAGGCAAGCCGAGAGGAGCAACACACAGCACCAGGCTCCCTGCTGAATTGCGATTTGAGAGACTGCGCTTGGCACTCCTGCCCGCTATCGGTTGGCAGGCGGTTGAGCATTCTCCAAATCATCTGTTGATCGTTTAATTACAGTATGTTTCAAAGAGGAAGAGAAGATGGGCTTTTGTAAGAATCCATGTTGCAACGTTTTGTGGAGAGAAAGACAATCAGCGAGACGGCTTCACACAGCTGGAGGCACTAACACTCGAGTCGTGCTGCTGACGAATAAAAAAAGCCTTCACGTGTTGTCATCTCGTTTGCTAATTGTAAAGGACAGAGCTCAGTGTATTATTAAGGAAACGTGCCATATTGAAAAACGGCACACGTTACACCTGCAGGCAGGAAAAATTAAGTCTATTAAATCTATTAAAGCAATGAAATCCTAATAGATTTAATATTCCACATCAATCAATCTAACAACAGCATTATGGTCAATTTGTCATAACTAAGTCTATAAATGACAGCGTAAATTCGGATGCACTGTCATTGAAACACCTTGCAAAGGTTAATGTGTTTTCCAGGGAAAAGCACTGATTAAGGGAACGCACAAAAATTTTTATAAGGAGATTGTTAGACAGAGACAGGACTAAAAGCAGCGAGGTAGAGAGGAACGGAGAGACAGAAAATTACAGGGCGCCGCAGCAGTGACCTTGAACTTCAGCGCCAGTGTCCAGACTTCTCGCCAGCATAATTGAGTGTTTTACAACTGCAGGCTTTCTCTAACAACTGTTTCTTTTTTTTTTTGTTTTTCGAGCTCATTATTCCAGCATGACACACTAGAGTCCAATCAAAAGCAAACTCTCATTAAAAAGTAAAACAATAAAAAAAAAAAAGAGAGAAGAAAAATGAGCTGGCAATTACAGCACTTGTCTGAAATGACAAGCTGGGATAACGTCAAATGTCAGTCATGACGGGGGGGAAGAAGTTCTGTCAGTGAGATTTCAGGAAGAATAGGATTTTCCTGATGGCAAGAAAAAAAATAGACTGCACATCAGAGGCACGCAGACAGACAAGGTGATCTGGCTTTTAACAAAATTCACCTGCACTGGGTAAAAAAAAAAAACAAAAATGGTCCCAACAAATGGCCAGACTCGATGTGTTCGGAAGTCTAAGAGTAAAGGTCATGGTTAAGAGCAGGGTCTTTTCTTTGCACTTTTCTTCTTACATACGAAATAGAATCAAATCTAAAAAATACTCCGACATATGTTCTAATTTCTCCACATTTCCCCTGAGATCTCAGTGTGAAATCCATGCTGCGTGGATCAGTATGTAAAGCCTGAGGAGCTCCTGAAACAAGACACCCGACACAAACTCACCTCCTGAGAGTTCTTCTCTAAATACAGCTGTTTTCTGAATGCAGACGAAAAGTAAAAGACGCCACAAACAGAGAGGAAATGTTGCTGAATCACTGCTCAGCATATAATATTCAACTGCGTCTGCCAGGCTGAAATGAACAAGTGTAGAGACGTTGTGCTGTCTTATCTGCAGCACTGTTCGAGGAGAAAAAGATTTGACACATATGCTGAGAGAGCCGCGGAGATAACTTTGAACTTGAATAATGTGTCACGGAATTCCCTTCCTAGCACATCTGACTTGTTCTGTCAATGCTACTCAGACACAGACTACAAAAAACAAAACAAAACAAAAAAACAAACAAGCACGAGCGCTGTGTTCGGATGTTTTTAGCATGCGAACTCGCTTATCAGTCAGGGCTACACGGTTCCTCTTGCAGCAGCAGAATGTACCTTTAATGAAAACACTCCAGGCCCGGTGCTAATGTGTCCTCATTGCTCATTTAATAATGCACTGAAAGCTTCCACAGCGGCTGGGTGGGGGGACAAAAAAATCCATTGAATGAGGTTTAAATGGAATAAATTGGAGCTGGAGGGGAGCAGAGGGGGCATGCTTTTGGTTCAAACGAAAGACAATGTCTATTTCGGCGCGTGCTTTGTCTTCGCTGTATTCGGATATTAATGAATGCAGAGGTTTTGTGTCATCGGCAATGGCACGTTTTATGGAAGTGCAAATGATCTGCTCTGACACACACTGAACACAGCTTTGATCTGCCATTTGACTAGCACCGCTTCCAATGAAAGGACCAAGGGGAGAGGAAGCGAGTGAGAGAGAGAGAGAGAGAGAGAGAGAGAGAGAGAGAAACCCCCTCTGAGCTCTGGGGAGCACTCGTCTAACAAGGCCTCTCTCTGATCCCTCTGCACTCCCTTAAATCAGCCCTCACCCAGAACCCCGGTGCGCTCCCTCTCTCTCTCTCTCTCTGCTACGTCTCTTTCTTCCAGTTCTCTCCCTCCCACTCCCTCTATTAAAGTGGCAATGCAGCGTTTGAGTACTACACATGAAATGCACTGTCATCTGAGCACTGACTGACTGTAGAGATCAAACGGAAGAATGTGAAACGTGTAAAAACAGTTAATTTCATGTCGGGAGCATCGTGGGACATTAAGGGCGTCAGGCATCACTGTTCTCTTAGTGCCGTTGCATTTAACTTGCATTGCATCAGTCGGTGAAAGAAAGAAAAAAAAAAATCTAATGATGTACCATCAGTTGTCTGACTAATACAACAATCTCATCTAGAGATATAGGCACTTGTGCTTTGACAGCGTCTTATTGGGCCCTGAGGCAGCCGGAGTGGAGCGCTGGCCATCTCTCCGAGGACGGCGCTGCTCATCACTGCATGCCCAGCCATTTTCTCTCCACTTTTTTCTGCTGTCATTATGTGCACAGGAATTTAATGGGAAAGAAAGAAGAAAGTATAGGCATTTCAGGCCATGACTCAGAGTACAATCACACACTCACACTCTGATGGCCTCTTAATCTTTATTACCGGCCTGGACCTCATAGGGAACTACTGTTGTGCTCTAGATTGAGTTCCTCTGTGGTGAACGGCTTATTGCGGGAGACACGCCAGGGCCTCTGCGGATCCACTCAGCGTGAGCTAAATCCAAAACGTCTTAACTGATCTGATTTTTCTGGACATTAAAGATATTGGTAGTGATTTAGTGAAAGCTTTCCAAGAACAATAGTCGACTTCTTTTTCCATTTCTTACTTGTACCAATTACCTGGAATATTCACATTCACCGTCCACTTTAATAGGAACACCTGTACACCTGCTCATTCCTGCAGTTACGCAATCAGCCAATCATGCAGAAACAGGTCAATAAAGAAAAAATGTTAGCTCAGCTCAGTCTGGCCATTCTCCTCTGATCTCTCTCATCAGCGAGGTGTTTCAGCCTGCAGTTTCGGAAATACTCAAACCAGCCCTTCTGGCACCAACAACCCTGCCACGGTTCAAGCCACAGAGATCACACTTTCCCCATTCTGATGGTTGATGTGAACTTTAACGGAATCTCTTGACCTGTATCTGTGTGAGTCTACGCATTGTGCTGCTGCCATATGATTTCCTGCTTTCAGGAGTGAGCAGGTGTACAGGTGTTCCTAATAAAGTGGACAGTGATTGTATGTAGAGCATAATAAAAACCAATGGCTTAAGCCATGGCCTTAGCGTAAGTGTATAAAGTCGCTGTTATAGAAAATTAATCAACATCTTCTGAACAGTCAGGAATGAGAATCGTACAGCGCTGTTGTTTTAACAATATTAAACCACATTAAATATGACTTTTTGGTAAGGAAACAACTTTATACACTGCTTGGTATTTCATCTATTTCTGTAATGATTTATCAAAGCCTACAACCAGTTGGTATGTTAATGATAATATGCATCAGCTGTACACTTCCAGCTCACTCAGGGAAAGAGAGTGTTCAGTGTGATGCTCACTCTACCATTTAACAATGATCTTTGTGCTGCCATGCTTTAGGGAAACTCAGCCCTGACCAGCAAATATTATTATTAGTAGTAGCAGTAGCAACTAACATAAGGAGAGTCATAATATCTAAATGTTGAAAATATGAAAAAAAGAAAGAAATGTGAAAATAATGTGACAAGCTAATAAACATTTCTTCAAAGCCTAATATCCGAAAGCATCAGCAACTTGTTCATGTAATTTTTCAAAAATATTATTCTCTGTTGCATTATTTTTCTGAAACTCAGGGTAACACTGTCTCAGCTGCAGTGCTGGCCAGGCTTC
>CM074958.1:11537195-11566064 GCA_037577455.1 Pangasius macronema
CCAGGCCAAGTGATTAGGACACCTGATTCTGATCATTTGGATGGGTGACCGAATACTTTTGGTAATATAGTGTACACTGTAAAGCACATAGGAATTCTGGTTTTGTTTGTATTAGACACATTAGGTTGGGAGCCAGCACCACCCTCTGTACTTTTGGTTTTGGAAAGATAGCGTAGGGTAGTTAGCGTGTCCTGGATGCTGAAGACTTTTTTTTTCTTTCTATATTTTGTTAGTTAGGTTAGAGGGTCTGAAAATAGTTAGACTTGTTTTGTTTTGTTCATTTCTTTGCTTTGGTGCTGCTCACGTCCCTTTCCCCTTTTTGAGTCTTGTTATGTGTTTCTGTAAATAAATTGTAAATACCACCACTGTCACTTGGCACACACCCTGTATATAGATAAATAAATCACTTGGGTAACATGCACTACTTGTCTATGGTCCCTGACTACACACACACACACACACACACACACACACCTGTTATTTTATTTCATCTAAGGCTTCAGCTCCTTTGTGGCCCTTCTGACATCCCTTCTGAAGGGGAAACCCAGAACCTTAAAATTGTCCCGTGAAGCCACCAAAGCATTCCAGACCCTCAAAGAAAGATTCACTAGTGCCCCTATTCTTCCTCATCCATGTCCCTCACATCAGTTCATAGTGAAAGTTGATGTATCAGAAACTGGAGTTGGAGAAGCCCTCCCACAATGTCAAGCTAACCCAGCCAAATCAATGACAAGCCAGGTGGACACTTTTCTTTACCTGTTTCATCTTCTCTAGATCAGATTCTCTCTCCCATATAAACTCACTTTTTTTAAGCAATTTATTAGGAAGACTATACTAATACAGGATAGGGCCTCTCTTTATGCTCAAAGCAGCCTCAGTTTTTCATGATATGGATTCCACAAAATACTGGAAAAATTTCCTTTGAGATTCTGGTCCATGTTGATATGATTGCATCACACAATACCTGTAGATTTTTCAAATGCTCTTTCATACTGCGAATCTCCCATTCTACCACATACCAAAGGTGTTCTATTGGATTCAGGTCCAGTGACTGGGAAGGCCAATGAAAAGTGTCTCCAGGTTACGTATGTAACCATGGTTCCCCGAGGGAATGAGATGCTGCGTCAAAACGCTATGGGAATGCCTTCCGCGTGACCGCGCTCTGAATCACATGTTCAATCCAACCAATGGATGGGCGAGACGTCACGAGCGGGGTGACGTAGCGACCTGGAAGCATAAAAGCCCGAGCGGCAAGCCCCACGTAAGCTTACTGGAATGAAGCAAGCGCAGCAGGGACGCTGAAAGTGTGGCACCGAGAGGCAGTGTCTCGTTCCCTTGGGGAACCATGGTTACATACGTCGAAACGCCATGGGAACGAGTATACCCACGCCGCCAAACTTACAAGTCCCTGCTCACAGAGGAGGCAAGCCTAAGGCAACAGGACAGATGAGCCGGGAGTGGCTCGCATCTCCAGGCCATAAAACCTGGCGAAGGTCAGGGGCATTGACCAACCCACCGCGTTGCAGATGTCCTGCAAGGACATAGATGCCAAGAAGGTCTTAGAGGCCACCACCGCTCGGGTAGAGTGAGCCTTGACCCCCAGTGGAGTGGGGAGACCAGAGGACTCGAAAGCCAGAGAAATGGATTCTACAATCCACTGGCTGAGGGTCTGCTTAGAAGCAGGAAAACCCCTCTTAGGGGGACCAAAACACACAAGCAATTGGTCCTCCTTTCTCCACAGAGCAGTTCTGTGGATGTACGCACTGGACACGTAAAGTTAAGCTTCCGATGGTCGGGCTCCCGAAAGGGAGGAGGACAGAAAGCCTGCAGCACGACCGGCCATGGTGCTGAGGAGGGAACTTTCGGTATGTACCCCGCACGGGGGTACAAGAACGCTTTGGCCAGCCCGGGTGCAAAGTCTAAGTAAGAAGGGGCCACAGAAAGGGCCTGAAGATCTCCCACTCTCCTAAGAGAGGAAATTGCCAAGAGAAAGGCAGTCTTTAACTGGAGGGTGAGGAAGGAGAAAGGGACTGGCCCGTCTCCATTCCCTCCACCAGCCCCACGAGCATAACTGCCGGCACTGCAAGGCACGCGGGTGAAGGCTCCCTCCTCCTAACGCGGGGCTCGCCGCTCGGGCTTTTATGCTTACGGATCGCTACGTCACCCCGCCCATGATGTATCACCCATGCATTGGTTGGATTGAACAATTGATTCAGAGCGCGGTCATGCGGAAGGCATTCCCATAGCGTTTCGACGCAGCTCGAGTTCCTGAAGGGGAACACTGAACTCATTGTCATGTTCATGAAACCAGATTTGCGATGACTTCTGCTTTTTGACATGGTGCAATATCATGCTGGAAGTAGCCATTTGATGGGCAAATTGTGGCCATGAAGGGATTAACTATTATATCACCTCCACCAGCCTGGACTGTTGACACAAGGAAGGTTGGGTCCATGTATTCGTGCCATTGGTGCCATATTCTGACCCTACCATTTGTGTGCCTCCACAAAAATTGAGATTAAACAGACTAGGCTACATTGTTCCAGTCTTAAACTGTTCAGTTTTGTGAGTTTGTGCCCACTGCAGGCTCAGCTTTCTGTTCTTGTCTGACAGAATTGGAACCTGACATGGTCTTTTACTGTTGTAGCCCATCTGCCTCAAGGTTCAATGTGTTGTGCATTCTGCTTACCACAATTGTACAGAGTGGTTATCTGAATTACTGTAGCCTTCCTGTCAGCTCGAACAAGTCTAGCCATTCTCAGTTGACCTCTCTCATTGAGAAGGAGTTTCCGTCAGCTGAGCTGCCTCTCACTGGAAGTTTTTTCTTTATTGCACCATTCTGAATAAACTCTTGAGACTGTTTGCATGAAAATTCCAGGAGATCAGTAGTTATAGAAATACTCAAACCAGCCCGTCTGGCACCAACACTCATGCCATGGTCAAAATTACTGAGATCACATTTTTCCCCATTCTGATTGTTGATGTGATTACTCCTGCCACACAATTGACAGATTAGATAATTGCATGTATAAGATAGGTGTACAGGTGTTCATAATAAAGAGTTTGGTGAGTTTACATGATCATGCCAAAACATGAATAAAACTCCAGAGTTTAAGATGATCTTGTACTGTATGTCCGGTCACATCATGGACGATATCAGAAAGGCTTAAAACAATGAACCCACTCCACCAGCGTGCTCACAAGAAAAGGTCTGTGTACCAGAGTTCATACAAGAAAACATTAGGTTAGGTCAACTTTATTGTCATTGTTAGAGTATGAGTACAGAGACACCGAAATGCAGTTAGCATCCAACCAGTAGTGCAAATAGCAAATGAGTTAAAATGAGGTAACAAGGTTATAGTGCAATAAGTTCCCGTTCAGGAACTTGAGCTGCGTCAAAACGCTATGGGAACGCTTTCAGAATGACCACGCTCTGAATCACGTGTTTAATCAGTCAAAAGGATAGGCAAGATGTCACGGGTGGGGTGACGTAGTGACCTGTAAGCTTAAAAGCACGAGCGGTGAGTACTGAGGTCATTCAGCAAGTGCTCTGTGTGTGTCAGTCTGATTTTGTATTGTCTGTCTAAGCATTATGTCAAAAGCAAAAATAAAGACAAAACATGAGCGCGAGAGCAGGCAGCATTTTAGGCTGTGTATTCCTCATGCTATATTAAGAGGGGTTACACACAGCCTGTACGTTGTGTGCTTGGGAGCAGAGCACTCAAAATTGTCTCTCGAGAGAGCTGGCTACTCGCATTGTGAGCATTTGCCGGTGCGTGCGCTTCGCTCCCGGAGGGCTCTCTTTGAGGAGGGAGCCTTTATCAGCGTTCCTTGCTGTGCTGGCCCTGCATCTGCTGGGGTTCGCAAATGGATTTGGTGGAGGGAATGGAGACAAGTGCGTCCCTTTCTTCTTCCTCACCCACCAGATCCACTGCCCGCTCTCTCAGATCGGAAGCCCACTTTGCGGTTTCTTCCCCCCGGGCAGAGGGCTCGGCGCTCCACCTGTCTTCCTCTGAGGAGGTTGATGCGGAGGGTGCTGATGATTATTTGCCCCCTCAATCTCCCCAGTATGAGGAGCTGTTGGAGGTGGTTAAATGTGCTGTGGTCAAGCTCAATGAACACTTCTTGAGAGTAAGTACTTCTGCGGAGTAAACCACACCTCCTTACGGGAGTCTGCCTTTCTTCCCCGACCTCCACAACGAGGTGTCGAGGTCATGGGGGAGGCCTTTTTCAGCCTGTATATTCATTCCCGCCTCTAGTTATTATGCCAATTTGGTGGGGCTGGATGATCACAGTTACAGGGTGATGCCCCAAGTTGAACAGTTGCTTGCAATCTATCTGTCCCCCAGCGGGGCATTATCTCCGGCAAAGCCCTCCAAGCCCCTGCGGACCACCTCAGCGTTGGTGAGCAAAGGGTACACAGCAGCAGGTCAGGCTGGTGCTTGCTTGCACACCATGGCGGTTTTGCAGGCTTACCAGGCTGATCTGCTAAAAGAACTGGACAAGGGCGTGGATATTACATCTGAGCCTGTCACCAAGCTCAGGCAAGCCGCTGATTTGTCTTTTCGTGCCACCAAAGAGACCGTCTGTGCTATTGGCAGGTCCATGGCAGCACTGGTGGTGGCGGAGAGACATCGGTGGTTGATCCTGTCCAATATGAAAGAGAAGGACAGGGTCTTCCTCGTGGATGCCCCGCTTGCGCCTTCTGGCCTGTTCGGCGATGCCGTCAGTTCCATTGTCGAAAGGTACCAGGAGGCTTGTACACAGACTGGGGAAGAATGGTGTACACCTTATCATAAGGTACCCATCTCTTCTCAGTGCCCTCGGGAGATCGACCTGCCAACCCTGCCAGAGCGCAGTGATCTCCAGTGAGCACTCCTCTCATTTTCCGCCCAGGAACCTAGTGGTACTGGGAGGCTTGCTACCTTTTCGGAGCTCTCCAGAGCAGCTAGTTCGACCATCCCCTGCCGGTCCACCACTTCAGGGCACCAAACTAGTCACTCTCATTACACCAGAGGTCAGTCGCGAGAGACTGATTCCCTTAGTAGACTATTTGGCTCCGTGGAAACTTCTGCTGAATGTGTCTCAATGGGTGCTAATACTGTATAGAGAGGCTACCGAGTTAAATTCAGTTCTCCACTGCCTCATTTTTGTGGGATTCTTCCCTGGTAATGGAACTGGAAATAAACACTCTCCTAAGGAAGGAGGCCATCGAGGTGGTCCCTCCTCACAACAGAGAGTCCAGGTTCTACAGCTGGTACTTCATCGTTCCGAAGAAGGGTGGAAGGCTGCATCCCATTTTGGATCTGTGTCATTTGAACCACTTAGTCATGCGACTGAAGTTCAAGATGCTCATGATCAAACAGGTCGTATCTCAGATCAACTCCGAGGACTGGTTTGTCACAATTGATCTAAAATACGCATACTTCCATATCTCCATCCTTCCCCAACACAGGAAGTTCCTGAAGTTTGCTTTTAGAGGTGAAGCTTACCAATATCGGGTTCTTCCATTCAGCCTGGCACTCTCACCCTGCACTTTCACAAAGTGTGTTGATAGTGCTCTGGTTCCTATGTGACTCCAGGGCATCCGCATACTGAATTATATGAACGATTGGTTGGAATTAGCTCAATCAGAACAGGCGGCGGTTTGGCATCGAGATGTCATTCTTGCCCACATGAAAGAGCTGGGGTTAAGACTAAATGCCAAGAAAAGTGTGCTTTGTCCAGTACAGAGAACCACTTATCTGGGTGTAGTGTGGGATTCGACCATGATACAGGCATATCTCTCTCCTGCTTGGATTGAGTCGACCCTCACAGCAGTCACAAGAGTAAGAGAAGGTTGGTCACTCACTGTAGGTCTGATGGCAGTAAGTCTGATGGGTCTGATGGCAGCTGCTTCCAACGTGATACCTTTTGGCTTGCTGTACATGAGACCCCTACAGTGGTGGCACAAGACCAAGGGGTTCTCCCTGAGGGGAAGCCCACTCCACATGATCAAGGTTATGCGGCTGTGTCTACGTGCATTAGACATGTGGAGGAAACTTTGGTTCTTGTCCCAGGGCCCGGTGCTCCTTGTCGCCACGTAACACTAGTGACGGACGCATCTCTCACCAGTTGGGGAGCGGTCTTGAGTGGCCGCTCAGCCCGTGGTCTGTAGAGTGGCGGCTATCTCAATTGGCACATCAACTGCCTGGAGATGCTGGCTGTCTATCTAGCATCGAGACTCTTTCTCCCAGACCTAAGAGATTGCCATGTGTTGGTGCGCACCAACAACACAGCAGTGGTCTCTTACATCAACCACCAGAGAGGTCTGTGTTCGTGCCCCCTTTACAGGCTGGCACACCAGATCCTTGTGTGGTCCCAGGGGAAACTCCTCTTGCTGAGAGCAGTTTACATCCCTGGACATCTCAATATGGGAGCAGACACCCTGACAAAGAAGGGGCTGAAGCCCGGGGAATAGAGGCTCCATCCCGATGTGGTGAAGCAGATATGGAGAGTGTTTGGCCAGGCTCAGGTGGATCTGTTTTCGACTCAGGAGACATTGCACTGTCCCCTCTGGTTCTCTCTGACTCATCCAGCTTCTCTTGGACTGGATGGTACATGGTACAGACTTGGCCGAAGCTGCATCTGTACGCTTTTCCCACGGTCGCTCTGCTACCAGGAGTTCTGAAGAGGGTGCGCTGGGACGGGGAATCTCTGTTGCTAGTAGCCCCATTCTGGCCAGGCCGAGTATGGTTCTCGGACCTGATTTCCCTTCTCGACGGCTCTCCGTGGGAGATTCCTGTCAGGAGGGGTCCCTTCTTACAGGTGGGGGGCACCATCTTTCTCCCCCACCCCAACTTGTGGGAGTTGTGGGTGTGGCCTCTGTGGGGGCACAACTCATAGCTTCTGGTCTCTCAACTGAGGTTGTTGAGACCATTCTCCAATCCAGAGCTCCCTCAACGAGGAAACTGTACGCCTTGAGGTGGAAACTTTTCACTTCTTGGTGCGGAGACCATTGGCCCGACTCAGTTAACTGCCCAGTTGGTACAGTGCTGGAGTTCCTGCAGGCCCGTTTCTCCACAGGGTTGACCCACTCTGTCTTGAAGGTCTACATGGCGGCCATTGTGGACTACCACGCCCCTCTCGGTAGTCAGTCTGTGGGCAGACACCCCCTAGTTACACATTTCCTCCATGGTGTGCTGAGGCTCAGGCCTCCGGTACGATCTCTTGTCCCTTCGTGGCACCTGGCCGTGGTGTTAGAGGCTCTCTGTAAATCCCTTTTCGAGCCTATAGAGGGGATTTCTGATCGTCTTCTCACTATAAAGACTGCCTTTCTTTTGGCAGTTTCCTTTCTTAAGAGAGTTGGGGATCTACAGGCTCTGTCTGTGGCCCCCTCTTATTTAGACTTTGCGCCCAGTCTGGCCAAAGCGTTTCTCTACCCTTGAGCGGGTTATGTACCTAAAATTCCCTCCTCTACTCCATGGCCGGTCATACTCCAGACCTTCTGTCCTCCTCTCTTTTGGGAACCTGACCAGGAGAGGCTTAACTGTATATGTCGCGTATGTCTACAGAGATGCCCGGTGGAGAAGGACGGACCAATTGTTTGTTATGGTCCCCCTAAGAGGGGTCTTCCTGCTAGTAAACAGACCCTCAGTCAGTGGATTGTGGATGCCATCTGTCTAGCCTATGAGTCCTCTGATCTTCCCTTGGCCTTGGGAGTCAAGGCTCACTCTACCAGAAGCATGGTGGCCTCCAAGGCCTTTTTGGCAGGTGTGCCTATGCAGGACAACTGCAATGCTGTGGGTTGGTCCATGCCCCTGACATTTGCCAGGTTCTACTGCCTCTATATGCGAGCCACTGTGGGCTCTTCGGTTCTCTTGTCCTAGCTGTGCTCTTCCACCTCCTGGCAGGGATTTGTTAGTCTGGTGCCGTGGGCATACTCTTTCCCATAGCATTTTGATGCAGCTTGAGTTCCTGAAGGGGAACGTCTCTAGGTTACGCATGTAACCATGGTTCCCAGAGGGAACGAGACCCTGCATCTCAGTGCCATACTTCCGGCATCCCTGTGAGTGCTTGCTTCATTCCTCAGAAGCTGCCGCTGTATCCAACACTTGTGCTTTTAAGCTTCCGGGTTGCTACGTCACCCCACCCGCAACGTCTCGCCCATCCATTGGATTGAATACACACGTGATTCAGAGCGTGGTCACGCTGAAGGCATTCCCATAGTGTTTCGATGCAGTGTCTCATTCTCTCTGGTAACCATGGTTACATGCGTAACCTAGAAACGTTAACAGTGTACTGGTAAAGGTAAACAATATGATGCATACCAGTAATAGAAATGACAGCTAAGTTAAATGAAATAAATAATAATTATGGTTAGTTGAGAGAAACAGTATACAGGTAATGGTAAGCAGCATGATGCATGCAATGTGATGCAGTGGGTACATACATTGGATAAAATACAGATGTGCAGATAGCAATAATGCGCAAATAACAGTCTGATATAAATAATTTTAGTAATGAAAGATAATGCTGTAAAGTGAAAGTAGATTTTTTTTTATCTCTACACCACTGATTTCATAGCTTGATGGAGCAGTTCATTCCACTGCTGATACATCATCCAGATAGGTGTACAGACATTATTAGGTGAAAATGATGGACCAACTGAATTTTTGGGTCAGTTATCCTCAGTAAAATGTAAACTGTGAACTACTGTAGGTAAATCATGCACTTGAAAAGCGTAGACACTCTGAAAATTGTAAGATTTTAATTTTATTTAAACTTTTTTTATTTATACTTTTTTTTAACCCTTTACTGCACATTGTTGCCATATGGCAACAATTTACAAACTACCCCCCTATTTTTTTTATTTTGAAATATATTTTTATTTCTTGAACTAATTCAAGTAATAAAAATCCATAAAAAATAAATAAATAATTCATGCAGTAGAGGGTTAAGATTTTAATTTTATTTAAAATAATTTCTTATTACCTACATAATCTTCTGGTAATCTTCGTTTGAGAGGGAACAGAGTACAGATTTGATGATGAAATGCAGTCTGTGTGTGGATGGGAGGGTAAGTGTGGATCAGCAGGGCTCATCCATCATGTTTCCTCACAAGATTCTAAAGAAAGGATAGACCCACATGGGACAGCAAGAATAGTAGTATATACAGACCAAGACAAATAGGTTTTTGGAGTGTCCAGAAGCAAAACAGGACATGTGTTAACCAATTATAAGACAAGGCACATCTATGCATCAATGTTACAAAAAGTAATATATGCCTGATTGTTTGGTTGCTTTTGCACAGTTTAAGTTTGAAGTATCCTTTTTGCCTGTGTTTTTTTATTTTAGCTTTTTTCCCCTCTGAAAATGATTCAGTGAACTATTAGCTAGAAAGCCTTAATAGAGCAGTGTAAAGAGATGTTTTTGTTTCCTTAGACAACTGGATTATCTTGCAAAACATACTGTCTAATCAGCACGATATTATGAATATATTATTGGGAGCAACATTATTATTTCTGTAGTAGTTGTGGTAAATATAATGCAATGAAATTATATCATTTGGAACATTTTATGATAATGGTGATTCCCTGAAGCAACTGTGCAGCTTGCAAGACATTTCTGATAATATGATATGGTACAAGAATTCATGGAACTGTAAATCTTGACAGAAATTTCACTGAATCTTGTTACAATTTTTTTCATAAAAATATCTAGAATTTTTATGCACCCCAGACTATTCATAACTTTACATATGATGTGGCAGATCTGAAGTCTTAGAAATCTTGAGACGATGTTGGCTCCTGTTAAAAATATTTCATTCACAACGTTTACACTTACTGGTTTTCATGATTTGGGAGAATGGAGGCCCATTCTATCCATTCCCTATCTTCTTATGTTTTTATGGTCTTCTACTTCAAACCTTACACTCATATATTTAATCATATCTCAGAGGACTCTTCACTCTCCTATGTGTGTACTAATTGGTCTTTTGGCAGTTGTGGACCTTTCTTTGCCAATATTTTATATACCAAATATGCTGCTAAGTTTCTTATTTAACTGGAAAGGAATTTCACTAGTGGGCTGTTTGGTGCAAATGTTTTTCATTCATTGTGTTAGTTCATTTCAATCTACTATACTGCTGTGGATGTCTCTGGATCGTTTTTTTGCTATATGCAAACCTCTTTATTACCAAAACTACATGGGAATGACCAATTTTCTAAAGTTCCTTATTTTTTCAGTTACAAGAAATGTGATCGTAATTACCACAATGGTTTCTTGGGCTGGAAAATTGACTTTTTGTGCAACAAATGAAATAGATCATTGTTTTTGTGAACACATGGCATTGGTTCAGCTGGCATGTGGAGATATTTCCATTAACAATGCAATAGGGCTTTCGGCTATTTTTGGTATAGTAACTGCTGATGTTATTTTCATTATAATATCATATATAGCAATATTTTGCTCTGTCCTGAGATCTGGAAAGGCCTGCTTAAAGGCTGTTAACACCTGCACTACTCATATAATTGTCATGACAGTTAATACGACTTTTGCTTTAATTGCCTTGATGTCATACAGAATAAGAAACAACTTCTCTCCCTCTAGCCGTGTCTTCCTGAGTACAATGTACTTGATTTTTCCAAGCTGTTTTAATCCAGTTATTTATGGAGTAAGAACCAAAGAAATAAGAGAACAGTTTCTGAAATTTGTCAACAATTTGAAGGTCTTTCTAAAGTAATCAAATAATGTATATGGCATCACATATTAAACATCCCTTTGCAACAAACAAGTTAATTTATAATTAAACATAATTAGATTTTTTTTTGCTTTTATATAATTGCATTGTAATATTAAAGGGTTAAATGAAATGAATATTTTAATAAATAAATAAACAATTTAAGATGCTTACAACTAAATGAGAATGTAGAGCTTGATTCAATGGCACACTAGTCATCAGATGAAGTAGCAGTGCAACCATTAGTGTACCCAGATGTATAGTCCCCTGTGAAGGTATTGACATGGCAAGGCCAGTTCTTTGGCTTTTGCTATATGGTGAAAACGTTTGGGTTTGAGATCAAAAGATGAATATGAGATGATAGATAATAATTTCAGCTTTCATTTTCTGATATTTACATCTATATGGGTTAAACATCTTATTAGATGGTACGTTTGGTGGTAGACCACTCAATTTTAGGTGAGCAAAAGTATAGGAACAGGTAGTCTTAAAGTAAATAACACTTAATATTTGGTTGCATATCCTGTACATGCGATAACTGCATCAAGCAAACGATCCACTGACATCACCAAACTATTGCATTTTAATTTTGTGATGCTTTTCCAGGCTTGTACCACAGTCTTCAGAAAACCCTGATGAAGTGTGTTTGTGGGTCATCGCCTTGCTGCTTTATGACCTTCCTCTTAGTTATATTGGATGGATTTCTTTGTAAACAGGCAGACAGAATGTTCCTCTAGACTTCTGAATTCATGCAAACAGAAACCATGACACCACCCCCTATTCTTGACCGGTGGGCTTGTATGTTTTAGATTATGAGCAGATCCTTGCTTTCTCCACACTTTGGCCTTTCCAGCACTTTGGTACAGGTTAATCTTGGATATAGAACTTTTGTGGCTCATCTCTGTATTTCTTTGAGAATTGCTATCTGGCCTTCTGATTTTTACTGCTGATGAGCGGTTTGCACCTTGTGATATGGCCTCTATATTTCTGCTCTTGAAGTCTTTGAACTTTGAATGGTGGATTGTGATACCATCAACTACTGTTGTTTTCCTTGTCTGACTTTCCAAATTGTATTGGTTATGCCTAATGCTTGAGCAGTGGCTGTTTTCTCAGTTCCAAAATGACTTGCTTTTCTCCCATTTACAGCTCTCTGGTTGTCATGTTGGTTTATCCTTTTTAACAACAAATACAGTCTTCACAGGCACAACCCAGGGTTCAAACCAAGAGTAGAAATTCAGAGCTATTAATAAATTAAACACAACTGGGCAACAAGAAACACCTGTCAGTCAAATGTTCCAATATTTTTGATCACTTGAAAATGGGTGGGTTCAAGCAATAGGTGCCATGTTCTCAGTTATTTAAGACATCAACTTGTAAATATCTAGGTGAGATAAATAGGCATGATGTCACCAAGGAATGAATACATGACAAAGAAAGGTTTCACTTCAGAGATATGGAACTGGTATGGGTTTGAGAGGTCACATGAACAAGTTCATGTAAAATATAATGCTCCATTCGACTCACCTCATTAACTGTAAATGTATTAAAGCGAGTTGTGGTAAATGCCAGGGGGAGGGTTGTGGGAAGGATCTTTATTTAGAAAGATTGTAGACTGTGGGAAGAACCTGTGCATGTATGGAATGTTATAGGATTTCACAGCTCTTATTCTGGGCTTACTTTGTGAAGGGAAATGCTGAAAAGTGAGGTGGCTGGAATGTGTGGAGTCAGCCATGATTTTCCCTGCTCTGTTCTTCAACCTGCATGAGTGTAGGTCAGCTAGGGTGGGGAACTGACAGCCCAGTCATTTTTTTATGTACTTCTGATGATACACTGCAGCTTGCATTTGGATTGTGAAGTTGCAGAGCTAAACCAGACACTGAGGATGTGAATATTGATTCTATTGTAGCTCTATAGAAGAGGACCAGTAGCTTATGTGACAAATTTGTTTAGCTGTCACAGAAAGTACAAGTGTTACAGGGCCTTGTGTTGGTGTTTCTGAGCTTGATGGAATCAATAATCCAGCTGCAGACATTTGGAGATATGTTAAGCTGGCTCACTTTATCAAAAAGTAGGTCTGCGATGATGATACTTTATGCAGAGCTAAAATCCACAAATGGAATGTGGGCATAGGTGTGAGAGCTGTGCAGATGCTGTGGGATGTAGTGCAAAGCAAAGTTAATGGCATTGTCCACAGACCTGTTAGCTCTGTGTACGAACTGCTGAGGATCTTGAAGGGCATCGATCATGGTTTTGAATGCAGAATTGGTGCAGAATGGTGCAGAAGTAGTCTTTCAAAGCACTGGGTGATTACAAATGTCAAAGCAACTGGTCATTAAGCAGTAGATTTAAGAAGAGTCTATTTCACAGTCTCATAAAAAGCCAACAAAGCACTGTCTGTCTCTTGAGGTGGTATTATGATGGAATTTCAAGACAGAATTCCAGCAGGCACACTAGAACACTGCAAGCCAGCTAACCTTTGTTTTCACTGAGATTTTCAACCCCATTTTAAAGACGGACAGTATAACCTGCCTAAATGACTACAGGCCTATGGTCTTAACATCAAGTGTCAGTGAAATGTTTTGAATGGCAAGTCTGTCACTGAGCCCCTCCTTGACCCAATGCAGTTTGCTTATAGATCAAATTGTAATGATGCAGTTAACCTGAATCTACACTATGTCCTCATTCATCTGGACATTCCAGGCTATTATACCAGAGTCATGTTTGTGGACTTCAAATCTGCCTTTAATGCAGAAATGACTCTATAGCAAACTGCTAAAAGGTGGTTTTAGCAAACTGCTAAAAGATGCTTGGTCGAACTGTGATCTTGGGAAATTGGAGGCCAATTCAACACCTTGAACTCTTTTTCATGTTCCTCAAACCATTCCTGAACAATTTTTGCAGTGTGGCAGGGTGCATTATCCTGCTGAAATAGGCCAATGCCATGAAGGGGTGTATTTTGGTCTGCAACAATGTTTACATAGAAGGGTCGTGTCTGTAACATATCAAATAACATCCACATGGATGCCAGGACCCAAAGTTTCCCAGCAGAACATTGCCCAGAGCATCACACTCCCTCTACCAGCTTGCCTTCTTCCTGGTGCCAGCTCTTGTAGGAACTCAGAATCCCCATCTGAGTGGACACATTCGCGGGTGGATCAACGTGTCTTTCAATTACCTATATTTCCACTTAATCAAATAAATTCAATGAAGAATCTTCAGACGTTGGATGAGAAGAAGCAAACTTCTTTATTGCCGTAGCAATACAACACGTTCTAATGAGCTCAAAGAAGGTGAATTCCCTCAAAGGTGACACAGCCATCTCAAGCCTGAGAGTTGTGCGCCCCGAGCATCCAAAAAAATCCCCTATATATATGTCTCCCAACACCTCTATCTTCAGTCTAGACCCTCATATCTCCTTATCCTTGAAGTTCCATGTCAAGACTGTCAGCCTCTCTTCTTCCCAGTTTATTATCCCTCAAAAACTTTACTTTGAGCTCTGAGCTAAGCGGCCCTGTCTTTTCTTTCTTTATTTTTTTTGTTTATATTTTTACTTCAGCTCGCCGACCTCGCAGAGACACTGAAAAGAAACTTATTATGCCAGTGCCGCTATTTTCAACTCTCAACTCTCAACTCTCAGTTCTTGAGTTTACCCAAGCACCCCTTGATGCTTCAGATAGATAGATAGATAGATAGATAGATAGATAGATAGATAGATAGATAGAAGAACATTAACAGAGCAGTCAAAGCAATAAACAAAGTCACAAACACATATGACATCATACAATGGTGCAGTTACGTGAGGGTTGGGGCAATAGATTAGAAAAGAAGGGACACTGTGACACTAAGGCAGTCCTTGGCTATGGCAGAGTATGTACGAAAACCGGGTGTACTAGCCGATATGGTGTGTTTTTGGGAGCTGTTGTTGTCACAGTGTGTTCTTGGTCTTAGAGTCAAAACAAAGCATGACACTCATATCTACCATATGTACCTTCAGAACATGAAAGCACAGAAAAACATGAAAGCACCATTTTAACATTATTATTTCATATATATATATATATATATATATATATATATATTATTCCATATATATATTATTTTCCCACACTCTTCACCAGGTAAGTGATGGACACACACCTGGCCATCCACACGGTGTAAAAGGAAAGACAATTCATTAGACCAGACCAGACCATGTTCCATGGTCCAATTTTTAAGCTCACCTGCCTATTGTAGGCACTTCCAACAGTGGACAGGGGTCAGCATGGACACTCTGATTGTTCTCCGACTACGCATACCCATATGCAGCAAGCTGCGATGCACTGAGTGTTCTGACTCCTTTCCTTCATAGCCACCACTGACATTGTCAGATCTGACCAGATGGGTTAACCTTCGCTCCCCATATGCATCAGTGATATCACTGTCCCTGTTGCCTTTTCACCACTTGTCCTTCCTTGGACCAGTTTTATTAGGTACTAAACACTGCATCCCAGGAACATCCCACAATTTCTACTGCCTTGGAGATGCTCTGACCCAGTAATCTAGCTATGACAATTTGGCCCTTGTCAAAGCTGCTCATGTCCTTATGCTTGGCCATTTTTCCTGCTTCCAACACATCAACTTCAAGTATTGACTATTCACTTGCTGCCTTATATATCTCACCCCTTATAACAAGATAATGAATGTTATTTATTTCACCTGTCAGTGGTTTTACATAACTAAATTAGGTAACTTGTGTTACCAGATGTGAAAATCTTGGTATCAATAATTGTGCAAGTACCACCTTGTGTAGCAATAACATAATCCAGTGCTGCTTTGTTCTGCAGTATCATCATTATATTTGAGGCCAGAGCACTGCAAATGTTACCAGTAGCAAAGTCTGTATGAATAGCTAGCTGATGCACAGATTTAGATAACTTTTTCACCTGATCTGGCCCCAAGTATTCTTGACCACCAGGTTGGAGCTCAAGTGAGGCATAGAATGCAACTACTCTCCTGACCACCGGCAGGGGGCTGCATCACATATATGGAGGAAGATAATTTTGTGGTATTTGAGGTTTATGATTATTATTTGCGCTTACGTCTGAGGTTGGAATCAGAGTTGATTTTGCTCTAATGGTTGGTAAAGCATATACTAAAGTACATCACCCACTACACTTGGTTGGCAGCTTGCTGTAAATTGGGGTACCACATAACCAGAATGTGGCTACTGGAGGGGGAATCCTGCACAACTGATTTCTGGCCAATAGCTTATATGCTTTTATCCATCTAATACAAGTTTTTACATTGTGTTCACCTTGCCATGGTGGTGGTATATTTAATGATTTGAGTGGAGTACCCATCAAATGCACAAAATCACAAGCAGTACGTGGAACTTCTCCCAATGCAGGTGAGTTTAGAGGGAAATATTCTACACACCAGCAAAATGTTGTTGGTAGAAGTAAATCAGTCATAACAGTTGTCGCATGTTAGATTGCGAGGCTCTGAGATTCGTGACTGTGCAAGTTCTGTCAAGAACTGTAACAACGTTCTTATTTTTTCTTATTTCAGTTGAAGAATTTGTGCTAAATTCACAGTTTATTTTTTTATTAATTCCCTGGAGTATGCTGAAGTGAATGCACACCAGCCTCTGAAATTTAAGTGTACTTCCTGTTGACCATCTTGGATTTTGTCAAAAGCAAGCAGGCAAAAGCAACTCTGGCAAAAGTAGCTCTGATAGCATAACTAAAAGGGAGAGCCAGAAGGTTACACAGACATGAGGGCACCTCATTTGGAGTGGCCAGCCACTCCACTGTTAACAAACCTGTGTGAATGTGTGAGATTGTGGGGGTTGGCCACATCCAGTTCAGCACAACACTCTATGCCTGTGAACCCTCCAGATCTGCTCCTTTACCTAAGAAAAAAAACTATTCACAAAAGGCTTGACTAAACAAATGTTCCCCTTCAGGAACTCGAGCTGCATTGAAACGCTATGGGAACTCCTTCATGCACAGCAACACATGGCGGCTTCTTAGGTCCGGGAGAAAGTGTTCCAGTGCCAGAAACACAGCCAGCATCTCCAGGCAGTTTATGTGCCATGTGAGATGGCGGCCGCTCCACAGACCACGGGCAGAGCGGACACTCATGACCGCTCCCCCAACCAGTGAGAGATGCATCCGTAGCCCTCTCTCACACTCGCAACTGCTGTCAGGATCGACTTGATCTGAGCAGGAGACAAATGTGCCTGCATTGTGGTCGAATTCCACACCACGTCCAGATAAGTGATTCTCTGCACTGGAGAAAGCACACTCTTTTTGGTGTTCAGTCTCAACCCCAGCTCTTTCATATGGGCGAGAACGACATCTCGATGCCAGACTGCCATCCGCTCTGAGCGAGCTAATATCAACCAATCGTCGATATAATTCAGTATGCAGATGCCCCGGAGTCACGTAGGAGCCAGAGCAACATCCACACACTTCGTGAAAGTGCGTGGTGAGAGTGCTAGGCCAAACGGAAGAACCCGATATTGCTAAGCTTTACCCCTGAAAGCAAACCTCATGAACTTCCTGTGCTGAGGAAGGATGGAGATGTGGAAATACACATCCCTTGACAAACCAGTACTCAGAGCTGATCTGAGACACGACCTGCTTGACCGTGAGCATCCTGAACTTCAGTCGAGTGACCGAGAGGTTCAGCTGATGCAGGTCCAAAATGGGACACAGCCCTCCATCCTTCTTGGGAACAATAAAGTACCGGCTGTAAAACCCAGACTCTCTGTCGCGAGGAGGGACCACCTCGATGGCCTCCTTCCTCAGGAGAGTGTGTACTTCCTGTTCCAACACCAGAGCCTGCTCGGGGCCCACCAGAGTGGGAAGAACCCCAGAAAAACAAGGCGGAGGAAAGCCGAATTGAATTCGGTAGCCTCTCTCTACAGTGCGCAGGACCCATTGGGACACATTCGGCAGAAGTTTCTACACTGCCAAATAGCTCGCTAAGGGGATCAGCCTCTCGAGACTGACCTCTGGTACAGTGAGAGCAGCTAAGCTGGTGCCCTGGAGCGGCGAATTGACAGGGGACAACCGAACCAGCTGCTCGGCTTCTGCCCAGCAGCCCCAAGAGTCACAGAGCGACGGGAGAGAAACCGCTGAAACGCCGCCGTCTGAGTGCGAGCCTGCTGGTACCTGTCAACGACGGAATCAACCGCTTCGCTGAACAGACCAGAGGGCGCGAGCGGAGTGTCCATAAGAACAACCCTGTCCTTCTCTTTCATGTCGGACAGGGTCAACCAGAGATGCCTCTCCGCCGCCACCAGAACTGCCATGGACCGGCCGATAACACAGCCGGTCTCCTTGGTAGCGCAGAGAGACAGGTCAGCGGCCCGCCTGAGCTCAGCCACATGCCTAGACGGGGCCTCCCCATGCTCGTGGAGCTCCATGAGCAGGTCGGCCTGGTACGCCTGTAACACCGCCATGGTGTGCAGACACGCACCAGCCTGACCCGCTGCCGTGTACGCTTTGCCCACCAGCGCTGAGGTGGACAGATAGCTAGCCAGCATCTGTTCAACCCTGGGCATCGCCCTGTAGCCAGCACAGTCCAGCCCCGCCACGTTAGCATAGTAAGAGGAGGCAGGACTTTTTCGGGCCGAAAAAGGCCTCTTCCACTACCTCGACACCTCAGTGTGGAGGTCAGGGAAAAAAGGCAGGCTCTGGCGTGGAGATGGTGGTCTACTGCACAGGAAATGCTCATCTAGCTTCGACCCATGAGGTTCAACCCGTGTTTCAGAGGGCCAGTTGATGTTAAGCTTAGCAGCGGCCCATGAAACCACTTCCAGCAGTTCCTCATATTGAGGATACTGTGGCAAATCAGAGCCGGCGCCCACCACGTCAGCCAGCTTCCTGGGGGGGAAAAACCGCAGAGCAGGTTTCTGAACCCGGCGAGCGGACAATGGATTTGAAGGGTGAGGAAGGAGATAAGGACTTGCCCGTCTCCATTCCCTCCGTCAGATCCAACTGCGAGCCCCACGAGTGCAACCGCCACTCTGCCTTGGGAGAAGAGGGGCCGGCACTGCAAAGCACGCGAGTGAAGGCTCCCTCCTCAAAGAGAGCCTTCCAGGAGCGAAGCGTGCGCAGTGGCAAGTGCTCGCAATGCGAGTAGCGGGCTCCCTCGAGAGCCGACTCCGCATGCTCTGCTCCCAAGCAGACAAAGCAAAGACTGTGTGTATCACCACCCGTAATGTAGTGCGGGCAGGGAGGAACACACAGCCTAAAGCGCTGTCCAATCTCGCACCTATGTTTAGTTTTGTCTTTGACTTTATGCACTGGCATAGCCTCCGACATGACAAAACAACGGACAAAAAGGACAGACACACAGACAAAGCACTTGCTGAATGGCAAAAAACTAGTGTGGCACATGCCGCTCTGGCTTTTATGCTTCCGGGTCACTACGTCACCCTGCCCGTGATGTCTTGCCTATCCTTTGGACTGATTACACACGTAATTCAGAGCGCAGTCACGCTAAAGGCATTCCCATAGCGTTTCGACACAGCTTGAGTTTCTGAAGGGGAAACTATTTTTTAGGTTGCTTCAACTACCACACAAGTATACTTCTTTATTACAAATAGAGCAAAGTGCCCTATATCAGTACATGCTTCCGTTTCAGAATCTGATGACACAGACTCTTCTGCTAATGTCTATTTTAAAAAAAAAATTGCTCTTTTTTTAGACAGTAATAAAAGTACACATACACAGAAGGAAACTTCATAACAACAGACAACATGAGGCTATACCCGGATCAGCCATAACATTAAAATCACCTGCCTAATATTGTGTAGGTCCCCCTTTTGCCACCAAAGCAGCTCTGACCCATCAAGGCATGGACTCCACAAGACCTCTGAAGGTGAGCTGTGTTATTTGGCACCAAGACATCAGCAGCAGATTCTTTAAGTCCTGTAAGTTATGAAGTGGGACCTCCATAGATTTTAATTTATGATGGGATGAGGGAGGAGCCAGGCTGTGAGGATGCATGGCTGACACTGAGTTGTCTAATCAGTGGGAGAAAGTAATATAGGAGCAGCTGGATATGCCTGAGGGAGGGAGACAGAAACACGCATGTTTTATTTTTGTGTTACGTTTGTGGTTTCTGTTATGTTTGAGTTCTGTTTGTGATTAAACTTTACGTTGAAGTTCACTTGGTTCCTGCCTCCTCCTTGCCCAGGTGTGAAGTTTGTTACATTGGTGCTGAAACCCGGGAGGGAGGAGGGATGTGCTGTTGGAGAGCGATTGCCCCTGCGGGAGAAACACGGTGCTGAAGAAGTGTGGTGCTGGAGCAGTTGCCTGAGGACAGAGGAGCTGTTGCCAACCCACTGTCAACCAATGGGAGGTGGAGGTGCAGCTGCCATCTGCCTGATAGGGGAGGAGCTGTAACTGTCTGTCAGAAGGTCCAGTGCCTGTGCTTGGCGTTGTGGGGGATTGCTTCCCGGCTGGCCAAGGACCATATGACAGTGTGTCTGGGGATCGGGGAACCAGTTTTTTTCTCTTTCTCCTCTCTCTCCCTCTTGCTCTGTCTCTACTGCTTACCCCTTCTCTCTCCTCTCTTCCTCCTCTCATGTCTCCTTTCGGGACGTGAGAGGAGGACATAGCTGAGAGGGCAGTGCCTCTCCTCTGGAAAGGGGAGAAGTGAGTGTACATCAGTCTGGAGGACTGAATCTGGCTGTAGAGGAATGTGTCTGGCACCGAATTGTCTAATCAGTGGGATAGAGTAATAAAAGAGCAGATGTATATGCCTGAGGGAGAGAGAGAGAGAGAGAGAGAGAGAGAGAGAGAGAGAAAACACATTTTATGCTTGCACTTTGTTTGTGTTTTCTGTTATGTTTGAGCTGTGTTTGTGATTAAACTTTACGTTGGAGTTCACTCGGTTCCCGCCTCCTCCTTGCCTATCTGTTTGTTACAGACTTGTTTGTCCAGCACATCCCACAGATGCTTGATCGGCTTGAGATCTGGGGAAATTGTAGACCAAGTCAAAACCTTGATCTCTTTGTCATTTTCCTTTCCATTCCTGAACAATTCCTGAACATTTTTTGCAGTGTAGCAGGATGTATTCTCCTGCTGAAAGAGGCCACTGTCATTAGGGAATACCATTGCCATGATGGGGTGTACTTGGTCTGCAACAATTTTTAGGTAGGTGGTACATGTCAAAGTAAAATCCACATGAATGCTAGGACCCAAGCATCACACTGCCTCCTCTATTTTGCTTTCTTCTCATAGTGCATCCTGGTGCCATCTCTTCCTCAGGTAAGCAATGCAATGAAGCAATGAAGAGACCAGATTACAAAAGGTAGAAACCCAGATGTGTGATACTCCTGCAGTACCTCCCACAAAAAAGTACACATGATCATAGTCCTTGTTCAAATCCTCAAAATACATGTAGACTGGAATAGGATACTTTGGTGATCCTCACAAAGTGGTTCAAGAATGCAGAGATGATTTACTGTTCCAAAGCCTGGGTAGAACCAGCATTGTTCCACCTGAATCCTCGGTTCAGCTGTTTGAAGGAATTGTCTCTACAGAAGCCCAGCAAAGACTTTTATTGGGAGACCTGGGATTTTATTGGTTCCCCTATGGGAACACACCATACGGTCTCCTTTTTTGAAATAAATGACCACCATCCCAGTTTTTCCAGCCCAGATTAACATGCCTATTGAAGAGGCATGTTAATCACACAACTACAATGTTATCCTGTGCCTTTAACATTTTCCACCATAGTAATCTCAGCCAGTGTGATGGACTCCAAAACACGAGAAATGTCTGGCACTGCCTCTTGAAAGGAGGGCATATTTATTTTTTTAGGAGTTCCTCAAAGTGCTTCTTCCATCACTTAACAATTTTCCCTTTAGAGGGCAACATTGCCCCATACTTTTCTCCTTTTTCACTCTCTTTTCTCCCCCTTCTGAGGCTTTGCTCAGAATATATTTGAAGCCACCCAAAATTCTTTTTCCATGGCTTCTTCAAACTCCTCCCATATCTGAGCTTTTTCTTTTGCCCCAGCTTTTGATGCATTCCTTCTGCCACTCATACCTCTCAACTAAACCAGGCTTCTTGGAGCGGCTTTTATGATTGAGGGCATGGACCTGGTCCAAGTGGCAAATCCAACTCACTACCAAACAGTGATCAGTTGACACCGTTGCCCATCTCTTTATCTGAGTGTCCAAAACATTTGGCCGCAAGTCGTATCAAACACTTCTCTGCTCCACATCCCCTTCAAGCTTCTAGCTCAGCTTGACATGCCCTACCATCCCTCAAAAGACAAGGAAGACATGCTGTGGATGGAGAAAGGAGGTGGGCTGAACTTGCAGGTAACCAGTGATTGGTGCCACATAAAAAAGTAAAAAATAAAGAAACCCAAATACACCTTTGAAAGTACATTCATGGTCAAATAGTCCAACTAAAACTTGCACTTACCTACGATTACAGTTCACTAATTAAGGATTAATTATATAAAGTGACACAGAACACTCACACAAAAGAAGAAATCACTTAATATTTTCACCGTCTAATTGCCCATTTTTAGTGGCTGGGCATTTGTGGCAATGTACAAAAATGGTGTGTGACATGCCGTGAATTTCAGCTGGTGAACACTCCAGCCACTCCAAAAGCACTATTGTATCCTTTACCTTTAATCGAGGTCCCTTTTGAAAGAATTGTTATGGACGTAGTTGAGCCATTAGAGAGGAGCTCACAAAGATATTGCTTTGGAAGCTCTGGTGGAAGTTCTGGTGGAAGTTCTGGTGGATTATATAATGTGATATCTAGAAGCAGTACCTCTGTGCAGTATCTCAGCAGTGTTGTGGAGGCTTTAGACTCTTTAGAGTAATCTCCCAAGTTGAAATTCTGAAAGAGATTCTGACTGACTGAGGATTATAATGGACACTAGGTGAGCTACAGTATATAAATTATTAGGCATTAAATAGATTTGAACCAGCGTTTACTTTTGTCAAACAGCATGACTGGTCAAATGATTTTTAACCAGGTGTTAAAAAACATGATTTGTAAATTTGTTCACAATAATTCATGCAACTGGGAGAAGTGGCTTGAGCCCTTGTTGTTTGTAGCATGAGATATCCCACAAGCCTCCACAAGGTTTTTACCATTCAAATTACTGTAAGGGCACAAGCCCTGTGGTGTCTTAGATGTTTTTAGGTATAATTGGGAGGAGAGACCTTAAACCGTTAAAAAAAATCCACACTTTGGGTCTACTAACACAAGAAAATTTGTATCAGGCCCAAGATAAACAATTTCCACTGCATTATGGGGTACTATACTTGGCTACAGTATTCCACACTGGGAGATAAAGCATACTTATTATTACTCACTTTGAGCTCCAAATTTGCTAGGTGTCAAGGGCTCTTTGACATCACTTGGCGAGTCGGAGAAGTCAACTAACTATGAGGTCAGGCGAACGGATAGAAGAAAAGTGCTGCAAATATCTGGCTCCACCGCAAATCTAACAAGGATAAACTTGTTACCAGAGATTAATGAATGAATGAATGAATGAATGACTACAAAGCACTTCTGTAAGTTGCCATGGATAAGGGTATCTTCTATATGCTGTAAATGTAAATATACATCTGGTGATACAATTGCAAATTCGATCACTGACCTTTGGCTCTGGTACCAAGCACAGTTATGAACAACTTTGTACTCAAATAAAGCTGGGAAGCTGTTCCTCTGAATCACACCCCTCCGTCTTCTTTCCTCTCTCTCAATCACTTGTGTGCTTGTGTGCACGGTCTTTGCTGAGCCTATGAAAATTAATTGCCCCTTGAGCTGTCTGTTTACATGACAGAGGTGCTCCTATCTGTAGTTACATGAAAAATGTGTTTTTGAAATGCTGATTTCACATCCTAAACCTGCACGTCATTTGTAGTTTTGGAAGTGCTAGGACTCCATTTATCATGGAAGCTGACCAGGTTGTTACTTTGTGGTCTATAATTTTTTATTTGATAATATTTTCCAATTTAATTTCAATTTATTTATTATTATACTATTGTTCCAACTTTACTCAAATCTGCTCCCCAAGGGTGGCCATACTGTGAGCATTAAACTCCCTGTGATATAGCCCTGAGCTTAACCAAAGTACACAAGCCTTGTCAATACAACAAGGCCTCAATCAACAAAGGGTCTTTTGTGCATCAGTTATAATTTATACCACAAAAGTAATTTTAAACTCTTATTTTGTGTAATCCCACAGATGAAATTTCATAGGAATTGTTTTCTAAGTCTTGAACCTTTTTTATCTTTATAGAATATTAGAATATTGAGGACAGTAAATAGGCAAATATTTAAAAAATGAAATAATCAGTAGTGCAGCCCTAGTGTTCTGGGGTAGGACAATCATTCAGAGACTATGTAGTCACCATTCAAGAATGTGCCAAATCTCTTTGGTTTTTTACAAATTGTTTGGGAACCAGAATGTAACTTAATATTACTGTCCTTTGTGCCAGGTACTAAATTGCAGAATGTGAGGAACTGATTTACTATTTAAATCAGTATTTTATCAAATATATTAGTGTTGTTCCTGGGTCCCTGGAGGACTAGTGGTTAGGCCATGGCACTCTCACCACCATGGCCTGGATTTGATTCCCAGCCAGAGAACCAACATCAGCCACTGAAGTCGCACGTGACAGTGCACTCCCAGTGTGGTTGCCAAGCCCGGATAAAATTGGGGAGGGTTGCGTGAGGAATGGCATCCGGCAAAAACCTGTGCCAAATCAAATATGCGGACTGATGATCTGGTGTGGTGATCCCTAACGGGAGCAGCTGAAAGAAGAAGAAGAAGAACAAGAACATATTACTGTTCTTCCTCAACTTAGAATAGGAGTGTTGTATCACTGATATGCCACACATTGATATTGATTCTGGGGTTTCAGTGAGACAATTAGCAAAAGAAAAAAACATGCACAATACTTTCCAGCTATTTGTCTGTGAAGCTTGTTAGACATTTAGGTCTATTTGCAAATAATAATATAACCCACAAAATAAAATGAAATAAGACCAAAGCCTATAGAAATAAGCTCTGAAAGGCTGAAGTAAACTATAAAATTTTGACAAATGTATTTTTAACTGTGCAATATGCCAAATATTAAATGCAAATAGAATAACTGTAGAATACAAATTCAGCTGCATGGCACTTTGTGAAGGCCTAAATAGATGAGGATTTGTGATAAAACCTCATTTTAATCTGGTAATAACAGGGAGGGAATAGACATAATCCACTGATTACATACAAAATTCATTCACATTTATTCATTTAGCAGATGCTTTTTTTCCATAGTGACTTACAGTTGAGATTATCAGACCAAAGTTAAGAGTCTTTCTCAAAGACCCAACAGTGGCAAGTTGGTGGCACCAGAATACAACAATCTTTTCTTGTAATTGTTAAAATAGAAATGGCATCTAATAGATTTTCTAAAATACACTATTTCAAATAATTCCTGTTGTCCCTCTAGCTGCAGTGGACAGCTGAAGCCACATTAAAAATTATGTTTTGTATTATTGAGAAACCCAGGGACATTTTATCTGACTTTGTGTCCATTGTGCTTTTTCCGATTTTTATTCTACTCTGCTTCATTTTGCTTCTATGGATTGTGTTTTTGGATTTAGATGGCATTAGTGTAACTTTGTTTTACTTTAATGTGGCCATGAAATACTGAATTAAAGTCTTGAATTTATATCATTTAATGAATAGGCTACCCACATAATTATTGGCTCATTTTATGTAGGTATTGTGTACATGCAGTCTAATAATCCATTAATAATTCTTTTGATAGCTCACCTGAAAATTAAACCATTTATTTGCTGTGTTTTAACTTAAAATTCCATTTTAAGTTTTTCCTTTGGCCTTTTTTGTAGATGACAAATAAAGCAGTTTTGTAAACCTACACCATATTTGTTTAAGATGCACCACATTAAAGCCATTACAGTTACATCCAGAATTCCAAAATTATCTTCAAAAACATGATTCATGAGGTAAACCTGATATTAGACAGAGTACAACTAAAATTGTGATAAGTAAGTGTGTAATGGAGATAAACAGGCAGCAGTTGTTCTATGACTGCTGGCAAAAGCCTGTAGGAAAAAGAAGAGCCTCATGAGAACAAAACATGTATATATAGACATTGTGTATATTGTGTCAAGGCTTTACAAGTCCTAGAAAGGTCAAGAGGATAACAGTCAGCTGTATCATGCATGAGATTTTGCCATTTCTATTCCTCAAAAGCAATGTTTCTTATGATGTTTACAACTGAGTTTTGTTGTGACATATATCACTACAAAACTGTAAACTGTTGTTTTTCTTCCACACAGTATTGAATGTCTGTTGAAAAACATCTTCTATTGATTATTAATAATTTATATTAATATTTATAAAATATTTAATGATTATGGCACAGGTAAAGTTAAAGAAATTGTGTTTTCCTGTGTGTTGGAATAGCAATTACTATCAATTATTATCTATGTATAGAATGGATTTCTATGATCTTTGATGCATAACAGGTAATATGGTGCTGTGCTAGAAATACATTAGATAATATTATATTTTAAGACCTAATGTAATTATTGGTAGCAATTCTGTCTAAATACTGTGTTTCAGGAAAGAATGATTTGAGGCTGAGCAGCATGGAAGGTTTCCCACCACAAAATATTTCATACAACACGTTTAAGCTAAATGGCTTTCTGGCCTTGGGTGAATGGAGACCCATATTATCCATACCCTATTTCCTTATGTTTTTATTGTCTACTATATCAAACTCTATTATAATATATTTAATTGTATCTCAGAAGACTCTACACACTCCAATGTATGTACTAATAGGTTTTATGGCTGTTGTGGACTTGTGTTGGCCAATATTTTTTGTACCAAGTTTGTTGCTCAACTTTTTATTTGACTGGAATGGAATTTCTCTAGTGGGCTGTTTAATACAAATGTTTTGCATTCAGATTCTTGGTGGATTTCAGTCTACTGTACTTGTGTGGATGGCACTAGATCGGTTCTTTGCTATATGCAGACCACTTTATTATCACAAATACATGGAATTCCACAGTTTTCTAAAGTTTATTATTGTGCCAGTTACCAGAAATCTATTCTTAAATATCCTTATGACCTCTCTGGCTGGAAAATTGAAGTTCTGTACAATAAATGAGATAGATCACTGTTTTTGTGAACATATGGGATTGGTTCAGTTGGCATGTGGAGACACTTCTATTAACAATCTAATCGGCCTTGTATCTGCTTTTCTTATACCAACATCAGATTTTCTTTTCATTGCTGCATCATATATAATAATTTTTGCTTCTGTCATGAAATCAGGAAAAGCCCACTTGAAGGCTATCAACACTTGTATTACACATATTATTGTCATGACAGTCAATTTAGCATTTGCCTTGATTGCTTTTATGTCATACAGAATAAGAAATAATTTTTCTCCTAATATTCGGGTCTTTCTGAGTACTATGTATATATTATTCCCAAGTTGTTTCAATCCAATTATTTATGGAGTAAGAACAACTGAAATAAGAAAACAGTTTCTTAAATTTTTGAAACATGTGAAAGTCTTACCACAGTAATATACTGAAGTGGCATTGTGTAATATTTGCAGGGTTGTTTTGGTGTGCATTTAATTGAAATAACTTTTATCTATTTTATCAAATAACTGTCCACTGAAATGATTAAATGTCACAGCACATACACAGAATGAATTCTGGGCGCTAATATTGAATAATATATTTATATAATAATGTATTTTATTAGCAATAGTAAATATACAATTAAAAATGTTACATACTAATATGCTAATAAAACATAATAGTATATTTTACAATTGTATATGGTTCTAAGTTCTGTATATGTAAGACAGATATTCAAAGTCTCTAATAGGTTAATATTTTGCATGAAATTACTGAGACCATAACCATATTTCATCCGTACATAGTGAGTGAGTTTAGGACAAAGAGATGAGATGGACAGTTGTTAGTTTCTGTGTTAGCCCAGGGGAGAACAGCTCCCCCACCTTTGGTGTACACATAGATTATGCAAAACTCCTGTACTATAATTTGATGGAAATTCAATTCAATTCAATTTTGTTTGTATAGCACTTTTAACAATGGATGTCACAAAGCAGCTTTACAGACCTTTGGTTATAATATTTTAATTTTTTTTTTCTCTAATGAGCAAGCCAGAGGTGATGATGGAAATTTGGTCTGGACAGCTTTAAGAAAATTTTCCTTCATTAATGGTTTATATAAATGTATATACTTTTGAACATTAATGTTCAGTTTGCTGGTTTAGAGGCATTACTGTGTCATCTATATTATGGAGAATAAATGAGGGAGATATTTTGTTACATTTTGATGCCAAAACTCACAAACAAGGATAATGAAAACTTAGGTACAGCCACCATGTTGTAGTTAGGAAATTCCATGCAAATGTCAAACTTGCCATGGAAAAATAAAGTTCTGAGCACAGGAAAACTAGTCTTAATATGTTCATTCATGTCATATCCTGGCTCTTAAGTGACGCAACAGAAAATGGTTCTCCGTCATCTGGAAATTGTGCATTTGAAACCTGATGATGCCATCTGTGGGAGTAAAGAGAGCAAAATTGTTCATGCACTTTGGGTGGGAAGGATGGCATACTCTTTCTCACCTGACTACCAGATCAGCACTAGTCAATTGTGGGCATCTGTGAGTTCACACATGCAGAATAAGGCAGATAGTGCTTTCCTACAATTGTGTTATACTGCTCTATGACACTGCATGAGTAACGATTTGAAAATATGCGAATGTTGGCTTCATGTGTCTAGGAGGACGCACATGGTTGCCCTACACTTCC
Source organism: Pangasius macronema (assembly GCA_037577455.1). NCBI lineage: Eukaryota > Metazoa > Chordata > Actinopteri > Siluriformes > Pangasiidae > Pangasius > Pangasius macronema. The sequence continues at coordinate 11,565,775 of CM074958.1, forward strand.
TGGGTGGTAGTTGACATATGCTGGGGAGAGTTAGCTAGTGAATGGATAGGAATTGGCAGGACCAAATTGGGGGAGAAAATGGGGTAAAAAAAAAACCCACATGCAAAATAAAATGTAAATAAAACATAAACATGTTTGTTATAACATTATGTAAATAAATAAAACATCCATAATGCCAGTTCTAAATAATCTATTCACAAAACAAGAAATATTTTAAAATCTATGCTTTTTGTGTGTTTTTTCTCTTTCATGTTATATGTACACTGATCAGCCATAACATTAAAACCAAC
>CM074958.1:11566164-11585286 GCA_037577455.1 Pangasius macronema
ATATGCATCAGCTGTACACTTCCAGCTCACTCAGGGAAAGAGAGTGTTCAGTGTGATGCTCACTCTACCATTTAACACTGATCTTTGTGCTGCCATGCTTTTGGGAAACTCAGCCCTGACCAGCAAATATTATTATTCTTATTATTATTATTAGTAGTAGTAGTAGTAGTAGCAGTAGTAGTAGCAGTAGTAGTAGTAGTGGTAGTAGTAGCAGTAGTAGTAGTAGTAGTAGTAGTAGCAGTAGCAGTACTAGTAGCAGTACTAGTAGCAGTAGTAGTAGTAGTAGTAGTAGCAGCAACTAACATAAGGAGAGTCATAAGATCTTAATTTTGAAAATATGAAAAAAAGAAAGAAATGTGAAAATAATGTGACAAGCTAATAAACATTTCTTCAAAACCTAATATCCGAAAGCATCAGCAACTTGTTCATGTAATTTTTCAAAATATTATTCTCTGTTGCATTATTTTTCTGAAACTCAGGGTAACACTGTCTCAGCTGCAGTGCTGGCCAGGCTTCGCATAAGCGTGTGCGTGTGTGTGTGTGTGTGTGTGTGTGTGTGTGTGTGTGTGTGTGTACAGAGGAGAGGTGCCAGGTCATCAGGAGTGTCCTCTTTGTGCCACAGAGATGTTCAGTTGCCACCTTCCTCCCCACCGCGTCGCCACAGTGACACAGAGGACAGTGGACACTCATATAATAAAAGTCCCCTTGAGTTTTTCTTTGCTTTATCCTGGAGTAACACCTTAACACTGGTGCCAATATAATTCATATGTGTTCATTCATATTCATACTCATATATGATAGCACATACACACCATACCATATCATTTCAGCATCATGCATGTTAAATAACAGGACTGAATAAATGAATAATAATGATTAGGTTTATGGTACGTGATCTGTTATGGAATGTGACAGATGAGCAATAAGCGATGGCTAAACACTATATAAGTGTCTTACAGATGGACCAGAGTGTACAGGTTACAAAAAGACACCAAGGCCGAGCACTGAAAAGTATTTTCTTTAGCCATCAGTTGCATTTATTGATTGCCCCTAAACGTCCCAGCTGGCGCTGTATGAAATATTCATATTTCAATCCTGACAGCTTTGTATTATTTCTAAATATTTCAATGCAACAATATCTCAGTGAGAAATGCTCTTACAAATCAACAGCCAGGAAAATAAACAAGAGTTATGGCTATACTGTGCACACACACCCACACGTCCCCACCCACCCACACACACACACACACACACACACACACACTACTGAGAGAACTGACAAATGGCCACTATGTCACAGTGTGAGAAATCCCACAGTCCTGTAGAAATCCCACAATCCTGGACAGTCATTCCTCTATGCTTACATACATCACTATTAAGATCAGAATATATGGTTGTTCATGTATGTGTGTAAGAGAGAGAATAATCCTGCACCAGTGTGACTAAATGTAATAGATTCATTCTTCAAGAAAGATACTTCTGTGTGTCGTGGCATGGTGTCCTTGCAAAGATTTTGTTAGTTCAAATAAATTATTCCTGGTTTGGAATTTGCAATGGCTCAATTTATAAAAAAGACACAAAATTTAGTAAAAGGCACCAACTCTGGTAGTTGGTGCACTCTGTGCATTTGTATCTAATATAATAACAGGTCTTCAGATATGGCTTGGAGAAACAGATGCATTAACGCTTATCTAACATGTAACTAAGATGCATCACAGGCCTCCTATGGTTCGAGTGAGACCGAAATCTGATTTAAGTGTCTTCTGGGTGCGTTCATCTTTTCATTTTTATATGGATAACACCAATGCGGAAATATAATCCTGAAATGACTAAGTGTTAACCGGCTGTTAGTATCAAAATGACCACAACAACGAAAGTGTAATACATAGCTAACGTTGAGGTGCAAATCGTAGCAAACGTCCTACTTATAAAGAGACAGTGAGAAGAAACATTCATTTCCTGTATTATTCGGATTAGAAATATTAGTTGTTTTCCCCTCAAACCATTTACTCACCTCACAATTATTTTAGTGAACTTTGTTCACCTCCACACATGTTTTTCCACCCAATCGTTTATTAGTATTTTACTAAAGCTGTGTGTAAATGATTTCGTAGCCCAAACCATACTAAAAATTTCTACCAAATTTACAAAAGTTTTACTGACGCTGATTTTCTTCGTACTCATGTGCGTACATTGATCAATCCCAGATTCCTGGAAATTACCAAGTGCACTCACGCCACAGATAACTGACATTTAGTGACGCCCACAAAACTCCATAAAAGGCAAAGCTGACAGAGCACTGAAAATGGTAAAATGGCGACTAAATGGAGAGGGAGCTCCTCTGAAGCATGCTGTGTGCTAAATCTTCGAGTAATGCAGCTTAGCCACTGCATCGTGTCGCCTACCACACCAACACTTCCTCCTGTTATAGGGTGCCATTTCATTTGTCCTAATTGAATAGGTAGTGTTATCTGTTGTCTTTGGATTGCTTTCTTTCAAGGTAGTAACATGAAACAACCTGTGTGAAATGATTTAAACTTCACAATGTAATCTGTATATAAATTTGCAGGAGCTAACCACCAATTATACGATCTGAAGCTGATCAATCAAGGTTTCCTTATACGTATACTTACCTGGGAACACTCAGAGGATATGAATGCTTTGGATATGAGTTTTTTGGTGTGCTTCCTCACATTAGTTATAACGCTTCCTCGGCCAAAATTGTGTATCAGACATTATTTACATTTGCAAAAACTGCCAATTACATTTCAGTTTCCCACAAACGTGGCTAATCACTTGCTTCGAGCCGTGTGATTAGCACTTGACGATGGCTGCCCAATATCATTACCTTATTGTTGCTTATGATAGTGTGTTAAGAAGATTATGTTGGAGTATTTTTTTTTCTTTTTTTACCACTGGTGACACTGTACTGTTTAAGACATGACTCACTGATAAAGTGACAGTCAGTTCCTCTGTAGGGAAAAAAAAACAGGAAAAAAATGGAAGGAATCAAAAATGGGGCATAGTGTTTTTACTTTTGCATAATTGCAGTACAATATCTCTGCAGCTCTGACTGATTGAATCGCATCTCACTCCACGGCACAGCCGTAAACAACACCATAATTTACGTACTAAGAGCAAGTCATGTATTTCTCCAATTTTCTATTTGTTTTTCCAACTCCAGGCATCTAGCATGACTCCAAACTTGCATGATGAAAATAATTACAGAGTGTGAGTTACCTGTGGGCTTCTATAACCCCCTCCCGCCTGTCTCACTCCAACACACACACACACACACGCACACACACTTCTCAGTGTGGCTCATCTTACCCAAGCTGTCATTCAATCGACATTAAGTTGGCAGCGCTGAGAGCACTTCATCTAGATCATCAGCTTCTCCCAGGTCGGAGCTGCCTTTTAATGACACCCACCACAGCAGCCATGCACAGCACACTGTCAACACAGGTAAGGCCCTCCACACACTGCTGCCCTGAATAAGCAACAACAGAACACTAAAGAAACATGCTGGGATCAAAGTGGGAGGGACAGGGGGAAAAAGAGCAATCTGTGACCCATCAGAGATCAGGCTGCCAGTCAGGAGACACTAATACAGCAGAGGTATCATGAAAACACACTACAGTTCTGACACAATTTCACTACCGAATGAAGTGGAATGGAGTGGAATAATTGGTAACAGTAAACTCTGACGCTGATGAATGACTGACAGTGCCACGCCCATGTGTGGTTCCGTGTTTCCATGCTGGGAAAGGAGGTGACAGCTCTGTATCTTCTCCCTAAAGTGAGGCTTGGTGGCAGTTTGTTGGGTCGTTGAGCCCGTGTAGTAACATCAGCTATAAAACCAAGCCAAAGCACCTGAAGGAATTCACTCATTACTGTCTGGTGTATAAAAAGGTAGCCGAATCCTCAATCGTCAATCTGTGACAAATCTTGTAACGAATCTTTCAAAAAAAAATTATCCACAAGACAGTCTTCCTTCCCTGAGGTAAAGAAAGACATACTGGGTTCCATCTGAGGTTAAAAAAAAAAAAACAGGACCAATTCTAAAAAAAAGCTTTTTCCTGACAATCTGAGGCACCAGTAGAGCCCCAAGCTGGCTGCTTTGTCGCTACTGGCATCTGGGCTTGCAAAAGCACTTGCCAGCTCTCTGACTCTGGCAGACGGAAATGGAAAATGTCAGGAGCAGAATCTTCATAATAATCGGCAGCCATTCCACTGACCTATTTATCCCTGTATTACCAAATTGAATCATGTGTGGCTCTAATGATGAATAGCAAGCAGGAAGCCATTGACGCACCAGTCTGTGAGGAATTGAGGGAAGAAATGCAAAACGTGAGCAGACAACACATAAAACACAAGGGTTCCTGTCGGGGCCAATTTACACCGGACGCATTGCTGCGAGACCTCATTCGCTTCCTTTTTAGCAAGCGTTTCAATCCACACGGGCTGCATCAGACACGCGTCTATTCTTTTTCACTCGCGCACGAGCGAGGCGTAAACTCCACTGATATCACTGAAATCACAAAACCCACAGTTTCTATATGCTGTGCAATTCATTTGAATGATCTACAACTATGTCATGATTGTGCAACCTGTAACTGCATCGCAAACGAGGCTTGGCAAGTTGGGAATTTTTTTTTACCCTTCTTTTGGTTTTTGGGTGGTCTGACTTGGTTACGAGGAGAGCGTGGTTGTCAGCATGGGATTCTGGGAATTGGAGTTTCTAGAGGCTGTGACACCACCTTACTAACTCTTGAACTACGTTTATTCCATTGATTATTAAGCATTACTGTTAATATCTCTCTCAAAACAAACAAAAATGCATAATCACCTACTCATAACTGATAACTGAATGCTGGTGTTGCCAAAACAGATTAAATTTGAAGTGAGCTGTTACTCTTTCTCCTGCCAGGAGCACGTCTGGAAACGTATGGAATAAGCAGCTGAGATGTATAGAGTTCAGTGTGCATTTAAGAAAAAAGGATAGAGCTGAGTCAGTCGGCGCATCCTGGCTGCCATCTCACACGAATACGGTGGTCATGCTGGTGATGAGGAGCTATAGCTCCTTTTCATATAGCTGCTACGCCCACAAATGTTTTCTCAAAAGATCTCATCCAGACCTTCAGAGGAGTATGTGTGGGTTTCCAGCTTTACTCTGGCTGCATATGCAGCTAGATAAACTATCAACCTTATAAAGTTTTAATCATCAAAAAGACATCTCTTACTTTAATACCTTCTATAGATGATGACCCGTCTGATCTCTCACAAAAACAGTGTTAGTGTTAGCCTAATGCAAAGGAATATAGGAAGTAACCAGACACTTATTCAAACATGGTGGAGTGTGACAGCCTCTTCAAGGGGAAGAAATATATTCTGTTCCTTCAGTTGGGCTAAAATGAGAAACACTTAGCAGTTAAGCAATTTATTTTCTCTCCATTTTGCAGAAACAGCATTCACAGCAAGTAGTAGGTTTGCCTGTCATCCTTCAAAAGAGTCATTTCTAACAACTTAAGCTGTTCTTTTTAGCGTGCAAAGAAACGACTTGTGCTTAAAGGAAGTCACAACGGCTTCTCAAAATGTGACACCTGATTTATGCATTTTTTCAATCATGATAAGAAGCGTCATGTTTGATTTCCTCCATTTTGCACAGAACGACCTGGACGTTTAGAGTAAATACTTCAAAAGCTGTGGCAGCTGTGCCAACACGCTCACACTCAGGCCAATTACTGCCTGTCACTATGGTTACTTCTTGTAGCACCTCGGCTCCTGACAGTTCCGGAAGAGGGCTTAGGCACGGATGAAAGGGTCGGAGAACTCCACGCTTAGCACGGCCAGCCGGAGCCAGAACTGAGTGATGCCTGGCCCTCTGTGCTGAGTAAACGAGAGACAATGGAGCACATCTAAGCCAGAATCCACCACATTATTATGTTTAATTCACTAATAATGGAAGGGGTCTCTTAGTCCCAGGTGTCTATGTGCTGTGGCTTTGCATCTGGTCTGATTTAGAGACATTTTTCAGTGCTGCCTTCTGCAGAGTTCCTGCAGATCTCTGCAAAATCATATTTAAAAAATCATGACATTCCCAAATTAAATATAAAATTTATTTTCATCTTGAAAATCTGTATTTCATGACTTGGTAGTTAAAACCCCAAGGGCTCATATGCTCATACTTTGTGACTTCATTCTTTCCAGAGTCCTAAAATATCACGGTAGATATGTACTGATCCAGCTGCCGTCTTCCCCCTACACCTGTGTGATCTTCACAGGTCCTTTGAGAAAGAAGAAACACACAGATAGACATGCCTCCTTGTTCTACCCTAAACCTATTGTGAATGCCTTTTCAAGCCAGCTACATTTGAAATATAATTGAAACTTAATCTTCACTGAGCTGAATTCTAACCTCACTTCGAGTGGGGAGGAGATGCAGGAAGGGGACTAATCCCTCTTGCACTCCAGTAAAAGGTCAAGTAGTCCCGACACAGGGATCATCCCAGCTGCAGATATGAAGTGCCAACTTTTCTCCTCCTGCTTGACCTCACGCGCAGGTAGTCCTTAACTGTCATATCACAGCCTGTTCCTCTGCTAAATAGCCTCCTGCTTCCCACAAACAGCTTCAGAGACATATATCTTGACAATTCGTGTTGACGTAGAAGGTGGACGTGAGCAGGCGTGATTTAGCTGAAGTACAGAAACCAAGAGGAAAGCGACAAGTGATCGGTGAACACCCTTGACAGAAGCAGTTTATAAAGAATCAAATATATTGGGTTCACTGAAGGAGCCAATAAATCAATAAAGCTTGTCCAGCAGCACCAGCGCTCTAGGAACACACTGGTACAAGCACCAGCTCATATTGTAACACGTGGTTTCTACTGTAAATGTCCTTTTAATAACAAATATGAATCACTAATGTTGTGTGGATATAAATATCAAGCCTGCATACAACAGTTCTTGGCTGTTTCCTGTATTCAGTAATGCACCTAGTCATGAAGCTCTGAACTTTGCAAAAATGACAGCTATAAGCCACAGAGATCGAATAACATTTCTAATATTTTCTCCACCAGTTACAGCAGTAGTAGAGTATTGGTATTTTGGTCAGAACTGGCCTGGAATTCTGGATTCGTTTCCCATTTGATAGGATTAGGATTTGCCATATTTTCCAATCTCATCCATACATATTTTATGGTGTGAACATGTGTTATATCAACTGCCACGACACACATGGTCATGTGACTGCTTTCTACAATCAGATGATATAAAAGGACATTTATCTGCTAGTACAGAGTGCCACTGCTTCGTGTTTAAAGCCACAGAGCAAAAACAAAGGTGCTAGCCCGGTAGTACACAAAAACCCGCTGCCGTTTTGCCATCAGCACCCCCACGCCCTGGAAATTCAAGTACCCACTAATTTCCCGTGACAAGAACCTTAAGAATGTTAGGAGAACACAAGACACAAGTCATTCGAAAACACACTGCCAAAAGACTGGTACTGGAACAGTACTCTGTTAAGAAGAAGGAGTTCACCCTATCGTCGAGAGATTGTGAGTTCAAATCCCGACGATGCCACCTGTGTCCAGAAACCATGCTCTCTGGTGGAAGGGATGGCATTACCCTCTCTCTCCTGTCAGTCAGAGCAACTAGCCAATCGTTGGCATCTGTTACGCATGTTAGCCCTCAGCCTCTCCATATGATGGTGGAGAAAGTGTGTGGGAATTGGCAAGTGACTTAACTGGGGAGAATATGGTGAAAAATCCAAAAAAGGAAAGAAAGTTGGCTTGGTATTCGGATTTGGATTTGGAACACAAAATTTGGTCAAAAATAGGCCAAATAACAAGTGTCCAGTGATTGCTCATGGGACATTTTCTAGTTCCTACTTCTGCAAATGTCAAAAGAAAATATGCCTGAACCTTGCTTAAGGTGAAACCTGGAACTATGGGACATATTTTTATTTTTTTATATTTTCTGATGACCATCTCCAGAGAAATTAAAAGTATGTATTTAAGACAAGGAAGTAAACAAAACTTTCTTAATGTGTCCCATATTACCTGAATTCACCCAACCTTAACTAAATGGAAGGCTCAAAGGAAACTCATCATCAGTCAAGACGAAATAAAAATAATGACTGAAGTGAATAGTACTTTAAGAGTACAATAGAACTCACACTTTCACAGAGGTGCCAACACTGCTAACAAGAAAATCCTAGCAGGTAGAGGAAAAAAAACAAACAAACAGAATTTTAGCACAAAAGCCTTAGCATGTGTTGGTGGACAAGGTTTTTTTTTTCCTTTCAGATTTGTGCCACGCAAGAGTAAGAAAACAGTGAGGCAACAGTCTGACCAAAGAGACCACAGGCCCATCCACTTGGTTTCTATTGGCTCTCAAGAAAGAGATGAATTTATGCATCAAAGTTCACCAAGGTAAAGTCGGCATGAAGGGAAAGTAACCACTACAGAAGCAAATGTACATCTTTCAATTCAACTTTATTTACATAGAGCTTTTAATAATGGACACTGTCACAATGCGTAGAGCTAGATTTACAGAAATCTAGACAGGGATTTAGATGTATCCCTAATGAGCAGGCCAGAGGAAACACTCTCTGAGATGACATAAGTGACACCAGAATGTGTGATTATGAGTCATTACTCATCCACAATTGTATGCTATAATGTCAAGCGGTCCCATGTCCCTTGTCTTTTCCCCTTCAGTAAACTGGTTATCTGCCAGGTGAATTGTATTCACATTTGGTCTGACTGCTGATTTAGTTGAATAAGTAGAAAAGCCTTATTTCTCCATAACAAGAGGTCAAAAATTGTAAATGCTATGACCAAACTGTAGATGCTGGCACTTCTCTGCTTTCGAAATCACCAGATGTATGTGTGTTTGGCAATAAATATACCCCAGTAATAAACTACACTTTGCTGGTTTGTAAATGAATGTGTGAGCTTTGCTAATAGAAGCCATGTAAGCATCTTTGTTTAGAAGGTTATCACAAAACCTGTGGCTACATCCTCCATGTCAGGAGATCCAACCTTCTCCTCCAGATCCCAGGAGTCGTGCTCTTCTCCCAGCCAGCAGGGCCCAGATGGCACAGAGTTGGGGGGCGAGAAGCTGCAGAGCTCTGCCCTCTGGCTGCTTTAAAGGACTACCAGCTGCCTGTCATTCTGGCAGCCGACGAAGACAGAGAGAGAAAGAGAGAGAGAGAGTCAGAGAGAGAGAGAGAGAGAGAGAGAGAGAGAGAGAGAGAGAGAGAGAAAGAGGTACAGAGAATGACAAGAGTGAATGGAGCGGAGCTGAGTGACATCAGTGTGGTGCTGCTGTAACCTTCTCTCCAACAGATGGTGTCATGATTAGAACAGGGCCCTTTCACCTCAGGGACCTTCCACTGAGAGGTGCGCCTGCAGGCAAACCTACCACTGCCGGGATTTGGCAGACCCCCTAGCCAATGCTTCCACAGCTTCAGCCCAGCAGGACGTGGATCTGACATATAGTGTGGGCCACTGAGAGATGTGCAAAAGAGCATGGGAAACATGTGTAAACAGAAACAGGGGAATTTGGAAAAGTCATCCAGCTGTGGGGTGCAAGAGAACAAGAGGCTGCAGGGAGCCCACATGAACAAATGGCATGTGTCAGGAAAACCGTTTTACATCCAGAATGGTTATGAGGGTTTAATCAGGTTTGAAGGACAGTGCTAACTACTTACCACATCACTACATAGATCACGCAACAAATGGCGTTCCCATGGGACCATTTCCCATTGTCCACCGGCTATTTGCAAGTCATCTGCTTTGCCCAATAGATTGAAATCAAGACTGAGCCTCGTATCTCTGCATCATAAGCATTATTTTTACTCTTGGCATCCAGAAAGAACATGGCGTACAAACAACCTATAGGTGAGTCAATTCTATAGGTGTGTTAAAAATAGAAAGCAGCATTTCATATTCTGCATCTCAGCTGTGAAGATTTAATAGACCAGAAGTTTGGTTGTGCTTTAATTAGCCTCATGAACTTTGAGAGATTATGCATCTGGATGTCCAGGGATTTCTGATGATAAAACAAAAATGATTAAAAAGAAAGAAATAAATGCCTTGGAACCTTGAAACAGTCTGTGCTGGCAGCTTGCTAAATCACATTGCTCCTCTTGCTCGGTCTTTGCCAGTCTTAATTTCCCCTCCTCTATCATCATTCACTTCTCTCGTCTACTCTAGTCAACCTGCAACCCTGATCCTGCTCCTGACAAATCTGAAGACACAGACTGTACAACAATTTAATCCAAATTATACAGTTTACATTCTGCTTTATTAGTTTATTAGTCTTCCAGCACTGAATACTGTAATGATGATGTAAGGTAATAAATGTAATGCTTTGTACTCTCAGGCTGTTAAAAAAAAACAACCCAGTTCTCAGACTTTTATATCAATATAAAAATCATTTTGTGCAAGTGTTACTTTTGCAGATATTAGTTCTTAGTTCTGCCACAGCTTTTGAAGTATGTCGTTTTATTCTGAATTCACGGCATTTGCTTTTGTTTACGTTATCATGTGCGTTTGTTTCTGTCGTCTCCTGTCCTGCCATTGGCTTGTTCCCCAAGTGGTTCGCAAAATGAGGTCCGGGGACCCCCAGGGGTCTTTGAAGCATAGCCAGGGGGCCCGTGTTTTTTTTTTTCTTTCTTCCTTCCTTTCTTTTTTTGTTATTTTGTTACAGCAGTGGAAATCCCAGCCCACATTATTAAATTTATATTTAGGTGTCCAAGCACCGGAGTCAACTCTGACCTAATGTGTTCTATCGGTGAAACGATCAGGAATAGAAAGCTCTGTTGAAAGCTCTGTTGCTCCAACAAATTAGCTGAAAAATGTAAATAATGTTCATGAAATAAATCCATACTGAGGGAGGCCATGGGATTTCCCCACTGGCTCCCCCTATGGGGTCCCTGGCTACAAAAGGTCTTCAGAACCCCTGCCCTAATGTGTGCACCTGTCCCGTGTTCAGGCCTTGATTAGTTTGGTTATTTCTGCCCAGTTGTTTCTGCTCTTCTGCTCTTCCTTGCAAAGCCTCATTGATAGTAATCATGTGTTTCGACACCTGCTCTTTCCTTGTTCTATTTCTATGTCCTGGTTTTGACCCTCATCTTTTTTTCTGATTATGGATTACTCTAGTTTAATGTTGTCTGTCTGTGCTCTGACCGCCGCTCCGAGCTTTGACTATGATTACTGGATTAGCCCTAATGAAACACTTGCCTCCTGCCTCTAACCGCACGTTACAGTAATCCCCAATGGTTCATATTTTATACATATGTGCTCTGCCTAGGGTACCTCGGGCATTATGCACACCATTTGAGATGCAGCCACAGTGAATGTAGCAGTAACAACAGCTGATAATAAGTACATTACAAGTACAAGTAAATGTACACCCACTAAAAACAGTACAGTTTATTTAAAAAGCTGTGTATGCCACCAGTGCTCAGCTAGTCAAACCTTTAAAACCAATTTATTAACAAATTAGAGAATGTGTCCACTTTTTATACTAATTCCTCCTCACTTACAGTTTCACTTCTCTTCGTTTTCCAGCACTTTTTCAGCATAACCCTGACAGAACTGATTCTCTTCAGTCTCATATGTAATAATATTTAATGTTTGACTTAAGTGTCGTAGGTGTGTTTGCTCTGTGCTCGTGTCACCAGGATGACAGAGTTCAGTCCGGTGCTGTGCGAGTAGTGCAGCTGGAACAGCTCTATAAAGCTTTTTGATATCACAACCGACTATTAAGGCTTTACATGACATTAAGGCTGTGTCCAGTTTGTGATAACATTTTGTGATAACTATAAAACTACAATCAATCGTGCAGCCCTGGCGTTTCTACAAAGCTTGAAAGAAATCAGGGACAATACAAAGTGATCCAAGGCTAGTAGAGACAAAGACCCCCGAAGAGTAACATTCTCAATGCGGTTGTATGAGCTAGCCAGTCGCTACGTGCTACAGCTCCAGCCAATGCCAAATCTTCTTCAATTCTCTCTAATCAAGCATAAGCAGATTCAAGAGGGAACAACAAGTTCAATGGCTGCCAGTTCACGCAGGGACAAAAAAAAAATAAGTCCAAACATAACCAAAACCTCCAGCATCAAGGCAGGTCTGTGAACTGGAGCTGACATTTATGCCAAGATCCTTCTCCACATTAAAATGCACAGCCAAAAGCTCACTGTACTCAAATAGCTCCTAGCACAGTAAGGTGTCCTTCAAAAAGCGAACACATCCGTATCAAAGTGTCCTTGTTTGCCCGACTTATACTTTGGCATCAAACCATGGATGTCCTTTCTGCTTCTTTCCCAGAAAATTACCTTGATCAGAACTGTAAACGACTAAACTAAACCGACAATAAGAGTAAACAATAAATACAAAGCCATTCTGCAGAACATGTTTGAGAACCTGAGGTAAACATTTGTGAAGTCTTAGTATCAAGTCTTTAGCTTTGTATCTTTTAAACTGTTAAATGTAGGGTTTTTATATTGCACACGGCAATTCAACATATAATTTGTAGTGAAAGCACTGAAGCACACAGGATTCAGCCTTGCTCCTCTTCAATGTCAGAAACTATATGCACTCTATGTACCGAAACAAATATATCATAATTTGTAGTAATCTGCTAGACATGCGGGAAGACGGATAACACGGCTGCAATCCGAAACAATCAACATTTCTGGACGTGTGTTTATGTGTCTTTAAGCTGCTGAAAATGGACAAGGTTTATTTTTAATAACTTTAATAATCTCAAATTTGACTGTATTACACAGTGCACAATAACTGGCAGATAAACACCGCAACACATCCGCAACAGCCCCCAACATTTATAGCGGATCAAGATAATAACCTTAATAGCTAATCATTTCTATGATTTGCAGGCTTGCCACACTGTCTTGGGAACAATAAGAGCTCCAGCTTATGTGTGCGTAGCAAGAAAGACAAAATCAATAATTAGATCTTATCAGAAAGTGAATGAGTGATAACTAATGCTTCAGTGGCTGCATTAACATTAGCTTCCTGATGCATGCGTGAGGATGAATGGAAGCACTCCGTGCGTAGCGCTTTTTGTATGCAGTCTTCGGAATTGAACATTTTAGTTATCTTCTGGAACTGAGGTTGCCTGTTTTTCTGAATCGCTTTTCTGGGGACTTCATATGCGCTATGAATGCAGCTCTGCTCTCCCATGTTTTTTGCTGATATTTTTGCTTTACCACTGCGAGTTGAACATGAATAGCACTGCAATGAGTTACTGAGCATGGCAGTCATGGGACTGACAGACAAAGCTACACATGTAAGGCTGAAAAAAGAACAGATGGATTCGTTTCTTGTGTCATTTGGGTCATCCTGATTTGTTAAGTCTTTGTTCAAGCTTTCATCCAGGCCAGAATTTTCGGGGGTCGAGTCACAAGTAAGTCAATGTCCAAGTCGAGTCACCATCCCTGGATCTTAAACCTAAAAACATAAATTAAAGGGGCAGAACAGATATCCCACGGCGTTTGTAGCATAAAAAAAAAAACAGCAATCAAATAATACCAAAGGCTTGTGGATAAAAAAAAATACTGCAGGCTCTACATTGCTGCAGTGTATTTGCGTCTACCTTTGCATGCATCACTGCCTCGGCATCCCAGTTCACTGGCATACTTTTCATGTACTCACAGCCACAGGCATGCACACACACACACACACACACACACACACACACACACACACACACACACACCATTACGCAAGCCTCCTGTAAATCACCCTCTCCTTTGCTACTGTTGATTTATGTCCACTTTAGGCCATGATTCAAAACACAAGAGGCTGAACCATGTTCCTTGCTGGGAAGTGCAGCCTACTCGCAGCTACACGCGTAGGTGGAGCTCATTAGTGGTTATGCCAGACGCATACACAGGCACAAGGTTTTCCTAGCCTGTGATGTATCTAGCTAGCATTTCTGTGCGTTTCTATCTTCTCCCGCCTCATCTCTCTAAGAGTCTGTGTCAAAGCCTAGCTTCAGCCACGCATGACTCATAAACAGGGACAGCTAATTGTATTACAGCTGTGTGCAGCTGCAGGCAGGACCCAGGTGCCCGCAGATCCACGGGGAGATTCGTCCTGAAAGAACAGTGTTTTAGAAGATGCACACGAGGACAGCAGTTTGCCGGGGTCCAGCACGCAGCTCACGGAGCTGCTCACGAAACATGAGACGCTCATTTTTGTGGATTTTGTAATATTCATATTTTGAGACAGCTTGAACTCTGCCCTCAGACACTATTAAGTTTAACTAGATTCTATATTCTCTCGAGTGCACATTAGGACATACTGAGCTACAGTGAACTAAAAAGCGGAGGCAGGAACATACACGAGACAAGAGCAAGCATAAATAAGTCGCCATTCGAAGCCCCTCCAGCAAAACCACTTCAGCCTATGGTCCCAGTCATCGGCAAATGGCCACTGAATCCTTCAATAAATCTTTATTAGCATTTTTTTTTTTAAAAGTGAATTAGCACTCAGTAAATTGCTGTGACCCTGGAGTCAGAGGCAATAGAAATTAAATTGCTTCAGTCTATCAGACTTACGCCATCAGTGTGATTACATTTGGTTTGTAAGGATTGATTCAAGCTTTAAGCACAATTAGACCATTGTTGGTTGCTTTTATTTTATCAATCTATGAAAGGAGTAAGTTGCTAATTGCGTAGATTACAGGACTTAACAGGCAGTAACAGGGCTTCAGCAAGAAACGCTACAATGAAGAACTGGTCTTCTGGAAGGCGACAGAGCCTCAATATCCAGTTTAATTCTTACTGTGATCAGTTATTAAAACTGTGCCACTATTGCCTATTAAGTAAGGAATAAACCACAACGGAGCAATTATCAATGTGGTGTGACTAGTTATACCTCTCTGCAAGTTATAATTACACTACTGTTAGAAAAATGACCCAAACCCTTCAAACCAATCAGATCTGAGAACGCAACAGTGCTCTTGTACGAAATGAAAAAATCTTGAACTCATCATTCATCATTTAATCAAAGTATCTTTCAAGACATGTTCCATGACTAAGAAGCCAGTTGCACGCTTCTCGGCAATCAGTATGGTGCTCTGTTAGGAGGAGGAGTGCGTTTAATCCCCACCCACACTCTGTGTCTTAGAAAGAGCAATCGACTCTTCTATCACCCTATACAATCTGTCCATTTTCTCTGTCATTTATCAACCTTTTCGTTGCTCTTTAGTCCGCCCTGCTAATAACTTTTTACAAGGCTACTTCAGACTGTGCCGAATGTGGAGAGAGAGTCAGAGAGAGTGAGACACCGAGAGAATGAGAGAGAGAGGGATAAACACAGAGAGATGACTTTATGATTATTTTTCTAAATGACACTTCAGCCTTCCACAAGCTGTGTAATTGTGATTACTGTGCCTCTATTTTTGGGCGACAGCGCTGTGAGTAAATAGTTTGTGCTCTCCCCAGGCTTAGGAGGACACAGAGCTGAGGAAAGCAAGGTTAAACACCAACTCTGACTCTAGACTGATTCCTGCTTAAACCCCACCGGCCAGGCCAATGCGCCCCTCTTCTCCTGATCTGAGATCAGTTAAACTGCTGTAACACTGTCCATCTGAGCTGCTGCCAGCGGGACTTGTCTGCGCAGGGCAGCTGAGCGAATTTTTGAGTAATTTTCGAAAGCAAACAGGCAGAAGTAACGAGGACAATATGATACCTCATAACATGGCAAATCGAGTTTGCCATAGAGCTAGCAAAGCGCAGAGGAATGACTGATCGAATTAGCATGGCAAAAGTAAGACTGAGTCCTCTGCTTGCTCTGTTCATTCAGGAGGAGTAATGGGCCTTTGGCAAGCATTTCAATGTTCCTTTTGCTTGGACTTGTTTACTAGATGAAGGTCAGTCTCACAGCCGATGGCTAAATGCTAGTGTGAGGCGAGAGCTGAGGAAGCAGACCTGCAGAGGACAATCTGCTAAGTAACACAGTCCGACATGTGACCCTCGTTCCCATGGAGGTCATTATGGAAAAGCCATGCCATCTGAATATGAAGCCACGCATTCAAATGAGTCTGTTTTGATTTGGCTTTCTTCCCACGCAGTAAGGTGGAGGTTGTCACGAGGAGCCTCCAGTCCACTCGCCTTTAAAGGATCTACCGCTTGTGTGATTACTACAGACAAGAATTTCAACAGATTTCATCGCACTGAGAAATGAATGGATTGTGCAAAGCACACTTCTTTAGAATGCTTTCGAGAATTTTCCAATGGCATTATTAAATTACGCTCTGAAACTATATTTTGTCATTTCACAGAAAAGACTGAAGGGAAGTTGTGGTATAAACTACTAAACACAGAAGTGCCTCGGTTTTCTGCCTTGATTGTGCATGGACACCACAAAGGTGGCGTTACATTACACTTTATTATACCACTACACTGCTGAATTCTCGAATCTGTTTTTAAACAATGTGCTGATTCATTTTCTGTAACTGCAGGACTGACATTGGTTCCAGTTGCAGGTTTACATTAATGCACATGCTCTAATACAACATTGTTTCTATAGTAACTACTCATTTCCAGAGTCTTATATGTTGGATGTTCCAAATAAACAGATTCTAAAAACACTGTAAACAAAGAGACCATAATCATTTGTGTGGTGTAGCTTTCTGCAAACAGATGTTGATTTAATGTCTGTGGAAGTAGTCTCGGTACTATGTAACACTTAGGCGCTTTCTGCCAAGGGAACAGAGGACTATCAGCTTTCCTGTTCCTTGGTACCATGACACACTGCTTTTTTGTCTTAATAACTTCGAGAGAGAAAGATTAGAGAGAATGGCAGTTTGTAGCTGCTATAGCGCTACTGATATCCAGAACTAACATGTCCTGCAGACGTTCCACAATATTAATATATATTAGTACCTTTAAATGATCAAAAAGCAAAGTGATTTCTATGGTATAACATATATTTTAGTTTATAATAATATAATAAAACACTTCCCTAACTCCACTTTACGACAGGCCGCTTCACACCACCAGTTGTGTTTTATTGCTTAGTCATTCCTGTGTTTAGATTATTTTTTTTATTTCTACCGTTCACTGATACCATTCATCATCTGCCCATAAGCTTCCATTCTAAATGACTTTTGAGTCAACTGATTTTCTGATCCTTTCTCAACACAGGGAAACTTGGTAAAATTCTCATCTGTAGTAATCTCACACACAACTGCAAATACTACAAATGCAAAGGATCGAGATTAGGCTGAGAAAACCACTAGTGTTTTCCTTTAAGACTTCCTGGCTCATGGCGTAACCGCAGTAATGTTTCCTCTGGTACTTACTGTAATTACACACTGACCTACCACAGCGGTTTTGATCCCGTCTGAAACACCAAACCAGAGTTTCCTCAAAGCCAAAACACGTCCTTCTCTGAAATCCTTATACCGGCCCACGTCAGAGGTCAGCTCCAGCATTAACAGCTCTCACCTCATTTGCAGTCACTATGTAAAAAGGTCATGAAAACAAGAGAGACGGAGAGCGCGACAGTGATTCAGCTGTGGCTGAGATTATTGTATCACCACCCACAGCTGTCACGAGTGTCATTCTGGATTGGAGGCACTGAAGTGGATTAATAAGCTTATCATCCATTTGACAAAATAACACTTCACCTGACGTTCAACCTCGCTGGGTATGTGTGGCTTTTCTACCCCCCACCCCCCACTCCCCACCCCTTTTTTTTTTCCTACTGTGTTTAAATCACAGCCTGTATCCGGGACATGATTAGCTCTCACATGAAGAGGGCAATAAAGTGTGAAGGAGTGGCGAATAAGGGGCTTGATTCTGCAAAACACAGATGACACACGCTCAGGACAGCAGTGCTTTACTGTTAGTGGACTTCGTAAGATGTCATAAGCCTTTGACAGACAGATTAAGGGTAAAAGTCGCAAAAAAAAAAATTAATAAAAATTAAACAGCTTCAAATGGTATAAATAACAGCTGCCTGAGCGTCAGCTAGAAAAAAGCAAGAAGAAAGAGAGAGAGAAAGTGTGAAGGAAAGAGAGAGAGATAGCATGTGACAGGAACAAAGAGAGAGAGTGTGTGTGTGTGTGTGTGTGTGTGTGTGTGTGTGTGTGTGTGTCCGACAGAGCAGAGAAAAGTGTGTGAGTGTGTGTGCTGTCGAGGTTGCTGTGTACTTGCTGACTCAGAGAGCTTTGCACACAGATGTGACTGCCTCAGTAGATGACTGATACTGCCTGAGCTTCTCTTTCCCTCAGAATGCTACCGTTAATTTAGCGAGGGACTTCAGTTACCAGCGAGAGAGATGGCACTCCTACAAGCTCCTGACACTATGACTGCTTCATGAGCCACAGTAAAATGAATTTATGGTTAAACAACAAGCTGCTGGTTCATAAACTCCTGAATTTCTCTAATGTGACTTCTCTCCATTCGCTCCATAACTATAAACTCGGGTTCATAACTACACGCCCACACAGCATCTCCGATCGTCATGCTCGTGTTGCGTGATATGTCTCTGAAATCCAACCATTCCTCAGAATCAATATTGAGATTCTTTAAATAAAGACTGAATTTCAGCTGCATCATCCGGTGTGTAGTGTGAGTGGGGGTATAATACCTGAACACCTCAACCGCCCAAATGATCCCCCACTGAGCTGTCCATAAGCAGATGAATTTCTGATCTGACTTCATTTTGGCCAGCTGTCTTGCAGCATGAGTCATGAACTGATTTTCTGTCATTTTGTACATCTACGCACGGGAACAGTAAGAACAGTCAACAGAATGGCACAATAGAGCTGATGCATCAAAGTCGGGGTGGTTGAGTTGCTGCAAAAAATATACATGTCTGTATGATAGTGATTCAGCATCATCACCATGGTGTCGCCTTTGTCCTTTTTGTAACCGTTTTCTATGTGTGGTCGGATTATTGGACCCGATTCGCGCTCGTTACCATAGATGCAAGTAATTGATACACTCCTGAACAAAATCTTAAGGCCGGGGGAAACATTCCAGGTATTCGCATTCATAAGCTGATCGAAAGTTTAAGACCATAGCCCAAAAATACCCACAACAGAACTAAAAGTGTCAAAAAAAGGACTCAGTAG
>CM074958.1:11589745-11606231 GCA_037577455.1 Pangasius macronema
CCTGGTTACAATCCACCAGTGCGAAGTGTAAATACTTGTAATATTTTCCCTGGTCTTAAGATTTTGTTCAGGAGTGTACATCCACCAACTGTGAAACAATTACAAAAAAACAAAAAAACATTCAGAATCATCAATATCACTAGACAGAATTGACTGAATATACGATGCTAGCTTCTATGCTGTGTAATTATCTTAAGATTGGAAGAGTATATAAATCTCAGGCTTTGGGCATACACAAATTTGATAAAACTTACAGTTTATGTGTTAATTTGATATTATGGTGCATTACATTTTAATTTGTACAGTCTGTACTCACTATAGCATTGTTCACATTCCCACTTAAATATCTTTTGTGCATCTTAGGAATTAAAAGCTTTATCCACTAGAGAGCAGACCAGAGTTGAGAGATCCCTTAAAAAAAAAACCTTCCAGATATCACAGCAATTGTCCTAGCAAGCATATATTTCTCTACAGCGCACAATGAACTTCAACTGTTAGCTTTTCATCAAAACCATCCGTGACTGTCAGCGTTGTAACTGTTAGTTTAATTTCCTGCTCAGGTCACATCACATCATGCTGTACTGCTGTTGTTGATTTATGTTGCTACTGCATTGTGCTAATGCATGGTTTATTTCTGATGATGTGCCAAACTAGTGTGACCACAAGATACTCAAGGTTAAAATATTTACTGGCTCTTCAATGGTTAACTGAGCTTCCTCTTACAGTCCAAACAGCATAGTGTCATAGAAGATTTATCGCTTCAGACAAAAGCCTTTCTTTGTATCTCTCTGAACTTTATTCTTCATACATTAGTGCAATTTTAGTAATTGATTAGACCAATTTAATTGAAAGGTGCCACCGTTAGTAACAAGAAATGTGCGCCAAGGGTCAGTCCCTCTCAAGTGGTCCAATAATTGTAAAGCTGGCTGCTTGACCGTTTTTCATTTTTCTGATCTTTTTTTGAGTGATTATCTCTATGTATTGGCAGTGCAAAGCCACCAGTTTTTTGAGTTTTTTTTAATTTCACTTGGTTTAATTACAGCCATCTTTGTGTCATACAGCAGTTTACAGAGACCTCAATATCTCGGCTCAGGATGGTCCTAGCTCCTTGGAACAAAAACTGATCTCTAGAGCACATTATAATTTACATGGACATATATAAACATTTTGCACATTCTTGTGCCTTAAACTTAGAACTTAAGTCCAAATGTAATTCTCAAGACTGCTCACAGTTCCACTTTTATGGTCAATTTACAATGGGGAAAGGTTCCAGTCTCAGTCCTAATATTTTTAGGGGGGTACGTAGGTAAGTATAGTGTGCATGCAGAACATTTCAGGTTTGAGACTCTTAATTTTTTTATGAGAGCAAGAAAATGCAATTTTTTAAAAATTCCCCTCATTTTCGGGTTGAATATCTCTGGTGGGGAACCAGATACGAATACAGAAACAAGTCCTCATTCCGCTGTAAAAAATTTTTGAGTTTGAGATTCCACTGGTTACAGAGCTAGGGCTAGTAGAAATCTGGGTAAAAATGAATTTTGAGAATTGAACAGATGTAATATAAGCATAACAAATAATAAAAATGAAGTTTTTTTGTTGTTTTTTTACAGTAAATGATTGACATACAATAGCTTATGCTGGTCAGTGGGGTCTAAAATGTTACTACATTTGATACTGGCAACAGTGAAGCATGATCTATCACAGGGTTCTTCAAATCTGCAGAGTTTAGCTCCAACCTCCAAACTTACCTCCCTGCAAATTTCCAGTAATCCTGAACACCTTGGTTGGCGTGTTCAGGTGTGTTTGATTAGGGTTAGAGCTAAACTCTACAGGACAGTGGACTTCAAGGGCCAGATCTGAAGAACTTTTTTATTGGTATATGGTCTGACCTCTGATTTGGCTGAAAAAGTAGAAAAAGGTAAAGATACAAAAATGTAGAGCTAACCTGTAGATGTTACTAATGCTTATATAATCACGCATTATTCTCTAGGCCTTCAGGTTATAAATCCTAACACATTTTTCAAGTGCTTTAGATCACTGCACTTTCAGCTGTTTCAAACTTTTGTAAGCGTCTATCAAATATAAATGTAAGTCAGCTTGACACTGACATTTGATGGCAACATTGCTGTTTCCTTATATTCATGAACTGAAATGTATCCGCTGAAATACATAGAGAACAAGCGAACATGTATATGTGTCTCAGGTCAGGTGCCAAGTCAGAGAGAGAGAGAGAGAGAGAGAGAGAGAGAGAGACAGACAGACAGAGAGAGAGAGAGAGAGCTGGATGCATGTGTGAAAGGGAGTGTGTGAGCGAGCGAGTGTGCATCTGCGGGTGTGTGGGGAGAGATGTTTGACAGAATCTAATAAAGCCAGCCGGCAGAACTGTTCAACTCTACAGCTGCAGCTGCAGTAATTACAAAACACTCCACCTGACAGTTAGACTGGATCTTTGGACCACGTCTCTCTCTCTCTCTCTCTCTCTCTCTCTCTCTCTTTCTCTTTCTCTCTCTCACACACACACGCACACAGACACATTCACACACACATACACACAGACTATTTTTGCCAAGTTGGCGTAAAATCCCGAGTGAAGAGAAAATGCCACAGAGGTCAAGGTGTGTAATGAAGCATTCTGGTGGTGTGAATGGTTATTAACTGCTGAGAGAACGCACTCGTTTTCCTCAGACGCCCTCTGGGAGAGAAAAGGATCCTTTTTTCCCTTTCACAACAGTATCATCACACTCTGAGGACCACATCAGGCAAAGGCGACCTTCTAACAATGGCACACGATGAGAAAATGGAGGTTGGCGTAATCGTCATCCTGAGTATGTTTTGCAAGAACAAATTAAATTTTAACTAATTTCACGAGTTGACGTGAAATACATGAACTAACTTTGTGTATACGTTTTGTTTTAGATGGTTCTTTCGTCTGCATTGGTGTGGTGATAGAAAACAGCAAATTTTAGATTTCCATATTTTCCTTTTTGCAAGAAATTGAGAAACATTGCACAGTAACTGACCACTTTTAAAACCATCAGGCTGTCTGGGACCTGCAGAGACAGAAGCATGTAAGACAGGCAAAGTCTGGAGAAGGAAAAACATACCTGGCAATTTCCTTATAAAACTGCTGGACAGCGTGCTAAAGAGAACAGTTTTAAATTCAAAGATTGGTTATGCCATTTTTTTTTGTTCGTTTACTACTTGTTATAGTGATTTTTTTTTACATTTTGAAACTTTTACACTTTTTTTTTATTCAGTCAAATGACGTGGATAATCTGTTCAGTAGAAGAATAATTCCCATGAAAATATCTGAAAGAGATTACGTTCAGACTGCCACATTCTGAATGTGTGCTAAATCCATAAAGCTGCTGCTGCTGTTTTTCCATACCGCTTATCCCACACAGGGTCGCGAGGAAGCCTGGAGCCTACCCCAGGGAACTCGGGGCACAAGGCAGGGGACACCCTGGACAGGGAAATCCATAACACCTATAGTGTAATGTATACCTAACGCTATATACGTCTTGAAATAGGAATCAACGTTTTTTGGGGTTTTTTTTTGCTTAGAACTCTTTTTTTTGCTCACAATTCTGATTCTTTAAATTAGAAGAAGAGAGACAAAATGCTCGTCCACCAAACTGTGGCGAGGAATTAACAGTAGACCAGTATCTGAAGAGCGTAATGTGCGAACTGGAGAATAAGAATGACTGAGATCAGAGATGTATGGGGGGGCGAGACCATGAAGTGCTTTGAAGGTGATGAGGAGAATCTTGTACTGAATACGAGAGCGAACGGGTAGCCAGTGAAGTCGGTGTAGGATGGGAGTAATATGAGAAGATTTCTTAGAAAACGTGAGAACCCTAGCTGCAGAGTTCTGGATATATTGGAGCTTATTTAATGTTGTGTTTGGTAGATTACATCGTAAGAAACAATACATTTATTAATGCTTACATTATTATTATACAGTAATGTTCAAGGTTCTTTATTTGTCACATACATGTGATTTATTAATGTAGTGAAATGTTCTTCCTCAGTGCCTCGTCCCACAGTGCAACAGTCATACATAATAAAGCAGAATATAACGAATAGAATAGAATCTATTAGACAAAATATAGATGTTATATGTACAAATATGTAAAAACTGTCTTAATGTAGGACAGTTCCAATACCTGTTAGGTATATTTTCCTCGCAGACGTCTGTGAATGTGAATGGCGTCTCGTCTGCATTTTGAATTACTGACTTACTGTGACATTTGTACTGCAGTAGCCTAAATTCTGCTATGTTAAATAACTGCAGTTTAGGGGGCTCCCGAGCAGCACACATTTTTTGTCCTATTGCTAGGGGATGTTGAGTTCAAACCCCGACAATGCGGCAGTCAAGGCACCGACCCTCAGACTCGCTCGTTTTGACCAGCACGAGAGACCTAGGGACAGTTAGTCTCGTTGCGATCGGTTACACGGGCGTCTGTGAGTTTGTGTATGCAGAAGAGAGTAACATGAGCGGTTCAGTGAATCAGTGCTGGCATCATGTGTCTTGGCGGAAACAAACGCTAGCTGTCACCTTCCCTAATTGGTTTCTACATCATTTAGGTCACAGCAAATAAGGGGGAATAGTGGCCCTCTGTTTCATGCAACGAGTGCAAAATCGACACTGCTCCTGAATCGAATTTGACTTTGAAACTAATTACGATTGGGATTTTAATAAGATTTTTTTTTTTTTTGCAACCCCATGTATAATCATAACAATGATGCAACAGCACATGCTGACTAACACAGGGATAAAAGCAATTTATCTATTTCAAAAGATTAAAAATGATTGGGAAACCAACAAACTTTTCAAAGTAGAATGCTGCAAGACAAATCTTCTCACTGTGACCTGTAAACCTCCGGTAAAAGGAAATTAAGTAAATTAAGTAATTAATTATTTTTCTGACTGTGACAATCGGTGAAAGCCACTCCAAAATTATTGCTAGCTCCTTGCATGGGCATACATTTGCTCAGGTTCACGTGTGCCGTCATTTAACAGGTTATTTTTGGGTAAATGTAAACAGTTTATTTAGGATCTGTAGCCCTTGACTTAAGTAAGGTGAACTACTTATGCGTAGGTGTGTCTTTTCACGACAAACCTCCGTCAAGACTCTCACCCCTAGCTCCTGCGGTGTGTCAGAGAGCAGCAGGAGGAGCAGAAGGGGCAGGCGAAGGTGAGAAGCGTCACACACAGAGACACAGAGAAACACTCAGTCACTGAGTTGTATCAGGTGACACTGGGATGATGGAGGCTAAAGCTCAGCTTCTGAACCATGAGAACCAGATTACTGAGCAGAAAACACTCTCTCAGAGAGAAATGTCGCTCTCTTTCTCTCCCCCTCAAATCCGTCTCTCTAAACAAGTCCCGCTTTTATGCAGGCCATTGTGTTTAATGTTCCAAATGCCAAATCTGAGAGGCTTCAGCGACAGTGCTCTCCCATGGCATGCATAAATTGCCAGTAAATTAGAATATAAAAGATGTGCAGAATGAAATCTATCCGCCACAGAGCATGTATATGTATTCCAAGCCTCAGAAAGGTCACATTCAGGCCTGGCACGCTCTGGCAACATGCGATTATTCAGTCACTAACAGGATGGAAATACCGGCATTCTCAGCGAACGCACGCAGCACATCGCTGCCTTGCTTCCTGCCCAGCGTTTTGTTTTCCGCCTTTCATGCTCGTATCAAGAAGCTCCTTTTCATGCCTTTGTCTCTTTTCATAAGAGGTAAACAATATGAAATGTAAATTACACATATCATTTTTTTTTAATCCAAGAAGATGAATCCATCATGAATCCATTCTGCAAAAAAAAAATGTAAATTCAACATCATATGCAATATGTTACATTTTCTATCATGTTTAAAGTCGGAAGTCGCAACAGCTCATTTGTGTAGAAANAACCAATTCTGAGCCACTTTGTGGTTTTATTGGTTTCGAATAAAATAAACTGAACAAAAGTCTAAACTCTTGCATAAATCATTGCAAGACTCGAACAATAAATATATATACAGTTCACAGACATGATGACGCATTCGCACGTTCGAACAGAAAGCTGTGTTTAGCTAAGGAACAGTGAGCTGATGATTATTTCCACGGGGACAAGAGAGTGCGAGATGGAGGCGTAATGTACAGTTATGCCTCATTATTATATATTGGCAGTTAATGCACAAGACCAAGAATGAACAATTGTTGATGAAAAAGGCTTAAAAGGCATCATCTCTCTTGATATCGCCCAAAATAATAGTGTTTCTCATCACTGGCATCGCACTCGCGTTTACACGTCAGTGTGTCAGATGTGTGAACTTGCTACAGTGCAATTGTTTGTGTGCGTTTGTATATTATTGCTCGGGTCAAAAGAAGCATTAGTGTTGGCTAATGTCTGAATAAATGCTCCAGCGTGAGTGTTGTCCAGAAATGTATTGTGAACCTTAGGGCGCATTTCACAAACCATGTATCACACCATCCTGACACGTGGCAATAAACGCCATTACACTGACGTTTCACGCAATCTGCCACTGATGTGGGTTTTTTTTTACATTATCCTAGTGTTAGCTATAAACATATTAAACAGAGTTACACGGTCATATTTATGTGGCACTAAAGATCCAGTTTAAATCTAGAGCTTTATAAAGGACAGCAGGGCTTTATCTGGTTATCTCAAATAAGTAGCTACATATCAGATTCCAAGTATACTGACATAATGCTTAATACGATACTAATGCAAAACTATACTACAGGGAAAAAATAAACAAGTGAGACATAAATAAATCAAAACACGTCTCACATCCTCAGACATTCATCATACCATATTTAAAACAAACTGGATCGTACTAATTATTTTCATATATGCGGATTGTTTCTAACATTAACCAGCAAACATTACTGAATAAATCTNTTTTAGATTTGCTAATGTTTTTAGATTTGATAATGTTTTTAGATTTGATAATGTTTTTTAGATTTGATAATGTTTTTAGATTTGATAATGTTTTTAGATTTGCTAATGTTTTTAGATTTGCTAATGTTTTTTAGATTTGATAATGTTTTTTAGATTTGCTAGTGTTTTTAGATTTGCTAGTGTTTTTAGATTTGCTAATGTTTTTAGATTTGCTAATGTTTTTAGATTTGATAATGTTTTTAGATTTGATAATGTTTTTTAGATTTGATAATGTTTTTTAGATTTGCTAGTGTTTTTAGATTTGCTAGTGTTTTTAGATTTGCTAGTGTTTTTAGATTTGATAATGTTTTTTAGATTTGATAATGTTTTTTAGATTTGCTAGTGTTTTTAGATTTGCTAAAGTTTTTAGATTTGCTAGTGTTTTTAGATTTGCTAGTGTTTTTAGATTTGCTAATGTTTTTAGATTTGCTAATGGTCCTGAAAATTCGCTTTGTTTATATGAAATCTTGCCCACTGAGTTGCCTGAAATGGCGACTGATAATTTCAGCTTATGTTGAATCTATGTTTTTTTTTACATTATACTGCTGTTTTTAACACCTGTGTGCTAAAGTTGATTAAAATGTAGGTTTAAAAATTAGGCTGCAGACGATTCATTAGCTCTATTGGTAGATAGCCTATGTGCTCTACCTCAGCGTGTGTCAAAGTTAAAGTACTGAATTGCTCACTACATTGGGGAGTATAGAAAAGCTATTAAACTTTTGATATATCACACAACTATAACGTGTATATAAATATATGTGCGCTTGCTCTATGTCTACGTGTGTGTGTGTGTGTGTGTGTGTGTGTGTGTGTGTTATAACAAGCCTACTGTGCTGTGGCTCTGGGACATTGAAAGTAATATTTTTATTACAGATGCTGAAAAACAGATTCTTGTGGCTTGTTTATGTTTATGGCGAAGCAGTGACAATGCGAAAGGTGAAGTTAGAGGATGGAGGGATGTATTATGAGGGATGAGGGATGAGCGATTATTAAGTGCAAGCTAGTTAGTGCTTTTATTCAGAAGCACTGCAGTCCAGCTGGCGACTTTCAGGCAATTTTGAAGCCATTTGAAGAAACTTTCAGGCAAATTTGAAGCCATTTGAAGGTCTTCTAGCAATATACAATTCCAGCAAGACTCCATGGAAATGTATTTTCACTTACATTGTAATCGCATGCTGCAACCAGAGCACTAGTAGGTAATTTAGTAAGCAATGTTCATAAATTTTTCCCCATATATATCAGGGGCGGACAAATCTTAAATTTATTAGCAAGCCCACCGGACTGCTCATGATTTGGTTGCCCAGAAACCTCCAGGCTTAAAAGCGGTAATTAAGGTAATGTAATAACAAATGGCCAGCTAGCTAGTTAAGTGCAGTAGAGGAAATAAATGATTTTATGATTATTATCCTCTTCTAAAAAAGTTTCTAACGTAGCACATCGTGTCTGCACCATAGACAAACATTCAGCATTTCAGCTAAGAGCTAACACATTAAATACAATATATTACTCAACTTTGGCTAGCTTCTTGATTTCCTCTTGACATCGAATAGTCGCTCCACTAACGTAAAGCACTGTCGTTCTCTCACTTCACTGTCGAAACACAGCTTGACATAAAGCGAATGGCTTCATCATTGATCCTGACATGATGCTAATTTATGCGCCTGGTAAAAATAGTTCTGCATCACCCAGATCGAGCTTCAGCTGATGTGTGTCATGCAGCAGGTGGTGGAAGTCGGAGGTATGCGCTTTAATGACAGCATCGAGGTGTGTCGCACCCCTGTGAAGTGCATTATATCTGCATATATCTACATGCCAAATGAAAACTTTAGATTTTGGAAAAATCAGTAAGGAGTCGTCTTAATTTCCTTTTTCTGTTTCTACTTGTTAGCCAGCAACTACAAATTAAACACTGATAGTCCGGACATGAAATCTGCTTGTCTGGACACCCATGGCACTTGCTTGTTCACGTCTGTATATTACTAAAAAAACGGTAACGATGATCCAACAGGTGTGAAAAGAAGCATTTAATATAAATTTGAGTATAATGCATTTATAAAAAGGCAGACGGTACAACATGTGCATGGTAATTTACACTTGGTGAGTAACAAGATGAGATTTGGAGCATAAAAGCTACTAAAATCTCTTCCCACGCTCTCTCAGCGGGTGTCCACTGGCACATGGCTCTGCTCGTCATAAACATAAACAGTGCGACTGGCAGCCTGTGCCAGTGACGGGCAGCTTAGCACCCACCTGAGCGGAGTGCCTGTCAGTCCTGGACCAAGAATCTACGAGGCTTAAACAAAACAATCTGCACGTTCTGTCCAACTTCGGCACTCACCGCCTCTCACAACGCAACTTCTAAATCCACCGCGAGTATAGTGCCAAATAATTAACAAAGACGCGACCATGAAACAACCTCCTGATCTGAAAGTAGCTAGGATGCAGAGAATGATGAAAAATCTCCCTTCATCACGGCCATGAAGCTGTGGTCAGAATTACGGTACCACAGAAAGTGTAAACGTCGCTATTTTGTCAGTTTTCTCCTGCATGTTTGCTACTTATGCCATGCACGCTAATGTTAATTACACATGACTCAGCCCACTCCATTCTCTTTCTGGTTCCTGTTGTGAGTGATGAAACCACTGCTTTACTTCACTTCGCTCAGATAAATACAGCGCACGTGCACTTGGCCAGCTTTTTCCAGTGGTAAGTTGGGTTCATTTGTTAAGAATGTTGGATATTGTAGCTCAGATGAGACATCACACATAATTAGGCTTGGCAGAAACACAACAGGAAACACAGGTATTAGTATATTTCTGAAGAAGTATTAGTGGGTACTACACGAGGTTAATAATAATGACTAAATAGAAAAAAAATATTGTTTTCTTAACACAAAATTCATACTGGGCCATAATATTCTCTGATTGAACAGACCATAATGGATCACAAACAACAACCCAGTGTTTCATACCCACTGTAATGCAAAATATGGCAAAGCTCAGAGTACAGTCACAGGTCAGTATGCTCTCATCTTATGCTAATAGTATCATGTTAGATACTGACATACTTTTCAGATCCTATCAATGGACATATTTTTATATTTGCTGTGTTTGACTGACAAATCACATCACTCATACATGATGTATATAGCACATAAACAGTCTTAAAGCATACCACCAACACACTACTGACATTTAGCTTGATAACAGACGCTTATGTTGAACAGTTTCAGTTGCTAACAGTGTTCAGTACAGTCCTACTTGAGGAAAAACTAAAAAGATAGCTGAGTGGGAAATGACTCTAGTGAAAATAAACCACAAGAAAAAGTACTAGAACTTTTTTTTAAAAAATCTGATATTTGTACTGAATTATCACAAGTACTGGCGTATCAAAAATTCTGTGAATGTTGTGGAATCTTTCCATGATGGGTCGCGGTAGATCCGGCGCCTATCCCAGGAACGATAAGTGCGAGTCAGGAATACAACCTGAATGGGACACCAGTCCATCCCAGGACACCATGCACACACAATCACACACTCATCCACACCCAGGGGCAATTCAGCATAGGGTAGTTCACCTACTAGCATGTTTTTGGAGGGGGCAGGAAACTAGAAAACCCAAATGAAAACCCACATGGACATGGGGAAAACATGTGAAACTCCACACAGGCTGTAACCCAAGTTCAGAATTGAAGTTGTGAGACATAATATTTCTTTACCACACTTCACTCACTCCACTGCAATCTAGCTGACACAAGCTAACTGCACAGGATAACTATGTCATTGGGAAACTATGTAACCTTTAACTGCTGAAATCTCTTCATGTTGATACACATTAAAGTGACAGTTCTTTCACAAATTTTTAGGCAGATATTAGTTACAATTGCTGGCCCTTTAGTTACAAAACACTGGCCCTTTCCGGATAAGAGTCAAGAGTCATTTACTTGTCATTTGCACAGTTACACTGGGCATTAAAATGCTTGTGACGAGGCTCAGGATTAGATATTGAGAGTACTAACACTTAGACATGAACATTACCTGTAATTCCAACTCAACTACGACTATACACTACAATTTACTCTGTCACCACATGATCATGATCAACCGTCTCATGTGCTAGTTAAAACTGTTACAATGGTAGAGTAAAAGTGACAGGTGCTATAATAAATAGTACATACTAAATCGGAATAGTAAATACCCAAGTGTCCGGAAGTGGCAGTAATAAAGTGTCGCAGTGCTAGATGAAGGATTGCTGGCTGCTAAGATGGCTTGGAGATAAAAAAAAAAAATGCTCTTCAGTTTGGTTGACCGTGACTGGATGCAATGGAAGCATCTGCCAGACAGCAGTGTCGCAAACAGGTAACGAGAAGGGTGAGCGCAGTCCTTAGAGATACTCCAGGCCTTCCTCAAACAACATGTTTGGTAAATGTCCTGCAAGGCCATGAGTTTGTTTCCAGCGATGAGTTCTGCTGTTCTCACCACTCTCTGAAGAGCTTTTCCATCAGAGGAATAGCCAAGCAGTGATGCAGCCAGTTTCTATGGTGCAAGGGTAGAAATTTGACATGATTTAAGAGGAAATGCCAAACCTCTTAAGCCTCTGCAGAAAGTAGAGACGCTGAAGGGCTGACTAGACGTCCCTGACTTAAAGGTTCTTAGTTAAGACGGGACCATGCTAGTGGCAGCTGGTTACAGCAGCTCCCATCTCTAGAGATGGGATTTTCCTACCTTTAAGGCAAATTTTGGGATTCAACTCTGATCTGAAGAGCCATTTTGATGATTGGACACCCAAGCAATGACAACCCGAAAGTCACCCGGTTTATTTTCCAAATGAGAATCGGCAGCATGAAAATGTTAACACTGCAATAAGTAATGGATATGTCTGAGGAAGTGTAGTAGTAGTTGTTGCATGGAGGTAGAAGTTAAAGTTGCTAGAATCATTTATACTTAAGTAGAAATATACATCGGTAGACACCACTTCTTTCTAAGAGAAGGTCAGTATTGTATAAGTACGAGGCACTGGCTGGTACTCTGAGCTTTCACATATCTGTTGTATGAAAAATAGAAAAACAAGCTCGGTACATCCTCACTTCCAGCTGAAACTTTTTTTTTTAAACAGCTGGTTTTGTGAAGGTAGAGAAGGTAGTGGGGGCTTCTAAAGCAGAAGGTGTTGCATCACATTTTTCCCACATTGCCTTCCTTCTCTCATTCCACAGCACAGTAGCAGCAGTTATCGAAACTCTGTGGGATCAATCTGTTAGACATCACATATTAGGTCCCAATACATTGACAACAATTGTGTCTAATTACTTTTTTTGACTCCAATATGGAGGTCGGCACTTCAGGGGAATGCTCTGAACATCTGTGAGTGATGGTGTGGTTTGGAGGACAGAATGTTGAATGCTGTCATTAAGACGGCTGATGGGGACACTAAGCCCCGGCCTCCTCTTTCACCCGCCTCCAGCCAGCTGTTTGGAACGACGGATGACAACCACCTGCTGCGGAGGGAAATTAGAACTCGTGTCCGCTTTGTTCCGCTCCTTTTGAACGAGGTTCATCGTTCACTCCCTCATTGTGGAATTGTGCTCTTGAGGCTACAGTGCAGACGGATTGGTCAGCTCTTCACTGGCGTCAGGCAAATTGACAATCTGTCTTTCCTGTAAGCCTGCAAGGGGGCAACTGAGGCATTTCACGTCTCCAGTTCCTCTCCACGGCCTTGACAATGTTTACCAGGACAGCCAGAGATATAAGACTGACTCACAATCAGTGCAAACAGGTACGGTCCATCTTTCTCTTAATCTGTTCAAGGTGACATTTATAGGGCTAAGTTGCTCTTGTTCGAAACCTTCTGGGAAGGATAAATCAGTCCCCAAAATAGTATTTATTTTAATGGATCGTGAATGTTTTTAATTTCCAAGGATCTCCGCTGTCTGGGAATGGAGCCAACCAAGTGTGTGCTCTGGCTCAAAGCTTGAGCTGCTGTGATACTATGGAAGTATCATTTCCTGAACTGTCATACACAATACGGTTCCTTATAAACAGTTATATATCATTAGTGTGATGGGAGATATGCTGTCTTTTGTCAAGGTATTTTTAACAGCATAATATAAAGAAGTATTGTTAGAAATTTCTTTACAAGGTGCACCATATACCTCATGCCAAGATGTAGAAAGCCTTCTTGGGTTTCATGTCGCTCCTTAAAAATAAATAGCATCCAAAGCGAGCTATTGTTCTTTCTTTTATTTCTCACCTCCTCCTCTCTAATCATTCAAGCAACAAGAGGGGATAGCATCCCTGCTGTCTGAGACGCCCACTGTGAATAGGAACATGATATGAGGAGCTGGTTGACCTTGCCTTCTCGCTAGACTACACTGCAGGAGCTATCTCTTTAGAGGATGAACCCATCTTCCCTATTGTGTATTCCGAAGCTTAAAGCATTCCTCTGTGGCAGGTACACCGATGTCTCATCAGTGGTGGCCGCCGAGCACCCTAGAGACGATTTGAAAGTTTGTTGTGGGGAAAAAAGTGGGTAAACGTTGGCATTTCAGTTAATTAGGACTGCATCTTGGCAAGTCCTTCAACGTTTCCTTGTGTGCTTGACTCACACAACGAGAATTCTCACGGAGAGCTCGCTGGCACACACGTGCACGCACACACACGAACACACACACACACACACACACATACACTGCCGGCATGCAGCGGATCTATTTATCTATCTAATCTGCCTCATCCAGTTATCCATCTCTCCTCCTCCATCTAGCAAACCGACATGGCAGAACCCCACCATTGTTGACACTCATTTAAAAGGACATGCCCTTTCAGTAAGGCTGCGTCTCATAGCGAATTCTGTCTAATTATTGAGCGTTCGTGTGAGTATGTGTGTGTGAGATGTTTTTTCTCCTCCTGATGTGTTAGTCTCTCGTACACTGGCAGACTTCCACTAGAGCCCCCCATGAGGCGCTCTGGGCTCCAGTAGGTGCGATTTACACACTCGTTCTCCGCCGTGTAAGCTCAGTAATTGTATATGATGCTCAATACCTTCGAGGCTTCATTAAAGCTTTACATCAAGCCACAGATGGAAAAAAAAAAAAAAAACACATAAGCCCTACCTTCAACTAAGCACGCAAAGTAAGCAGAGACAAAAAAACAAGGCCATTACCAAGAGTTTTAGAAACATTTTGAGCGCAGGAGGTAGATATCCCAGTGGGATATTGTTTTGTGTCAATTTTGTTACCCTAGCACCATATTATCTGACAGTATGCTAACGAACAGGCAGCTCTCCACAAAATCAGTACCCATGCTGTTAGCACAATCAGGAGATGCTTATAATTTTCCCTCTTATCTTTTTTTGTCTTTTACCCAACTCATATTATCTGTTTTCACACTGAGTCATGCTCGTTTTTTGCATCCACCACTTCTGCTGGTGAGACATGAGGGTCTTGGAAGATGAAGGCTCTAAAGTTAAAACAACAAAAGAAACAAAGTTCACAACAATCTGCAGTTTGAAATGCAGGCCACTAATCCAACTGGTTTTTTTTGAAGAGTGAGCCAGATTGAAAGGAAGCTGTCATTCAAACACTGCCTTTGCTCCTGGAAGGCTTTGGGAAACATCAGTTACCCGCAGGTTCCCAGAAGCCCTGGACACAGCAGAGGTGTCTGTCCAAGAGGCGACCAGGCAGGTGAACCTTTATTTCAGAGCCACATCTCAGAAGCTTCCCTTCTGGATGGAAGATCACAGGAAGCCCCCTGAGTCCAAAGTTATTACCACTCCAAGAGCTCCACCACAGGGTGGGCAGGTGGCTACTAGCTGAGGACTGAAAATGCCAAGGTCTCCCTGGTAATGGGCTTTATGTCCCCTGTTAAATCCTAATAGTTGTGCACGCTGATTTCATTGGCACACCCTATGCCAAGGAAGTGCTGGAGGAGATTGTAATCTACGCTGCTTCAGGCACAGTGGGACCATCTGAAGCTAATCTGATAGAGTCGCTCAATGCAGTCGATGGGGCTGAGCCAAAAAGCCCTGGCAGATCTTTGAGAAAGATCTTCAAATGTGCGCATAGGAGAGAAGCATTTAACTTTTACACTCCATCCCATCATCTTACATCTACAGCTTGCACACCCTCCAATAGAGCCCAGATTGAGCCGTGCTATCTCTCATGTTAGCAGGGCCCACAAATCCTCTTCAATCATGGTCAATCTTCTTAAAATAGCTGGTCCTTTAAATACAAGTGCCTGGCCAGAGAGCGGAGCGTATCTCCACACTACCCAATGACTCAGTTCAAAGGCAATCAAGCCAATCCATGCTTATCCAGAGGGACCCCATTTGGAAGATTTAGCTAGATAAAGCAGTAGCAGGTGGAGCCAGGGCAAGTAGCAGCGGCATTATGTCCTCTTGAAAAGGGTATTGTACTGTTAAAGAGAAAATATAATTACGATATGACAAAAGAGAATAAAATGATGGGAAACATTGACAAACAAAAATGATTTCTTATTATTCTTGAGCAATGAATGTACATTAAAACAGGTTAGTCAAAAAAGGGCATTAAATGAACGTAATGAACATATTTTGCAATATTTAACGTTGATGTCCAGGTTAGAGCACTAGCGAAAATAGTCCTATTTTACGTTCTTTTCTAATTTAATACAAGAATTTTCATTTCAAATTATATTACTGACAACAATTTGAGTGAAAAGAAGAATCTTTGCAGATAACATGCTGCTTACATTTAAATAGGAAGCTAGAAATAGTTCAGAATCTTAAATATTCAAGATACTGAACATAACCTTCTGTTTATTTCCCATTTTATATATGAAAAAAAAATCCCTGCTTTTCAGTGTGGTCTCAGAGCTTTAGAGCCCAATGTATGTCAAGCTAGTTAAATAAGTGCAACAGTATGGACTAGAAATATGCATATGGAACATATTACCCGAGAAAATAAGTGAGTACTTAATTCCCAGTAAATTATTATTTTTTTATTCTCTCGTGATAATTTCTCTGATGTTGCATCATGTTTGTGTCCTTTACAAAATGGCAGCGACTCTGACTGAGTCAATGCAACATGGATGAACCTATTGTTCTCTTTGCACATTGCACTTAAAAGGCACTGCTCAAGTCTAGACAGTGTCTTTCTTTTTGCATGTCATGTATTAAATACAAGGTGAGTGCCTGTTCTTCTAACACAACACTGCGCTCATAGTAGCGAGCAACAAGTAGCCCAACGCTGCTTTCTGTGTGTCTCTTGTAACAAACAACCATAGATGTTTGTTTGTTTGCATTTTTCTTCTCGTATGAGATAGTAGCAGTAGCCAAAATGCATATTATTCAATGTCTTCTGTGCTTCATTCCCTAAATTCTCCCTGGGAGATCAATAAACTCTATCAGTCTGTTCATCCATTCATCCATCCATCCATCTGTCCATCTGCTGTAAAATGTCTGTTACCTTTTTCAGAATGTATTTTGTAGATAAAACAAGGGAAATCCATAGCCTTTCTTCCATTGTTTGAGCATCAAATGTGCTGCAATGGCT
>CM074958.1:11606666-11628087 GCA_037577455.1 Pangasius macronema
CTCGAACCCACGACCTTCAGGTTCACCTTCAGGTTACAAGTCCGACTCTCAGACCATTAGGCCACGACTGCCCCAAACAAACAGCATGTGCTAAAGTTACAGCATTGCGGAGCAGCATGCCGCCATGAAAAATATAAAGAGAGTACGAGCGTGTTATGTTTAAACATATACATATATAAAATAAAGAAAATGGTTTCGCTAAAGTCAACAGTTAGAAAGAGACGATCTAATCTCTACCTCTACTTATTTTGTGAGATATGGTGATGTATTCGTTGAAATACTTCGATAAACATGTGGGGGCAACTATGATTAAAACATGATAGCCGAGGCACACAAGCCTGGGCCAGTGGTTTGTCCACCGCTGAATACTGTTTTTCATTTCGTTTCTGTAGTAGAACAAGGGCTAACTTGTGTTAGTTCTTTACAGCACTAGTTCCGGGATGGTTTATGATTTAGAATTTAATGCAGAGTAATTCGATAAAATTCAAAGTCATCCGTGCTAAAAGTAAACCAGGTCATTCGTGAAGCAGGCAGAAATCAGATCACGTTTACAATACGTAGCATCTAAAAGAGAGTTCGGCTCCACTGTTCATGAAATCAGCTTAGTGCACGGGCGCTTTGAAGAAAAAGCAATCAGTAAAGAGAGAGATTAGCAGGTTAGATTAACTTACAGGAATGTCGAAAAGCTTTTTAATCAAGACCAGATACGTTCAAAAGAGTGGATCCTTCTTCTGATGAACACGTGGATTTCTACCTTATTGTTTATTAGCTTTCAGAGAACAAAGAACAAAAGCATCAAAGCCGGAGGGGGAAAAAAAACACAATCTAATGTAACTGAACTGCAGGAAATACTGTGTAAATGTTTAATAATGATGTAAAAAAATGGCAGCTGTGAAAATAATTGCCTCTATGCCACAAATAACCGTTCTTTATTTTAATAAAAGCCATGCACTCTGATAAATAAAAGGCTCTTAAATGCAACAGTAGGCTAACAACTGAAGGAGGGTTACAAATGGTCAGTATTAGAGGGTGTGCACTACAAGCTTCAGAATTAGAGGCGTTTAGAAAGGAAAGGGGTAGGAAGAAAAAGCGCAGCAGATAGAATTAAAATGGAAATCGCTGCCAAGAAGCCGTTTAACTTCCTATCCTCAAGTGGGCGTTTTAAAAATCGTCCCCCCTTGACTCTTGGAAACATTGCCAATACTCAGAGCAAACAAAGGTCAGGGAGAATATTAAATCATTTGTCTCTTTTTCCCCAAACAGCATGCTCGGTTCACTTTCATTCCTGGAGTTTTAGAGCCCATAACCGCGAGTGATTTTGCTGCCTTTAAAGCTTTGCGGCAGCCCCTGGAGCTGTGGAGAAATCTTTGGGGTGCCTAGTGGGTTTCTTTTTTTTTTTTCCTCATAGCAAAACTCCTTCAAAAGAACACACACACACACACACACACACACCAACTGTTAAGATGACAGTCTGGGCTGCTCCCTTGTGCTCAAGACTATTTAAATAAAAATATTAACCTTCTGTGCATTAAGAAACAGCTGTCAGAAGCAATTATGATTTTTTTTTTATTATTATTATTTTTATTTGAATCTCCTCAGAACAATATAGGGAAAGGTCTGCAAACCAAGGAAGCTGATGTGAGCTGCCCAGGTTAAAACGTAAGGTGTACAGAGGTAAGAGATGGATTCCAAGTCTTACAGAGTCCAACCTATTGGGAAAAAAGGGGGGGACAGACAAGAGATCAATCTTGAGCTCTGGAAGATCAGTGACACTGCTCGCGGAGGGGGCAAGTGAATAACGGAGCTGTGGGCTGGCGGCCTGAGCCTGCACCAAAATCAATTGTGTTTTCAATCTTCACAAGAAGATTTGGTTTCAATGGTTGGCACAGGCGCTATGAAAACCATTTTGAGAGCTTGTTAAAGAGTCTGTAGTGAAACAAACACAGTTGCGGGCTCGGGTGGAGGGAGCGAGGGAGTGAGAGGTGGGGAGTAAGCATTACCTCAGAACTAATCCAGCACACAGGAAGGAGGGGGAAAAAAAAAAAAGTCAGTGCTTTTCCACTCCTGCTCTTTTCATCCCTCGCTAACTCCTCATTTGTTTCCCTCCTACTCTCCAGAGGGCACTGGAGAGCACCGAGTTTGTGATTGAGTATTTCCTCCGTCTTAAAGATTTTCTACCTTTTGTTAGCCAGTTCCTGCTTGTGTGAAGCCACTGATGTGTGGAGAACATTTAAGGGCTATGGGCTTCACAAAACCTCGTCTGGGAATTACTGCTAACCTGCTCGGGAGAAACAGAAACACACAGTCCGGTACACGTCTGCAGGGGCTCACAGATAAGCCTGCTGATCCACACACACAATAGAGTTCATCAGTGGCAAAGGATTTTAATTATAAAATACAAAAACGAGATGGTATATATATGGCATGGTACTGCAAACGCCAACATTTAAGCACAAGTGGTAATGATTTAAAGGACAACGTAATGATGAAAGGTTGCGTAATAGGTTATTATAAATTACATTACACCTTAAGCATGTTTGCACACTGTTGCCAGACACTTTGATGTGTGTTTATGTTGTCCTAGCGCTTGGCTGGATTACACTGATTCATCGAAAGGACATGTCTGGATGATCGCCAGAGAGACTCCGGCCACTGAAGCTCTACCATGTTTTCGCTCTGCGCCTCAGTGTGTATACAGTGACATAGCCTTGGAGCTACACTCCAAATAGCAAATCCATAAACACCCCCATTAAATGAGCTTATCAAATGAGACTTTAAGTGCCCACTGATGCAAGAAGCCTTGCGCTATGTGCTAACAGAGCGGAGCGCGCTTTTTATTACCTGCGCCTGAGGTGAATCCAAACGTTGTTATTAAATGTTAGCGGTTCAGCAGGTATGTTAAATTAACACTGAGCTCTTTGAACGCTGTCATTATGGAGAGCGCACACTCGCACTTTTTTTTTTTTTTGCTATGTTGCTCATCTCTTCACCGCACATTTTTTTACAGACTGAGACGGAAACGTATGACATTACAGAGACATCAGCACACAGCCCATATGCAGGCTAATCATCACGTGCATCACGTGCTTCCATTCACCCGATTTACAGCGAGCGCTAAGAAGTAAACACGTTTTTATTTGATGGTAAAACTGGAAATAAACAAAACAAAGCTTCAAGGGTGCTAGTTTTCCAGCACAAAATTAAATGTTACAGAAAAATGTTTGTATGTCAGTAAAGAAAGCAGCATATGAGGTGAGAGACCACTTTTCAGACAAATAAACATAATGAAGGCTGCTGAGTTCTGCTGCAAAAATAAGAAGCGAGTGCAACAGTCAAATTCTCCAGAAGAACTGTGGCTGCTTCTGCAAGGTGCTCAGTAACACTTACAGCTCATTTGCTCATAAAAATTCTACCTGAGACTTTTTTTTTTAAAGCAATGTGCCGTCTCATCAAATATTGACTTCGTTTTATATATTACTGCTTACTGCTCTTTATAGAGAGACTAAGACTTTTGCACAGGACTGTGTATGTGATATATAATATATACATACATATATCGTAGGTACGATTACCGTGTTCCTGTAATTCTTACTGTAGATTACTAAATGAGAAAAATGTGCTTTAAATTAATAACTTGCTTTAAGTCTATAATTTGGGTTACAGGATTGTGCTTTCAAAGTGACCTTGTCAGTCAATATCACAATAAAATGAAAATTACAAAAGAACAGAAAGAGAGAGCTTATTTTTCTTCTTCCCATGATCTTCGGGAAATTTCCATGATGCAACTTTCTGCTGGAATATTCAAATATTTCATAAGGGTGAATGTGTTCAGGTAGGTTGAGTGGGACTACACTGTATATTATTAACAAACTCTAATGAATGACTCTTGGGAAAAGATGTTTCAGGGATGAGATGATAAACGGATCCACACACTGATGCAAAAATGAAGTATTTTACTGATTATATTTCAAGGTGCTATAGGGAGGCTTTTATTATATTTTTAATCTAAAATATGTACAAATCCTGTTGTTTAGGACACTACCTCTGTTTAAAATGTCTTCTAGCTTTACTTAATGTAATATCAGTGGGACACAAACTACCCCCTAATTGGTGAATCATCCTCAAGACTTCATACCTTTTGCTAAACTTTTAATTACTACACAAGGTATAAAACCCTTTGCCATGACCCTTGACTGCTTAACTGATGAGCAGTCATGATAATGCCCATAATCAAACTTGGGGGAAAAATAACAGTCTTGTACATCTTTCCACTTCCAATTCTATAATGGATTGTAATTTCACCATGGGTGGTGAGCGTACGATTAAGAGTGAGTCCAGAGAGAGTCTAGACACGAGAGCGAGGTCCGGTCTCTTCCAATTTTCAGCTCTCTGGTACAACAGCAGCTCTGGCTCATGATATGGGAACGAGGACACACGAAGCATAAAGAACCGACTGTAGCTGGGCACTGGCTTGGAAAGAACTCTCAGGCCTAAAGAAACCAGAGCTAAGCTACAGAAGGACAGAGAAGTCCAGAGCAAACAAAAAGCAAACAGGACAGACAGGAGAGGGAGCTGGAGGGAGGCAGCAGTGATGAAGAGTGGTTTCAGCTTAGACAAATAAAAGCACTTTGTTTACAGACGTGGTCCAAGCTGATTACAATAAACCTGTGACTGAGTATAATCCATCTCATCTAATTAGCCACAGAATAAGCAGGCTTTTTTTGCAAAATCATCATGACACCCATGGTCATGCAGCTTCTAACTGATAACACTATGAACATACATACAATGAATTCACAGATATAGTATGCTGACATAATTAACATAAATAATGGCATAATAATGATATGAAGAAATGAGAAAACCATTAACTGTTCAAAAAAAAAACCGCTCAGAAAGATTATACCTTTCAGGCTCAAACCTGACAACTAACTAAAGTATTCATCCATCCATCCATCCACCCACCCATCCATCCATCCATCCACCCATCCATCCACCCATCCATCCATTTTTACTGCTTATCCTATGCAGGGTCGCAGGGGAACTCAGGGTACAAGGTAGGGGACACCCTGGACCTGGTGCCAATCCATCGCAGGGCACAATCACACACACACACACACACACACACACTCAAACACCCATTCACACACCCATTCACACACTGCAGACAATTTGGAAATGCCAATCAGCCTACACAGCCTGTCTTTGGACTACAGGAGGAAACCAGAGTATCCGAAGGAAACCCCAGAAGCACAGGGAAAACGTGCAAACTCCACACACACATGGCAGAGGCAGGATTCGAACCCCCAACCCCAGTGCTAACCACTAAGCCAATGTGACCCCCACTAAAGTGTTCAATATTATCTAATTATTTGATCCGAACTTCACTATTTTGATGATTTCTGAGGGAACAGGTAGCAATTTTAGAGCAGAGACGTCGGAGGCTATCTTCGGACTGTGAAGATGGGGAAGAGAAGTTTTCAGGTGCGGAGACAATTTAAATAAAAAGTCGCCTTTTGAGGAAAAGGGGAGTCGGGCAGCACTGTTACTCCGGGAGGCAGAGCTAATGTCAGGGCCTGAAAACTTAAACACAAGACTGAAGTGAAGAAACTAGCTAAAGATGTTGGGAATCATGTTGTGAATTAATGGTTGAGGTTGAAGTAATGGATTTCATTAGCACAAAGAAACGGGACGTAACAGTGACGCAGCTTCAGCTCCAAACACCTACATGCAAGGATTTTTATGGATCTGTAGAGGTGTGAATTCAATGTGTCTTAGGCCTCCTAGTGATTCTTAGAGAAGTGTAAGTGTGTGTGTGTGTGTGTTTGTGTGTGTGTGTGAGCTGTCATGGAGCAGAAAAAGGGTTCAGGAAGAGCATAGCATCCGAAGAGACAGATTCTGTAACCTTCCTGCCCCATGCCACCTGCTGTCCTCCCAGGAAGCTATCTCTTTGCCTGCAATGGCACTATTAATTGGCCTATACACTCTCTTTCTCTCTCTCTCTCTCTCTCTCTCTCACACACACACACACATATACCTTATCCTCATCCTAAGTATCAGCTTATCCTACACCAGTATAGCAAATCTCTGTGTAGGCAGACATTGCAGTGTCATCAAGGGATTGCTACAAAGCAATATACAGCCTTCTCATCTCTGAGAAGTAATTCAGAGAACCCAGACACCCCCCCCCACCCACACACACACACACACAAACACACATACTTATCCCACCCAACTACCACAGATACCCAAGGATTTCAATTACCACATTTCTAACTTTTTCCACACCAAAGACATCTCTTTTTGCAAGATTAGTTTACTCCCAGTTTAATTGAAGAGACAGTTCATTAACCAAGGCATCTTTCTCCAACTTAACAAACAGCAACACTAATGTGACACCCATTTACCCAGGAATCAGCCAGTCCATTCCAATAAATTACCTACTCAGTTTGGAAGACAGTGAGACACAGCCTTCAATAACAGACACACATCAGCTGAGACTGAAAATATAGCCTTGTGACCTGAGAAGCAACAGAAATCAGCAAAACACTGTGAGGTTTAATAGAACTCTTTGGCCTAGACAGCACTAGCTCCCTCAAAACATCTCCACGAGCCAATTACAAGTGTATATAAAACATCTGCTTATTCCAGCTAACACAGCTGATTAAAAAAGACAGGAACTAAGTACATGTACTGCTCTTAAATTAAAGAAACCGCAATCCAGTGTCTTTCTGTTGGACGTTACGTGTTGACGTTCTGAGTCTGGCAGCTAAAGCTAAAGCTATAGCTATGGAAGCTAAAGCTAAAAATCAAAGGCTAGCAAATGTTGGGACAGAAGATTTTCAATCACAAAACTTTCAGATGAAAGGAACAGTTTCCCAGTCAGCAAATACAGGAACTTACCTTGCCAAACTGTTCGAAATACTGCTTCACATCTTCGACTACTGTGTTAGCTGATAATCCGCCTACAAATATTTTCTTTGTTCTTGTGACCATCTGGAAAAGAAGAGAGGACAAGAGATTAAGCCCGTATGAAAGCATTTTAGTGCAGACTTCAAAAACAGACAACAAAGAGACCTGGAGGGCACTCAGAGCCAAAAAGGAGTACAGAAAGGACCGCTTCTGTTGTCCTCCACTGGGAGAATGCAGAGGTGGCACAATGTGTGATTGGCTGAGGGTGAAATGCACACAGGGACCGGCTAGCACCTATCCTGCTGTACTTGTTTTCTCTAGTATTACATCCAGATTTAACACTTTTTTGTTGCACACCTGAGCTGTGAATTTTGTGAAAAGAACATCTTATTGTGCAAAAAACGAGATGGACATTTTTTTTTTTTTTATCAGCGTAAAGCAACCATTAAAATGCACCAGTGGAGCAGTGAAGTGGTTTGATGGACCTTCAAAGACAAGCTAATGGTGACCAAAAAACAGGTGTTAAAAAGTATTGATTCTTGAAGGTACAACATGAACAATACAAAGAAAATGTGTGGTTACCGATGTCTCACTTAGACAACAGGAACATTTCTCGAAACACAATTAACTCACTCTGCTGGTGAGATGTATGGCGCAGGGAGCCGCGACTTCTCCCGCAGTACGCTTAATTGTGTTGAGACTATTGAGTATTGAGATCACATAGCTCACCTCTCACAC
Source organism: Pangasius macronema (assembly GCA_037577455.1). Taxonomy (NCBI): domain Eukaryota; kingdom Metazoa; phylum Chordata; class Actinopteri; order Siluriformes; family Pangasiidae; genus Pangasius; species Pangasius macronema. Next base: position 11,614,317 of record CM074958.1, read on the forward strand.
AGGGCAATGATAACAGCTAACAAGAGAGCTCCTTAGGCAATCACATGGCTCATTTTGAAGTTTAAATAAACGGACTATGTCCTGCCTTCTGTCTCGTCAGCACTGATATCTCATAGGCTGGCTAGCGGTGAGCCCGTGGAAGAAAATACAGAAGATGTTGAAAACAAAGCCGGTTGAGAAGTATACGGCCATCTATAAACACAACTCCTATCCATCCTATGCCGTCGTTGGCAACTGAAATGCACACCCTGTGTCCTTGCCTTGGCTGTCCGCCACCCCAACATCTTTCACAGTGTTTTTTACTCTCATCTGCAGCCCTCCATGGCTAATCCATCTGTCTTTCCCCCTGTCATTTTGCGGAGGCCCAGGCTGCGCGACGTGTCGGGGGGAAGAGCTGCGTTTTTAGTGCTGTCTTTATGTCCTCTGACAGCACTGGCTCGTGGCTGATGGGATTCCTCAAGCCCAGGAACAGCGCAATTACTCTGTCCATTTCTCTTCACGGTGACAAGACAACAGCAGGCCTCTACGCTTTCTTTCCTCTCCGGTTCTAGCTGCGCTCCCTGGGGACCAGGCTGCAGCGCTGCCTCGCAAGCACACAATCCTACTGCTGCTCGCTGCTTGCACATTTGCATTCAGACTGCTGGCCAAGATTATGAGCAGCACGATGAAAGCAAGCTAGTCAGCGCTCCTCCTTTCTGAGATGACATGCTGACATGTAGGGATGCTTGCTGACTCATCAGGTCAGGACAGCGAGTCCTGTCAGCCAGCTGCTATGAAGATCTCGGGTCTGAACTTGGGGCGATGGCTATACCGCACCAATCTACCCTGACATGATTTCCTGCTAAGCACTTCCTTAAAAAAAAGCTAGATCGAGAGAGGGTCGGTACTAGAGGAACCGGACCATCCCATCAGACATGCCCAAACAAGACAAAGCGCACTCGTACATCCTCACATCCCATGCCTCCATTTACAACCGTGGCGTCTCTTTATTTGTGCAAATTTGAAAACACTCTGCCAGCCACAAAAGTGGGTTACCCAGCTGTGACTATGCATTGTGGAAGGGCAGACCTGGTCTATGAGCCAGTGAAAGGACATGGAGTGACAGCATGGAGGTGAGAGAAGATTTTAAAACTGTCACTATCTGGGGGCCATAAAAATTCAGCAAAGAACATCTATGAATATAAAAAAAGAGTGCGCCTGGCACTGGGCTGATATATTAGAATGGTGCTTCACTAGAGGTGATAGAGAATAAGCACTGCTTAGAGATATGTATAGATTTATGCAGAGAGGCAGAGTGTGTTGCTCTCAGTCGAGTGCTGCTGACGCTGTTTCAGCCCNCCCCGAGCAATGCCTGATGCGCCTCGGCATGCCTCGAAAACATTCCGTGCCTTTCCTCCTGTCAGAGTGGCAGCTGCCAGAGAGCCGTCGAAAGAGAGAGAGAGAGAGAGAGAGAGAGAGAGAGAGAGAGAGAGAGAGAGATAGAGATTCGCACTGCAGGATGCTGAAAGGGCTGAGAGGAGTGCACACAAATTTATGGGGGAAAAAAATGAGATCCTCTGAATCAATACCACTGATTTTTTTTTTTCCAAATGATTCATGGGATGAGTTATATTCAGCACAACTATTGATATATCCGTTGTTGTTTTTTAAAGAACTGCATCATCTATCATTTGCGTTTCAGCCTGAAATGCAAATGTCGTGAAAGAAAAGGCCACAATTTACTTTCAGTGTTCTTATGTATGTGAGTACTTCATAAGTATTTCTTAGTATTTAAGGGTTGTAGGACATGTCATTGCATGTATTTATCCATTTATCTGCATTGTCACCTGGACTTTTTCCAATCTTCAACTCTCTAGCTCTGGTGAGCTTCTGTCCACTGTAGCCTTAGATTCCTGTTCTTTACTGAGACAAGTGGAAGAACCCAAGCCATGTGGAAGAACCCAACGTAGTCTTCTATCCACCTCAGCCCATTCATCTTACGATTCAAGCATTCTGAGACGCTTTTCTGCTCACCACAGATGTAATGAGTGATTATGTGAGTTACTGCAGTCTTCCTGTTAGCTCAAACAAGTCTGAAGCCATTGCTCTCTGCCCTCTCTCATCAACAAGGCGTTTCTGCCACCATTCTTTGTGATTAATCTTCCAGGAGATCAGCAGTTTCTGAAATCCCAGAATTAGCCTGTCTGGCTCCAACAACAATGCAATGGCTAAAGTCACTGAGATCACGTTTTTCTGATGTTCGATGTGAACATTCACTTAAGCTCTTGACCTGTATCGGCATGAGTTTATGCATGGTGCTGCTGCAACATGATTGGCTGACTGGATAACCACATGAATGAGTAGGTATAAACGTGTTTCTAATAAAGTGGCTGGCGAGGTCACATACTGTAATAGAAATTCTGTTGTTGTGTAATATTGTTTAAGGAGGTACTGTCCCCAAATTTAAAGACGCTTGTTAGAAATGTATTTACATGTCTGCTTGACACATTCTTAATTATATAACGTGTTTTTATAATTTCTGACACACATAAGACTCATTATTTCTTCTTAACTACACAAAGGCAAGAGTAGACAATATATGAAGAGCCTAATGATGAAAAAAAACATAGTTATAAACATAGTTAGGGTTAATTATGTGTAAAGTACTTAAGGAAGCTCAGTGATAAATAGCTGCACTAACCTGAACAAAGACACTCAGTTAAAATGCAACCAGGCGGCATCTTTAAAGCTGTCAGAGCCTGGAACTGCACAATCTGACCCTACAGCTGGGTTGAGGTTCAAATGCCAGCTGTGACAAGTTGTAGATGAGAAAAGGGCTTCTTGACAAAGCAACTGGCCAAGTGGCTCCATTCTCATTAGAAAGAAAAGAACAACTGGGCGTTTTTTTTCTCGACAATGCTGCATGATCAGCAGCTGATAAAAAAAGATTGAGAGCAATGTGGTCTCCTTTTATATATATATAGACATATGTATGTCTTAGGGCTCTTTCACACCTATTAATACATTTGCAGAGTACGAAACGAAATTGCTGTTTTTGGTTTAGTTGCTAATTGGTTTGGTTTCACATTCCACATTATAAACCATTTCAATTAACTCTTTCATTCGTTGCTCGGGAAATAAAGCGATGGAAAGGGTAAACAAAACCTCTGCTAAGAATAGAAATGATAAAAATCATCTGAGCATGAAGACCAAAGCCAGCACTAAACAAATGATTGAAACAGATAATTATATAAACAACTAGTATACAACATTTTGTCTGTCACATCCAGCTTTTATTTCCTCTTTTTGTTCATCTGTCCAAATGTCTAGAGCTCATTGTATTTCTGCAGCGCCACATCTCTGGCTCCATCTCTGCTCAGTTTGTGCATCGCAAGTCAGTGTAGCAGTGCGCATCTACAGGAAGGAAAAAAAAAAGCTTCCCACAACCCAAAGTACACATCATATTTGGTTCATTTCCTGCAGCTGGACCACTTTCAGACTGCAACTGAACAGTGCTAGAGTTCACTTGGAACCGGATCGAGATCACTTCACTCAGACAGTCTTGGAGAGGTTGTTTTGGTCTGTGTGATTGCTGTGTTCTCATCTGCCTAAATAAACCACAACGAGGGGGAAACACACCAAGGTTCCATTCAAATAGACTAAACACCCTTAGTCATACAATAAGGAAAATATCCACCAACTACGATTAGATCTGGCTGAGGGAAAAAAACAGAAAAGATCTTTTTTTTTTAAAAAAAACTGTGTTTTTATTCTACACAACAGGAAGTACGTTTGTGCCTAAAAAATCTGTGCTCTTCAAACCCCAAGTGGGCCATGCTCCATGCTCCACAGAGAATTCCCCTGGCCAAGAGAGGATCTTTTTCGGCTTCGTGTAACAGAAGTGGAGAGGTAGATGGTACAAGTGACAGCAAAGTTTATTTATCTGAGCCACAATAAAATGAATCGAGACGTATCCTGAAGCCCAAATTGAAGGAATGTGATACGAGTGACAATTTAATATTGCATCTCCTCTCCTTTGGGCACAAATAGATCTAATTAAGATCTTTCATTAGATGCGCTGCCGCCAAACCCGCCCTGAAAACATGGATCCTTATCAGAGCACAGGACAATCGCTGGGATGAAGACACACCAAATCAAGTTATACACCAGCACAGACAGAGAGAGAGAGAGAGACAGAGAGAGAGAGAGAGAGAGAGAGAGAGAGAGAGAGAGGAAGGGAAGGAAAGAGCAGTTTGCCAGATGACAGAATGAAGGTTACTTAGAGTTTAACAAAGAACAGAAGTCCTGTTCTCATCTAAACACCTGACGAGCGTCATGTAGAGTGCTGCCTCTCCATCTTCTCTCTTCTGCTAAGCGAGTGGTAAAGAGGCATGCACTGTTATATTTATGTTTACTCTGTCTTCCTGATTAACTGCATCGCGGCCTCTCAGTGCTGATTGCGGTTGACTAACATTGGTCCTTTCCCTAAAATAAGCCCATAAGCCTGAGACAAGAGATGCTCTTGTGATCTGACGTGGAGGCTTTTTTTAATCAGAGTCCTCTCTATCCGCCATTTTCCTGGCTTGATGTCCCCTGATTAGAGTGAGATAATGAGCCTCCACTCCATCCTCCTGCCTCACACCCCCCATCTCCCTCCAAGGCCTCTTCATCATCTCAAATCACATATTCAACTGATGATTGCCGGCTTCTTGTACCTTCGCTTGAATCACACACTACGGGTGACCAGGCTTAGAAAAGAGAGCAGTCAGGAACAGTGGCTAGCATGCTGAGAATTCCGACTGTATTTTGTTTTGTCCCTATGTCACTTGTCTGACTGACAGCATCTACTTCACTTGCCACTTTCTATTTCGCCACTGCCTAAATCTCGCCCACCGAGCTCCAATTTGTACACATTTTTGAAATTGGGAATTTTAATGCTGACATTCGAATGTGCTAGGCCAAACAGGCTGGCGCCTCCTCGGCTGCAGCTAACCCTGATTGACAGGCGAGGTGGCGGTCTAACCGAGAGCTCAGATTAACTGATTAGTGACAATGGCTAAACCGCTGGATTTGCATGCTACGTTGCCACCCTTCCCTCTTGCCCCCTCTCTATATCAGCCTTCTATCTGTGCCATTCCTCCAAGTACGCGGCTTTATTTGATCCACTGTAATTGCGTCTTATCTATACCCGTCTCTAAGGTGTGCAAACAGGAGCCCATTCATGAGCTGCAGGTTTGCAGTTACCTCATCATGAAATAATAACGAAATAATCAAATGCGAGAAATGTGGCGCAGTGTCTAAGGGTAAAGACAAGCAAACGGAACAGGTCCAATCCTCATTATGCTGAGTATTTATAGAATGCTAATTTATCACCGCAATACTATTACACTGAGTACATGATTAAAGAAAAGAAGCTTAGAGAGAATGATAGGCGACAGGCCAAACAGGTCTGGAGCGAGCTTATAGCAGGTATAGCCACAAGCACAGGAGACGCATGCTGCCAGGAAACAGGTTAAAAGGACATTTTCTTGGCCCCTTGTACACGTAAATGAGTCTCTGGCTTCCTCAATGGAAGATTCTTTAGAAGCCACTTAGCTCAGCCCCAGGCAGTTAAAACTCAAGTGTCAGACAGGTGTCCAATTATCTCCATTCATTCTGGCTAAGGATGTAAATGTTAGCCTTTTAAAAACCTCATCTGTAGAGTTATTCTAACACATTACTGAAATGGCTTAAAGATGAATATATATTAAAAAAATTGAAACTCTTCAACAGCTCATAATAGCACTAATAAGGTGATAAGTTATACCATAGTGCTGCTGAATGCTCCATTCCAATTTGTCAGAAGGTGTTGTTTCATTTTCTATAACATCTCAGTTTCTCGGCGTTCGAAATAAAATTTCGCAAGTGAGACTGTATTGCTATTGCAATATCAAAGATATCATTATTGAATCCGTCGTACTTGTATGGCGGACGCGCCGTATAAATAAATTATTAAAAAAAAAAAAAAAAACGTGTTGATATGTTGAGGTTTTCCACAAGGAGACATTTATTTAGCATCTTTAGAAGGACATTCCTTAGCATTCTTTAACATAATCTGGTTAAAAAAAAAGTATGACGTGTCCTTCTTTAACTAAGAACAAAATCAAACATAAAACAAAACATGGTAATCATCTGCAAATTGCTGTGGTATAAGTAAAATATACACATGTATAATGTGCTGCTATAGGAAAACAATCTGTATGGGTTTAGTAATGGTCTTTGGTAATTTTCCTATAACAGCACACCTCCTCGTCTTTTATTTTCTTACTTACTACTCCTCGCAGCTGTTGCTCATAACAGAAATGAAACTGTACGTGTGAACATCATACGCTTTGGTCAGTGAACATGTGGTGTGTGTAAAGATACACACATTAGGTATAGTAATGCATGGGCAGTTCTCACTGATTTTCATGTAAAATGTCTCCATCATAATAACCGCACGTACTTTTAAAGAAAAGTTAAGTGTTTTTAGTGCACAGAAATCATTTCCAGAGCACTATAGTACTGATCTACACCAGTACCAGTTCAGGTCCAGGTGTGACAGAGACCTTTCGACTGTTCTGTGAACACAAAAATCAAATTTTTGTGAAAAAAAAAAAAGTTGATTTAAGAAAGGAAAATGTTCTGCATTCTAAACGGCAGTAAACAACAGGAAGCTACAACCTGATTTTAATCCACTTACGCGTGTGGCTTGAATCCAGATTTCTAGACTTATTATTCAGTTTCATTTTTTGGCATTCAGCGTGGAACACTTCTCGACAGAAATTTATTAATGAAATATGTGAATTCCTGAATGAAAACCAGCATGAATGCAGATAAGGCGAGGAGCGCGTCCAGGTTTGCACTAAAGACAGTCGGAAGCGTGGCTTGGCATCGCCACGTCACCTAGCTAACAAGCCGTCTTACGCCTGCCCTGCACTACACTGTACGCATACCTGCTCCATTACTATAACAACCCATGTGAATATGACAACAAACGTGCACCGACCATATTAGCTCACTCTTTGCAATGCACTGAGTCTAAAAATCAGACCTAAGACACAACGGATTTCGTATGTGTCCTAGCTAGGATACATAACCCTTTGTATATAATGAGAACAGTCATCTTTTTTTTTTTAATGTAGTGTGTGACCCACGACTGAGGAAAGAGTGTTAGTGTGGGGAAAAGCTGTTCTGCACGGTTATTATCGTCGAAAAGCTACACATCTGGCGTTTTTTTTTCAGCCGACCTCTAGAGCAGATCATCTGTTTGAAGAAGGTTTGTGCTGCTGACTTGTTCATTCTGTTCATTTTGGATGCTGAATTTGAAAATGTCTGTTCACACTAATGACAGCTAGAAGTCATTTACATGGAATGTGAACTACCAAGGCAGAAGGATTGAAGCGAAAAGTCTGAATTAAGCAATAAGGCTTCTAAAATAAATGCACCCATGGCGTCTTGGTGTCGGGTGACTGGCAGGAGCTGGGTCAGTCGACCTGATGAGTATGTCAGATCTATGGCCTATTCTGACCCCAGGGCACACAACAACAACATAATCATTACACACAGACATAAAACACTGAATGAATGTCAAGGGTCATACATGGATCAGCTTTTAGTGTGCCGTGTTGAAAAAGCCACTCATGACATCATGCTTTATGTGGGAAAATATCGGTCTATCTTGAAAAGCCTACTCTCACAAAAAAAGACGGTTCTTATAAGCAGCCCGTGATGCTTTTAAGGCTTTATGCACTTATATACTACGCCTTGAAATGAGAACGTCGCTTACAGCTCTAGGCTAGTACCGCAGCTCTTAAATGACTTCTAGGTTTTATCTATAGCTTGCACGTCTGCCCAGAGAAGAACCACTACAATAACAAATTGAAGCTCACGTAGCTTGTCTTCTCAATATTGCACCACCCAATGCCAATATTCGCGCCTGACAAACTGTAGCAATACCTCCTCCATAGCTTTATCTTAACAATCTGATGTACTGTACACTTCAACCAAGAGTCGATAGATTATTGTACAGTTATGAAGATGGATGACAGCTGCTCATAGTTCCTTATAGGGCCCAGGAGATGGCTAGGCTGATACACCTCCTGCTTTCCATCCAGTGGGCACACACTGCATCTCAATGAGCACTCAGCCTTGATAAACAGTCTGCAGAAAGGAAAAATATTTCCACATTAAGGGTGAGGAACAAAAAAAAAAAAAAAATAACGAATGAGGAAAAAATGAGAACCTGCTCCTCAAAGCTATTCTGAAAAATTAATATGCTAATTAAGTGCCTGCTCGAGGCGAAATCTTGGAAACTTTAGCAGGGGAGTTATAAGCACTTAACAAATTACTTACACCATTACGCTGGAAGCCGTATACATTTTTAAAGTGACTATATTTTTCTGCTCGCCTTTCATACTTTACAACAGTCCTTGCTATTTGTGAGCAATATCCTCCCCTGTTGCCATTTAAGAGCTAAAATGGATATCAAACTTCAATGGTCTTCCGTGAGATATTGAACGCGGGATCGAGCCGAGGAATTTATCAGCGCGCGCCATCGTTTCGGAGCCGACGACTCTCCTCCAGTGGAGCTTGCTGTTGTTGTGAAATGCCTAAACTAATGCTGAAATTATCTCCAGCAGGAAAACGTCCAGTGATCTTCGGGCTACCTAATCTGCTCTGGAGAAAAGAACATGCATCAGCATCCATCTCACAAAACCGCGCTCCGTCAGTTTAAAATGAGTTCGGAAATCACCACACACATTTGATTTGCTCGGCCGTACACTGAGGATTGAGTGTGTTTGTCTGAGCAAGATGTCTAGGCAAATGCGCAGCAAATAGCCTGAAGCTATATTTTCGCTTCAGGCTGAGGCTCTGTATGCCTCTTAGAGTAATGCAGCCTATTAATGAGCTTCACTGTCTTCACCAGTATCCAGTATTAACACTGCACTTGAAAGGTCACTAAGCAGACAGATCCAAACACGCTGATTTCTGAGTTCATGACACTTTCTTTCCACTGGCCTTGCAGCTGAAAAAAAGAGTTTTCTTCTCGCTCTTTCCACCTTGCAAAATGTCCATCAAACACAAAGGCTTGGAGGGTAGAGCAAATATAAAATCACACACACACACACACACACACACACACACACACACACATCCACACACACACGCACACACACACACATCCACAATAGAATTGGCGGGAAGGAAAACAATATTGTTTCCCAATAAAAGTGTGCACGGCACATAAAGTGTGTTTGTGTGTGTGTGTGTGTGTGTGTGTGCGTGCGACTGCTTGTGGGTAATTAGGGCCCAGCTGGCTGGCGGAAGCTGTGTGCTGAGAGGGGAATGGAGTGACGGTCAGGTCTGCTCCAGTCAGCACACAGAGCAGTCCACTGTCCCACACTGCAGCTGCCCACATACATTACTCAACACACTCAAGACTCAAACACAACTGCACTACGGGAAACCACGCATGAGACCTGGGAACACAACTCAGTAATATGACTTTCATTATTTCACTTTTTTTCCTTCTCACATGGCTCTTGGCATAGATGACTATCTAGAGTGCCATCTAGAGGAGGGCAGCATTTTGTACCTCTTTTGCCCTCCTGAAGACGCCACGCTTCACTCCGGCTCTGATTTCTGCCCTGCTTCCACAGTCTACTGAATCGCTGCACCATGTTTGGAAGACCAAGATTAGTTTATAATCAAATCCATGCAGGTAATCAGGTTTCCCCTAATAAAATCAATTGTGTTTATATTACAGACTGTTAGGCTCTGTCCACATGTGTATGGATATTCTCGAAAAAGCCCTCCATGGTGGACAAATATTAAAACTCCATTTTCACTGTTTTAATGTGGATGGGAAATACATACATTTTTGAAAATCCTGATGTTAACCTGATGCCCATTGCAGTTTTGGATGTGTTATGAATGTGCTGGGCAGGGTTGCCAGGGTTGTCTATTTTATGCCAAATTGGGTTAGGTTTACAATAAAGCTGCAGGCAGGAAAAGCTTTTTTCAAAATCCACTAAGACCTTGGTTTAAAGAAAACAATCACATTTAAGGCTAATTAATAGCTGTAAACATAGGCTATGGCAAACTAATGTAAAGTATAATTGCAGATTATGTATCTACAACGTACAGAACCATTTCTGCTTTATGAAATGTGCAAAGATTGGGTGACTGAAAAGTAGATTATGGAGTGGGTAATGGCTGTAACAGGCGATGATCAAAATGCACAATCTTAATACTGCAAATCAGAACTTACAGTTTTCCATGGAGAGTCTTTTCAATGCAAAGACTAAAAAAAGGAGAAGAATGTGTGTCTCTTTCAAGCTTTTTGAGTTTAGCTTTAGGTTTTTTCGTGTAGTTTTTGAGAAATAGCTTTGAGAAATAGACATTTTACTGAGACTTGGCAACCCTGGTGCTAGGACTCGGTGTATCACTGCTGACCAGGCTGTTACTTTGTGGTCTGTAATTTCTTATATGATAACATGTTTGCANACCTCACTGTGAACTGAGATTTTGACTTGCTGCTCATGTGAATGGTTTCAAATCTTGTGTTACTTTTTCGTGGGACAAAGATATTTTTGAAAATGCCGGGTTTTTTAAATATTTTTTGTTAAAAATTAGGTAAGAACTATGTTTCCAACAAGTAGAATTCGATGCCAACAACACCTCTGCAAGCAACAAGTCTAGTCCTTCTTGTTACTGACGTGTATACTTCAAATACCCTCATAATATAGTTCAAACAGGAAGGAAGCTATTGAAGAAAAACTATTTCAGACATTTGACCTTGCTGTGACCTCGACCCTGTTTGGATCAATTCCAAAATCTAATCACTTTGTCTGCTGGTTATAACAATAATTTCGTATAAAAACCTAGTGGTGGAGTCATACAATATGCGTATACATGCCTTAGTTACCTCTTAAAAAAGGTAAAAATGGTGATTCAAGGGTTCTTTCAATAGCAATGTTGTATGGCTCTACATAAAACCTTTCAGGTTCCCCCAGAGGGAGCTCTAAGTGTTATATTTTTAACATTTTTCTGTATTAAATATTGACAATTCATGTCTTTTACACAAAGCAAGTCTTGGGATATATATTCTTTAAGGATTCTCCCAGAGGAACAAACCAAAGAACTCTAAAAGGTTTTTAGTAGTCTAGCTTCTGTAGGTCTCTGGTTAACGCTAGAACTGTAGGTGTGTCGTGGATCCTAGAGCAGCACTGGCAAAGGCAGGAGTAGAGTAAAGGGGTGAAGCTTTTGCAGGGAGAGCTACCACCCCTCTCGCATAAGGAGATAAGACAGCTTTTTTATTTATTGATGTGGCATCTTCATAAATAATCCACTATCATTACTCAAGCACACTTTGGCTGCAAAACATTAATCTGGAGCTTCTTTCAGTCCTCACAAGCAAAAAAAGTGTCCTTCCAAACTTCCTGTCTCTACCCCTAGTAAAAATCTTAAGACGCTACTCAAATCCTCACCCTAGGACAAGCTATGCTGTCCAACACACAAAGTACCACAGCTCTGGGCTTGTTCTGAGTGCTGAGGTCTGCTGTGCTAGCAGGGCTTCTGACGCTGGAGTTGTGTTTGTCTGCTCTCAGTGGTTCTCGTGTCTCTTAATGCCACTGCCTAACTCACTGTTTAACTATTTATAAAGCCTATGGACAGTGTTATATTTATCCATTCTCAAATGCTAATGAATAATCAGAGAGGTCTCTTTTACACACATGTTGGAAGATTAGCATGAAAAGCAGAGATTTAGATCCTTTCAAATTTACCTTCAAAAAGTGTACACAATATTTCAATACACGAACCAGTGAAGTACAGATTCATGGTCTACGACAAACCCTGCGGTTCTGAAAGACAAGCTGTCATTAGCAAGATTTCAATGAGAACTAAAGTACCAGGTTAACTACATTGGCTTTAATTGGTTGATTAAATAGACTGATCTCCTCTGCCACTTCTATATAATCCCTGCTGATGCACCAGTATTAACCAAGTGCACATGAGACATGATGCACGGGCTAGAAGGCAAGGGGGAAGGAAAGAATTACTCAGAGGTTTTGAACTCACCAGTGACTAATAACGTAAGATTAAAGGATGAGGAACAAAAACACTTCAGTGTAGATGTAGTCACCAATAGAAGGGGATGGACACAACTCATCTTTAAGGCTTACCTCTGCCATGGCACTTATCTGAGGTGCTAGAGAGGAGATGGCAAAGTTACCTTCAACATCTCCAGACCTACTGCAAGTGCAACAGGAATTCAACAGGGTGGTGCAACAAAAGATGCATTCTCCCTATCATTGGGAGATTGAGAGTTGGATTCCCAGCAATGCCACAGCCATCCATGGCCAGAATTCACAATCTATGCTTTCTGGATGGCCATTTTTAAGTTTGGGTATGCGTAAGAGGGCAGATAGCGCTTTCCTCCAAAGTGTGTTGAGCGGTCCAAGAGAAAAGATGTTATGCATTATGTTATACAGTACATTACCATCAGTCTACTACTTGATGTATCCAACTAATAATCGACGACTAAATGGCATGAAGAGAGCAAGCTTCATCGCAGAATAAGCATAAACATAAGAGTAAAATGTAAGCAGTTCTGATCTGTGGTATTCACATATTCACTACAGATGCTGTGGATAGAGATTAGATTTAAAACCACTGGAGTATTGCTTTAAATGTCTGAGACTTGATGTAACTTGTGTTTCTGAGAATTTTTTTAAACATCAGATGATTTCTTTCTGCTTTCTGATTTTCATGCCAAAGATTGAAAGAAAAAAATTAAATCTTTGAAATTCATTTAATAATAAAAAGGACTAGAGACTCCACTGATGTTCTAATAAAAGTATTAACCAAGCTTGATTACATGTAGGCATTTAAGTAATTTACTGTACACTTACGTTTTGACATAATAAATATATATATTGCCTACATCAACTTTCATTGAAGTTTGGATCCTATGAAGTAGACGTTTGGTAATATAAAGTAGAGAGCTAGCTAGCCATGCTGGTACGTAGGGGAGCAACGAATAATCGACATAGTCGACAAAATTCGATGACAAAATTAGTTGCCAACGAATTTAGTTGTCGATTATTAGTTAGATACGTCAAGTAGCTGCAAACAGGAAGTGACAACATTTAAAAAATGGCGGTGGCACGTCCGTCATGCTCCAGCATTTGAAAAGAAAGGACGCTGGACTAGGAGGCGGAGTCAGACTCGCCTTGGTAAGACAGTAAGCTAGTTATCTTGCTAGCTATGTATAGGCATAGTTAGCATGCAAGATACTAGAATCACTAACAAAAATATGATTTGAGTGTCTACTTTCATTGGTGTATTTGAGTTTAAAAAGAGTAATATCATCCATTTGTCTGACTTTTTTTTTTTAAATCATATTTATGCAGTCTGAAGAAAATTCAAGCTACCCTAGATGGCTTTCTACAAAAGAAACAAACCTGTACAGCGCAGCAAGCGACTGCCCTCACGGAGTCTATTCTAAACATGCTGGTTACCTGCATCAGACCACTCTCCATGGCTGATGACTGATGAGCGGGGAATATCTGCACTCAGAAGAGAGCAAGCCTCACAAAAGACCAGTATGCTGACTTTCTTAAGTTGAAAGAAAGCGTAATGGATATGTAGTCTTATATAGTTGCAATTTGCGAAAGATGCTCTTTTTTATGGGAAAACTGTGTAGTTTGGTTTGTTGTTTTGTTGTAGTTTTTTATTGCTGCTACTTGTCCTTGTTTTACCAAAAAAA
>CM074958.1:11628171-11673573 GCA_037577455.1 Pangasius macronema
TAATCGACTATCAAAACAGTCGTTAGTCGCAGCCCTACTGGTACGTGTAAATGCGTTGTATTTCTAAATGTATCAAAACTACAGTATACAGTATAAAGAGAGTATACGGACATTTATAAACTAAGAACATATTTTAGGTTAAATCAATTTTCCAGATTTCAGTTGACAGAAGTTGAAAATGGCCATATGTTGTTCTAGGGGGTTCCCAGCGCAACATGGTTCCAGAGGCGGGTATCCAAAACAACGCTTCTCCTCATTGTTACTAGGCAGCGAGAGGATAAATGAACCTGGAGCGAGGGATTAACTTGCAATTAGGACGATGGCTCTTATGAGTGACTCTGCCTTTGGGAGAGAGCCGGCTCTGCTGTCAGGCAGCATGCTGAGCAGATGCTGTAGCTGAAAGGGCCACAGATATGCTACAAATGCTACCATTCTCAATGTGTATGTGTGAGATTCTCTGCCCTTCCTGTTCTCAGCAGCTTCCCACAGCCATGGCAAAGATCTACATCATATATCTGGACTGTCATGTTGAACAAAGACCTTAGAGAACTGAAAATACAAAGTAATATTAAAAAAGGGCATAAACAACCATACAAGTGATGACTTTGTAACATTTTGCTCCTCTCCTGCTTCCCTTCCCTCATTATGCAGCAAATCTACCTCAGCGATGTAAACTGAACTCTGTTTACGACTGTGGAAATGCTGTAGAGCTTGACTGGGTCTTAACACAGATCATGTAGTGGGGGCTGTACATCCTACAGAACGGCAGTACAGCCTTAAGCACATGTTCTCTTACAGGCATATACATACACACATACACACACTCTGCTCATCCATGTATGACCTGCCTCTGCACTGCTGCAAGGTGGGCTGGGCAGAAGTGCATCTCTTTTTTCTAAACACAGTGCTGCTTTCTTTCCCTCCAAACATCTCCACTCTTCTGAAAAACACGCCATGTTAGTCCAGCTCTGCTTATACACTAAAGTACGTAGCAGCTGTCCCACCTCGAAGCCCAGATAGAGCCACTCTGTTAGGTTGTGGTATGAACCAACACACCCCTGATCCCTCCTCTATCCAAGAGTTGATGCCAGGAGCCTGTGTACATGCTCCTAAACACATCAACACAAACACGAGTGCTGTGTATTGTGCTGCATAACCAACCAGTTGTGCCCTAACAGTGCAAGCACTAGGACCTCGCTTTGCTCTTGTAATAACAAGGTCGTGCTGCTGACTTGCATCAGTGTTAGAAGAGCTAGTCCTGGAAATTGATTACATTTGGTTTGCTTGTCTCTGGCGTTTCGTCTAATATGATTTTAGGGTGACATCAATCATAACATTCAGTGAATTTCTGAAGGTGATCAGCACAGCTTTAAATGGCATTACAAGCGCTCAGCCTGTTATAACCGTTTCAGCATGTTTTGATTCTTCTTGATTTTGTGTGTACAAATCCAATCTACTTCCACTCCTCTCCTCACCAGAGAAGTCAAAATGTGCCTCTAATTTAACATCTGTTCCACTGTGATATCAGCTTGGGGATAGAGAGGGTGGGGGGGGAGTGCGAGCAACAAAATGACTTTGAGTACGATTTGAACTCAAACAGGATGGCTGCTCTAATTAATAAAAACTGCACACATGACATGCCGGAGCTCCAATCAGTTTACACAGTACACAGGCAAGCGGCTCTGCCTTAGCCAGATATGGTCTGTTCAAACCCATTTCAAGTGCTGGTCTGAGTGGAACAGCCGTCACTTCTTCTCTCATCCTCTCTTCCTGTCTCTCTCGGTCTAATAGGAGCCATTAGCAAGAAGCTTCTCTGCCGCTCCTGGATTACTGCACTATATAATTGCAGCGGGAGAATGGCACCCCATAAGCAGGGCTTAAATGGCATGGGTGCAATATTTGGATGAATGATTTGAAGGTTCTAACTGATTTCTCGAGCCTCGACTACCCCCGTGCCTTACTCCAATTTCATTCTGAACTGTTCCAATAGCAACACAACCCACCTTTCATGCACACGCAGCTAAACATTGTGTAGATGATGAAGGGTGTAGTGGAATTTGCTACAATGACAAATGCAATGCTTTCTCAGACTTCTGCCTCCCCTCAATCTCAGCTACCGAAGGTGTAACAGTTTCCATACATAAAATGAACGCACACAACAGTGCATAAAAAAAGGCTCTCCTGCTGCATGCACTGGGTTCTACTTTAAAAGCTCTTTCTCCTTTATCCAAGAGAGCAGCTCCTCTTTTGTTCTGCATAAATGCCAATTACCTAATTCTCTCTAGCATGCAAATCAGATGAAATGAGGGCACGGCACATTGCCCACGGTGTGAGCCTCGCTGCTGTTTCCACAGTGACAAGAAGGGTACCTTTTGGGACACTTCTCTACTTAACACTTTAATCAAGCTCCATTTAGAGGGAAAAAATGTAATAGATTTTTTTTTTGCACAGCTCCCAATCTCTTTCTCTCTCTCTCTCTCTCTCTCTCTGTCTCTCCCTCGTTCTCTCCCTGTCTCCCTCTCTCTCTTCAAAAGCTCGTGAACCATAACAATCACTTAGCCTGCAGACCGCATATACTTCACTCGCTGCCAAAATACACACTTTGCCATCCCAAATATTATACTAAAACACTAACATTTGCGCAAAGCAAATTCGCTAAGCCATTTCATATTAGTGTAAATTTCATACTTCTTTCCCCACACAACTGAAAATATTCATTCATTTTCATAGCGGGTCAGAGCATCGCCTGCTCAATTTGGCAGATCTTTCAGTGAAAATGTTCATACTGTGTGGAGGGGGAAAAAATGTGAAACGGGAATACTCATAGTGTGTCAATGTGTGATCAGGTGAGCAAATTATATTATTTGCAGTTGACAGGAAATTTCTACAATGATCATACAGTGAAAAGTTTGCAAAAACAAGCTTCAGACCTATGATCATTGCTGAACGATCATTAACTTATCTGGTCCGCTCCCTCAGCTGCCTAAAGAAGTGATTTATGTTACAGAACAGCCAGGTTTGTGAAACAGGGCTGTACAATATGTTGTCTGTTAATCTTTATCGAAATATTTGTTAATCTTTTCAATACTGATATATAAGCTATACCAGTGTTCTGTGAGGATCCAGCTTTTCTTGGGTTGTTTTGCTAAACTGGGGCAATGACTTGATCAGGGGAAAAAAAATCTTGTCAAACTAATGCTGGCTAATCTTCAATCATAGCATGTTATTGCTTCACCAGATTAATACAGTGTCCTGCAGAGGTATTCAGGGTTTGCTCATAAACAAATATCCTGATCCCTGTACATCCAACATCATTAGATACAGTATAAAACAATATAAAGAATATAGCGCAACTGTGACCCTGCCTAGAGGAGGCCATCCGCCAAAGGTTAGTGGCCCGGTAAGGAAGGCATTAGTCAGAGACGCAACCAAGGTAACGCTCAGCGTGATGCTACCACCAGCATGCTTCACTGTGGGGATGGTATTCTCAGGGTGATGAGCAGTGTTAGGTTTTCAGCACACATACTGCTATGTGACAAGGACAAAAAAGTTCCATTTTAGTCTCATTAGACCAGAGAACCTTTTTCAGCATGTTTCCAACACGCCTTTTCTTTGTGGATTGTATAAGCTATGCTTGTCCTGTAAACAACTTCTCCCATCTAAACTGTAGATCTCTCCAATACCCTCTCCAATTCAATCCAATTCAGTTTTATTTGTATTGCGCTTTTGACGATGTACATTGTCACAAAGCAGCTTTACAGAGATAAATGGATTCACAAAAAATATATTGTAAATATTTGAATTTATCACTGTGAATTTATCCCTATATCTTCAATCTGAATTTATCTTCAATATCACAGGCTTTTTTTTTTAATATAGATTCATTACATATAATCCCATTGAGCCCATCTCCAGGTTATAACCCTACAAAATGTGGAAAACTACTAACCACCCTCCTCATTGGCATGACTGCCACGCCACCGAGCCTTAAGCAGCAACATGAGCAGAACATATCATAAACAGCTTCACTGAGACAAGCCCTCTCTCCTCCGCAATCCCCAAAGCCTGGGTACTCAAGGGAATAACAATGAAAGAGGTGTGTGATAGTGGCAAAGTTACAGGCTTCGTGCCCCCGTAGGCCCATCTGACATGTGATTACATTTTGCGAAATTTCCCCCCACCCACAAGCCGCCTCGCACTCCATGTCACAGACGTCCACTCCTCAGAGCGACCTCGTTAATGAGGGGCGAAGGGCATCCGCCTCACCTCCACAGGCCACAGCTCGGGCCCCGAATACTAATTATACCAACAACCTGAAGGTTAGATAGAGAACGGCACTGAAGAGTGGGAGGACCAGAGGAGAGGGGGGGAAAAAAAGAGTGCAACAAATGGTCCATGAAGCATCTTGTACAATAAAGCACTCCTCTGTGCAAAAGAAGTCAATGGCAAAGAGCTAGTGAGCCTTCACATGAGCCGGCACTCTTTTGTTATCTTTAAATGCTATTGACGCCTCACTTAAGCGGCATGTGAAGGATAGACACACATAGGCATATTTGGACAGAGAGTCCAATTTAAGTGCCGGCTCTCTGTAATGCAGTGTGTCATTTTGGAGAGCGAGAGTTCAAGGACAGGTACAACACAGCTTACAGAAGCGAGACGATGAGTTTCTTAAAACAACAGACTGTACCAGGGTGGAGCTCAGTGGATTTAATGGATGGTTGTAGCCCTATATCCTACAGCTAGCCTACAGATGGTTATACTTACCAGCCAATCATATATATATAAATATATGTCTGTGACAACCATTCACATGGTGAAATTTTGATATTTTCTGACAAGTTCCGAAAACTACAGACTTTCCTGAGCTAAAATATGTTTTATATCCTTTTTTGCATGTATCTCAATGACAAGCAAAGCTACAACATTTTAAAAATTGGTTAATCCCAAACGTGAAAAGGGAGAAAATCGTATTTAAAGATTTCATTCCAATTCCACTGAAGGACTTATGA
Source organism: Pangasius macronema (assembly GCA_037577455.1). NCBI lineage: Eukaryota > Metazoa > Chordata > Actinopteri > Siluriformes > Pangasiidae > Pangasius > Pangasius macronema. The sequence continues at coordinate 11,633,181 of CM074958.1, forward strand.
AAAAGTACTAGAATAGTAAGTAAGTAAATCTACTTATGAAAAAACAGCATTACTGCCAAAATATAAAAGAATTCTAAGTTTACAATGGTAAATGAGTTCTCACTTTGATTATCAGCATCATCCACCTTAGTCTTCTGACACATTGCCTTGCCTAATCAATAAAATCATTTGCATACTGTTTTGGTCAAATATATTTATGTTAAGAGATGACTGAAATCCCAAATTTCTTATATCCAATGGGCTTTCCCAGACCACCACACATTTACTGTAAATATCCCATCACCAAATGCCTTCTAGTTAGCCCTAATTTACATAAGCACAGATTTCACGTAGTATGTCAACATGTCTATATCACGATTCAGTAAGCAGCTCAAACACAGCTAGCCGCATTAGTATATATTTATTATTGCTGCAGTTAAAAGGTGTAGTATAAAATCATACAATTTTAAAGCTACCTTAGAAAAACTGGAATTTGCTATTGTGCCGTGCAATTTAGACTAATTTCAGGTAAGCAACTTCTCTTTTTTTACTTCAGTAATGTTGTGTGCTAAGGCTTTATAATGTACAATGACCACACTATGATATATTCATTTGAAATTGTTTTCCTTATCGACTGTAGCTGTGTATATCTACTGTTATTTACTGTTTTGTTTAATGAGGCATGAAAAGGAATTGGTAGTAGGTTTGTGACTGGAAAAAATAACCTTATTTGCCTTATTTATGATGAAACACATTAATTAGAATTACATAATCTAGGGGTTGTAAGGTGATGTTATTATCGATCGGCCGATCGACATCACATTTGCAACGTTCCCAATCAACAATACCCAGCTAAATGGTAAAGACCATTTCCAAACTTTCCATTTCCAAGCAAAGCTAGCTAACTGGCATTGTAGGTTTTGTTTAAATGTTGTGGCACATTCTCCAGAGTTAGCATAACACAGTGTATTCTCAGGGAGACAGGAAATACGCTATACCCCGAATGTGAATAACATATCCAATTTGCAGTCTCAGTCTTAAACTCCGCATTTCCAGAAACCAAAAGCAAATTCCGTGGCCGCCCTGTAAGCCCATATCTCATCCAGCATCACGCTGCAGCAATTAAATGCTCTGCTGCAGTTTAGCTTCTGTCTTTATAATTGCGATTCTGCACTAATAACGAATGCTTCAGCTATCAGACTGAGCACTGCTAATGTAGGTGACATGTGGTTTTCATATGAAGTGCTTCTCATGTACCATTGTTGTATAAGTGCACACAACATGTCTGTACAAACTGCTCTACAAGCTCCATGGGGATTGCCGTATAAATGATTCATAGTTAGGAAAAAGCAGCAATTAATATTCAGCCGTTTGTTGTTAGTGTTCACGCCCCCATTTGCTTTGACCACAAAGAGCTCATGGAGCAATCTATCACTGTTGCAGTTCGCATGCAGAAGGGAGCAGGTTATTTACCATACACAGAGAGGGAGGGAGAAAGAGAAAGCGACAACAAGACAGAGACAAACAGACAGATGGACATACAGAAAAAGTGTCAGAGAAACAGATTCTCTGAGAAAGTAGTGCAGACTCTCAGTTCTGCTTCATGTTGAAGGTTAAATGCCACACACCCACAAGTGAAATGGATGTAGTTTCAGTCGTTTTACTTCAAAACGGGCAACTAGCAGACTTCAGGAATTCATCAAAACATTACATATACCAGAAACATTACATAATGCCAAGAGACGTTATGGTTTCCCAGCTTAAGAAGCAATATTGATGAAATTGACATTCCCATAAAGGTTTTGCAGCACAGCTCAGTTTATAATGGCTGTCATTTCCACATCCATATCTGAACAGATATACTGCCACTATTACAGAGGAGACGTTTTTATTCAGTTTTATTTTTATTCAGGCTTGAAAAGCCTCCTTTCATTTTCTAACAAAATGTAAAAATCACAGTATCTAAATAGGCAAAACTAGTGACACTGGAGCTAGAACTGGTATCTTAATGACTGAATCTGGAGAGACGGATATCAGCTTTAGAACAGGACAGGCTGTGGACAACTGGGAACCACCTCAATCAAAGGGGACCCAAACTTTATTACCACCCAGATTAAGGACATTTTCACACTTGGCCTGAATCCTTGAGTTCACACCCAGGACCGAGTCTGGGCTTGTTTGGATGAGGGGCTCATATTCACAGGTTTGCTTCCACATTTCCTTCCAAAAAACGTGGAACGATTGCTCAATTGCATATGTCACTTTTGTACACAGTGGTCTGGGAAATGGTAGGCATTTTGGCACTTTTGGGACTTTTTGCCAGCGGATCGCTTCCACACCTGACGCGGACCGAACCACGGTTCAGCTGAAGCAACCATTTTGAAGCGGACCAAAGATCAGTTCTCTGGACCACACCCGGGCTCCAAACTTTTCACACTTCACCAAACATACCGAATTCTCAGGGCAAACAACTAGGAGTCTGGACGTATGAGAATGACCTAAATTTTAGGATAAATAACTTTAGAGACAGACACATGAGACAGAAGCAAAAAAAAAAAAACATACAAGATCACACTGCAGCCATCATATAATCCCCTGCTCTACGTGTTATATGAACGTTTTTGTTACAAATAAAATTATTGAGGGAAGCTTAGTACAAACCGTCCGTAGTGGAAGAATAAATTTACACTTGCCAGCTGATTTTTCTCCTGATACCTGTTTAGTGTTCTTAAACTGCGTGTTGCCTGTGGTGAATCTGTCATGGCAAATTGTATCCTTCAGAACCTCCAGCATGAAAAGACAGATGCTGGAAAAGAGGGGGGGAAAAAAATCTTTTAAGAGATCCCTATAATTTAAACTGATCTTATCTTACGCCATGGGAATTTGTTACATGTACTGCTTATCAGAGGAGGCTACATTGGACATGCACCAGAGTTATCGTGTTATTCATAAACAATACCCAGTGGCCTGTATCTATTTATGTATATAGGACAGCAAAGCCTTATTCTAACCCGGCCCCTAGAGATATCCATCTACTCTCATTGAGAATATCTATTTTTTAGGTTTCTGCAAATACAGTCTCCCTCTCTCTCCTGCTTCCTATGTATTATTTTCTCTCTCCTTCTCTCTCCCTGCCTTCCTTTCACACTCCCTCTTGTCTTTTTCGCTGGCAGGATGTCTGTTCCATACTCCGCTGGGGATTTGAACACAGTTGTCTTTCTAAGCTGGGTATCCTTCTTCTGCATGTTTACCACAGCTTTCCAAGCATCGCACACAAAAACACGCCCAATACACCAACAAAGGCGAAAAAAAAAAACAGGCTCAGGTTACTATTCAATTGATTCTAGGCTATGGCATGTAATGTCAACCTATGCTTCGAAGAGGCTAAGATTAGCAAAACACAGGGACGGAAGGAAGCAGCGGACACGTAATTATAAGTAAGCGCTGTCAGACAATCTAGAGTGAAAAGGCCATTTTCTCAAATGTCAAGTTTCAGTATTAAAGGAAACAGCAGTAGAATATGAGCCAGCACCGGGGCGATTGGAGTTCGCCTTTCCTATTGGACTGTGATGTCATTCTGCTCTACGCTGCAAAAATAGAAGGCAATGCAGTTGTAAGGTAATATATGTGAAATGCATTAGGTGGACTTGAAGGACATGGTGCGCCTGTGTGAAGGTATCAGTGCTCGCTAAAGAGGCTTTTCCAGATGGAGCTGTGTTGTTTGTCTCAGCCCAAGCTGGTGATTAAAGGTAGAAGTGAAGCTCCTAGCCCTGTCACACACCCAGCGCTCCAGCAGAGCGAGAGATTCCCTGGCTCACCACGTCTTTCCTAAATGGTGCAGTGAGCGCTTTACGTCTCCTCGTAAAAAAAAAAAAAAAAAAACGTGCCTATGCTGTCAAGCGTGGTATGGTGTTTTGCCTGAAGCACCCCCTTGTTTGTCAAACTGTTTCATGTTACATTGTCATTAGCCACCTGTTTGCTTGGCAGTGCCAGACATTCAACATAACAATTCAGGTCCAAAAATCAACCAGCTCTGATTTCTGGCTCATTTTTTCAGTCTTGCCCAGTCATGCATAGATAAGGCTCCTGGCTGCAGGTGAGTTTCTCATTTACGTCAGTATAAGTCAGAGACAGCAGCGTCATCGCGGCCCTCAACTGTGTACACACCTGCACCTGTACCAAAGTGATCCAGACTTTGTCCGGCTTTTCTCTAGACCTAGTGAATCATCTCATTCGGCACCGGCGGCCAACCTTTGATCGTTGGATCGCGTCCACGTTTGGGACATTGAAAGCTAGGAGTCGATTATTCAGAGAAGAAAAGTCCTGTTTCTATACAAAGATACCTGCCAAAGATAACGAGAAGTCAGGTTCTTTCATATCAACTGCATCCCAAATACTGTATCAATATAAATACTTGTATATTTATTTACTTTAGATTTCTGTATTTATTCTATATCTGAAATCTCTATTCTGATTGGTCCAGAGGAGTTGATTAATTTTTTTTTCATAACAGCATGACATTTACACTGACTAATTCGAATTACCATTTTATATTAATGCGCTCTTATTAATATGTATCACATCTATAGTAGCAACTCCTTCACAGGGACGTGTGTGGTAGGCGAAACACATAAACCTAATAATGTGTTGTTATTGAATAAAGAAAAACATATAATCACTGACATGGTGAAGTTTTGTATAAGCAGATGTTTAAAATGTGTGGAAAGTGTCTTCAGCGTCAGCACTTTGTAACAGTCAGTAAGATTTCTGATACGAGAAAGTCTTCAGGACAGAGGACACTGTCCAGGTTCAATGAAACAGGACAATCAGTGGAGTTTTTATCTTTTTATCTTAAAGTGAGAGAGAGAAATAGAGGCAAGAACTAATTTGTCACGGACATTGCACAACATTATTAACAGTGAAGGAATATGGTGTGTGATTTGTTAATAAATAAATAAATACAATAATTGGCAAATTGGTGTGGTATAAGAGAAGTAAAATACTGTCATCCTGTTATTGGGAAATAATCAACGTCGGGGTGGTAGCAGCATCACACCAACCCGTCTGTGAATATTTTACTATAACAGCATGCCGCACTGTGCTTTATTCTTTACATATTATAAATGAGTCCAGAATTTATGTAATGCAATTTGTTAGCCTAATTGTAGCAAGACGCAAAGCAAATTGGCAGTAAGATCTGTCTAATAAATCTGACTAAATTTCCTCCTAACTCCTGAATGAATAATGTCATGAATATATTCAAACTTGTTGTACAGCTGACAAGATGTTGGCACACTGAGGGCAGGAAATGTTTTACCAGGCTACATATTTACAGCTCGGAAAAAAAAAACCCCACCAAATTCCTATCAAGCAGCAAATCATAAACTATATGGAAATGAGGTTCAAAGTGCAAACTGTCTCACGTTCTGAGCTACTTAAAATTGAAGAAAAATCAGCCCTTAGCAGGCTGGAGTCGCATGCACGTGCTGAATCAGTAGACTGGGTCAGAAGTGGGCAGAATTGCTGATTAGCAGGAAAGCCATATGCTCAATTGACAGAGTCCTTCAAAGTAGAGATGCTGCATGGGAGCATGGCCTCTCTCTATTGCTGCTCCTGCTGCCGGCCTTCGCCCACAGAGCTGCACCACCCAGTCAGTCGACGCTTTCTAGCAGCCAGGGGTGGATTGTGTTACCCAGCAAGAGAAAGCGGTAAAGCCATGCACTTCAAACGAACCAGAATGCAGAGGAAACAGTAGTGAAAGCCACATCATCTGGATGAAACCCATCAAATGAAACCAAAAACAGACACTGAGAGGCGAACGCTGGGACTCTCATACCCACTGTGTCTCTGCATGTGCCATGCAATCATTAACGCCTAAGAGGTTTTATTATATAAATACACCAGTGACTGGAGCAAACAGGCACAGCACCAGACTTGGTGCTAATTTTAGAACATTTTCCATGCAGTGGCAAAGTCATAGAGCGTCGAAAGCAGCGTGAGGTGCCGCCATCAGCAGCACTGGACACCTCTCAGCCTGGGTATTTCAGGTCACTCAGCCTCCAGTCGGAAAACACACAGCATACAAAGGGGGGAGAGTTAAGTGGCAGAGCAGTAATGCCAGGGAGAACAGAGTACAGTTCACTCATTAGCAAGTGGCCCAGCAAGTGATAAGAGAAAACGAAAAGTTCACTCTTCAGCTTTGTCCTTTTCTGCCCTACGAGCTGCAGCGTTTCTGACAGCATTTATTAGCCTGAAAAAGAAAAGTGATGAGAAGGGCAAAAGGGTCAAGCACAGGAGGAGGCAGCTGATACACTTCATTTAACGACACTCCAAAGTCAGCTCAGGATCTATCAACCATAGAGCAATGAAAGAGTGCAAGCGAAAGTGAGAGAGAAGATTAGTCAGAGATTGAGAAACGTGCATAATTCATGCAGCCGTTACCAGAGATGATTCTGCACATCGTAAGAGAGAGATCAGAGTCATAATCTAAAATGAGCCCCAAAAGAGACCTTAGTGGGCGAGTTCCTCTGGAGATTCAGAGTTCAGGCCTTTCCTCTGTCAGAGCACGTTTTCTTCTAATGACGCTCCTCCTCTCCTCCGCTCCCAGCAGCCTGTGGCCTCCTCCCACCGGACACCAGGAGATGCAGGCCATGCCAAAGCAGCAGCAACAGAGCAGGCACTTTCCTAAAATAATAATTAACTGGGCAAAAAAAATCCCCCAGAGCCACCCTCACGCTCAATTATTCTTGGTCTCTTTGCACTTTTCCCCTCCATTCAGTCCCAGAATAGACCGGCATCCATATTTCAAAGTGAAGTGGTGGAAATGATTACGTCAAGAAGTCCAGCAGGTCCATTAACTCGCCTTCACCTGCCAGGCACAGTGACGATGAAAAGAGCAACAGCTTGGCAGCTGGCATTAAAACCCGCCATCTTCATCAAGCAAACTCACGCTAAACCTTGTTGACATCTCTGATTCGATATTCCCCACCCCACCGGCATGAATACTACATTATTCTTCATGATACAGTACTCCAAGGCCCATGGGCTCCCATTATACGTTCTGCCAGTGTCGCATCTAAACAAATACAATGATGCCTTTCATCTATTCAAACTAATGCTTGTGCTATGCGTAATGGATAAAGAAGTACAGATTCTCAAGTTCTTCATTGCTTCTGGAAATGATCTATTTCAGAGACATCTGATATGCTGTTACCCTTGGCAATCATATCATAAACACGAGGGTAAATAACACCCTCTCTGCCACAAAGAATCTGAGCACACTTCCCCGATAGGAACACTAACAGCCAAAAATAACCTAGTTTCCCTTTCCCGCAGTCATCATTATTGGAGAGACTGCAGAGCTGAGAATGCACACCATTATGCAGTGACAGTCCCACACATGGTAAATGGAGAGGCAACAACACAACAAATAATGCACTAATATGGCCTTTCTGCTCCACATGAATGTCAAAGACAGAGAGCCATGCTGTAATATATACCGAGGTAAACAATATGCTGGGGCATGTGGCACCTGGAGAAATAATAGAAATAAGAAAGTTCTGCTACTGTTTTGATTAGCCTTCTGCTCAGTTAATGGTCAAACTAATGAACCGACACGGCCTGGACTAGACATGATCTAGACATGGACTAGACAGCTTTTTTCACTCCCATCTGACTTTCTGCCGAAGCTCTTTAAGAGTTTCTGAACTGGAAAGAAGCGACCAAAGTAAGGAGCTCTCTCTCATTCGATTCCTCGCTAATTAGTGCTGCTTGCTGCTCAGTACATGGTAATGGAATCCAGGGGATTCATCGACTGGATGCACTGTGTTTAAGGTGTGCAAATTACCCAGGTTTCCTGTTACCACGGACAGACCGAGAGCTTACTAAGGCTCAGGACTCGGAGTAGAACAACAAGCCAGACAGGCACTGCACCAGATCGGGGTCACGCACAATGAAACATTAAACTGTACAAGCATTTAACTAAAATGCTGCACACAAGCCTGACGTGTTGTTCAAGGAGTAACCAGGTCTTAATCTCTTTTATACACCTTTTTCGTTTCCTGTTCTCTCTGTGAACAATTCAAAGGGCTATGGATTGTAATAGGCTTGGGTATTGATTTCATTCCCTCACTGGAATAGAGAAAAACTAGACGATTAAGACATAGATTTTGAGTTAATAAGGAATTTAGAGGGCAATCACACACACAAAAAAAGAAATTTTAAAAAGAGTATACTGCTGTAAAATTGCTTCTGTTCTTTCACACTGCCAGGAAGGCAGGTGCTGCAGGTCATCTGTCGCGGAAACCATCTTCGTTTATTGACACATCACAGAATGCACCAGCAGATGTGGTCTGGGGCCAACATATCACCTCCACAGAGCTTTAATCTTGCCTGGTGACCTGACAGAGGCGGTAGGTCTGGCTTTAGGCCCTTTGAAGCTCGGAGCTCCATTAGCAATCACAGCTAAGCCACAGCACTGCTGCACGTCCACTCTCTTCTCAAACACTAAATAAGGGTGGGTTGAAACATGGACGCCTCGCGTCTGAGAGCTGCTCCATCTCAGGTGACTTCAAGGGCGTGATTTGGGCTTTGATGTGCGGAGTGGCGATGGCTGAAACTGCCAAAAAACATGGGTGTTGCTTACTAAAACAACAGGAGCAACAAACTCTCTGAAGCTCCTCACACCGCACCTGTGGACGGTTCACTGCTTCTCCTTTATCTTTTCCTGCAGCAGCTGCTGCCGTTGGATCACGTGTCCTCCTGACGCTCCCTCCCTTCGCTGCCGAGAGAGGCTTTTTATCCAGAAGATTCAGGGAACCTTAACCAAGCGTAGTTAGCAACAGAACAATTCCCAATTTGCATGAAGTAACAGGCTGTTTATTCAACAAATTGGACTGTTACTCCAAAGTCATTGTGAAGTTTACAAAGGCGCTCAGAGTTTCTTGATATCTACATCGCACATCATCAGACAGTCACAGTCATCTTGGCGGAGCAGCATCTGTGTCTGAAAAGAGGCCGTCTAGTTTTCTACGTGCTGCTGCACATGTTTGGGAGAAGCCATGCAGATCACAATGGCCAACTGACAGCGAGGTAAACAAACAGGGTCATCTAATGTTTACACCCTGCTGAGTCAAATTCATATTCCTCAGACATGATCTTCATATTAATATCACGATGACAAGCAGTGAGCTTTACCCAACAAGGACAGATTACCACACACACATACACACACACACACACACACACACACACACACACACACACACCTCTCTGATATTCCAATGACCAAGACAGTTGTCTCAAACATTCCTATTGCCATTGAGGAGAAAAATGCCATAGTGAAAATACCAATAAACTAAATGCAACAATGTATTCGTTCTTAAATCCTGACCAATAGCGGCTCAATAGCGGCTCAAATACAATGCCTAAACACATAGCACAGAAACATAACATACATGTAAACCATTACTACAATTCAACAACGTGGAATAATAGAAAACAGCACAGTCAAGTGCTAGCCTATAAACACTTCCCTGGCACTCCTCTTCCTCTCTGTTTATTATGACTGCAGCAAAGTTGCTTTCAATTACTTCTGTGCCAGAAACGTCCTGCTGCAGCTTCCTAGCTAAATAAACCGCCGAGCAGGGAACATGGCACCGGAGGGCAGCCGCACAAGTCTGCACTCCATTTCAGGCTTCATGAGTCCACCTGCCAGTCTGCTCCAACCACAGCATCCACTCACCCAGACAAGCTGCTCAACCCCTCGCTTATATTAAATACCGCATGACTTAGAGCGTATAGCACTCTATCAAATCAAATGGCCTGTGTTTGATGAGAAAATCAAGTTTGCCTTGCCTCTTGAACGATTAACAGTGCAGTTTAGATGTTTGCAAATGAAGAAGAAGAATGCATGCCAAAGCACAGAAGTGATCTGATTTTATCGAGATGAGCTATTTCGCTTAAAACATCTAGGCAATCTAACAGCCAGTCATGTAGGACTCCAACCTAAGTCATATTATTCTCAATCAGAAGCTCCACTCACAGTCTGATAGCTATTGTACACTTAGCTGGTCACGAGACTCATAATTTCGAACCTGAACCAACCTGATTGGATATTAAATACCGTATGACTTCGAGCGTGTCTGTGTATGCGCTCTGACATGGAGTGGTTTGTGATGGGAAAACATATTTATAACCTCTGTGACTCAATGAGGATATAGTTTCAGGATTAAAAGAAAGTCACAGCTTTCAATGTCAGTTTAACTAACTCCTCAAACCAATAGATGACTCCCATTCATTGGATGTGTTAAGTGACAAAAAAGGTGAAAATGTCAAAAATTATTTTAATGACTTGTAACTTGACGTGGATTGACTTGACGCTTATAAGATTTGGACATTGAGTTAGTCTTTTTACATGTAAATAGAACCTGACCTGGACTTAACTTGAGTGGCAGCTCACAGACTTTGGACCAGATCCAATAGATTTATGTTAAGATATGATGACCTGCTGGATTATACAGTGGTTTGAACACCAAGCAAAGTTTATTTAATTGCAGGGAACTGCAGGTGGTAGAACATCCCCTGATCACTGCCAGTGTGTCCTTGAGCAAGGCACTTAACTCTATTTTGCTCCAAAAGTGTAGCAGATTTTCCCCAACAGCACGCTAAAAAAGATCAGTGGCAGCCCGGCAGCTCAATGGCACTACAGTGTATAAACTGAGGAAGTAGTACACTGCATGTCACTTACAGAAGAACAATCTTGTTCTTACGGGCAGAGCCAGTAATCTCTAACACAATTTTACCAAGAATGATTGAAATGCACATTGATTGGTGCGGCTTAGAGCACTGCTTCAACACCAGTGATCGACAGCCTCGGAGTTAGCAGTAGTATTCCACCGGTAAATCCGATGACTTGAGGTAATATCATGGCAATATACTGTAAGTAAATAAAACTGACAAATTACTGAATAAGTCATGAGCTGACACTGGCAGCATTCACACTCCCTCTCCAGCTCCTTATCCTTCTCTCTCAGCTTCAGGACTGCCTCAGGTATCTCTGTAAAAAGATTTTTTTTTTTTTGTCGTTGTTGTTCCCTCTATTTCTATATTTATTTTGTTGATGAAACCGTGACAAAGTAAAAGCCAAATGAGAGTGCATAATGTAACCGGTAAACATAGGCTGTAAATCTTGCCCTCAGCTGTTGTGCAGAGGTAGCACTGCTGTTAGGGAATCACACCAAACGCTGTCTATTTGTTATTATGCAAAGCTAAATGAACTGACAGAGAAAATCGAAATGCATTCCAACCTAATGATAATGGAGTCACCGTGTACGACAGGGCCACAATTCCTCATTTTACTACCCCGCATTTGCATTTTATTTAACGTGAAAAATGTTTCGGCACTGCGGAGGAAAATAAATTTGAAGAGCTGTGCGGACGACTTGCTGATTAACCGCTGCTAGACAAACCCGGCCCTTGACAAGGACAAATTAAATAACAACCTTAAAATATGCAAAATAGAATCATGAAAGTAAGATAGTCTAATTAAAATGGTCCATTTTCTTCATCAGGTGCTCGCTAAGGTTTTAAACACCTCTTTAGAGCAAAGTGCAAAACGTCCTGAAATTCTCTTTGAAAGGTTGAAATCGAGTGAAGCAGGTCAAAAACGGGGCGAGAACGTCCTCAGAAACCCATACGTTCTTAAACCATGGACTGAGATGAAAGACGTGTACATGGCCTGTAGTCTGCGGTTGGAAGGATTGGCTTTCTGTTGGCAACTTAATTTCAAATCTTACTATTTATCAAATGATTTATCAAATAAATATCAAATCACTATTCATGCAGGGAACTCTCAGATCTCTTCCAATCTATGTGTAAAAAAAAATTTGATGGACTTCACGGAAATTTTATTATTAATCCATTAATTAATCGGGTCAAATTTATTTATTTAACACGTATTTAATATTCACCTAGAATGACATCCCATAGTTTGATTGTACTTGCTGCTCAAAACACGTTTCAGCGTGACACACTGTGGTTATATCATCTTTATCCTGCTCCACACTCCAGCAGATATCATGCAAAAAAAAACAAAGTTTAAAGTAAGAACTGCACGGAACTGAAACGTGCCTCTGTTTTCGGCATACTCCGCCCCATGAGCATCTCTCTGCCCAAATAGGGCGTAAAATTTCAATAATTACGCCTGTGTTCCGAACGCCGACGTGCACGATTTACGATTTTGGTATTAACTCCTCACTAAATGCTCGCAACTCAACTCTGAATACAGCTCTCACTGTGGAAATCTTTTTTTTTTTTTTTTTTACCTCCTGCGCTGTGTTCCTCTGTGAGCTGAAGCGAGGTGTGTTGGTTTAAAAGCTGGCCATGAGTGTGCTTGTTTGTTTAAGCTACAGATTATGCAGCTGATAAAGCCTGGCTCACAGCAGAGAGACGACAGGAGAAGAGAGAAGGAGACAGCCTGCTGCGGTCCCAGTTCACAGCCCACTGTCCACTAAATACCATTCAGCCAATCACCAGCACATAAGCCTTTACACTCCCTCTCCCAGTCTACTGGAACCAGAGAGACCAGGCCTGAACTCACAATGAGGGATTTAGTGTCCTGCTGCTGGGCCAAAACGTGAAAAACCTAGATTTCATTAATCCCTAGAGCTAGTGGAAAAAAGCGAACCTGATAGATTCCACACTAGAAGGTTGTAGGACGCCCTGGGCTTTGCTCTCATCACTTATTTCTGTGTGTGAAAACAGCACAGTGCTTTAAGTGCATCACCTGCCCCTTTTCGCTTCTCGTGCCCTATTGGTCACACATGGGTCTCCACATAAAGCTAACATGGAGGAAATGTGTGAGTGGCTTGTACAAGGTGCTACTGCCAGTAATGACTGTCTGTGAACAAAAGCAACATGGAAGTGAGTGCAGTCTGACAATAATAAGAGTTTTCTTTATATAGACCAGGCTGAGAAGGCGAGGTCAACCACGGTGTTTTGTTCAGTTTTACTTTGTTGCATATTTTACGTAACAGATATTTCGCAAGAAGCTCTCAAGTGAAGTATACTTGTCTATATTAATAGCACATCTTACAGTACAGTTAGTTAATAATTAGGTTGCTAAAGAAAACTGTCAGTAAATCTTCACACTCTTGTCTCGTTCAGTGGTGCATACATAGAAGGAACTCGGATAACTGAGTTATGTACAAGATGTTTGTATGACACTCATTACAGGCTCGGTTCTGCACATGGACAACAAAACTAAATAAACTTCGTGACGTCTGTATCACTGTGCAGATGTCCAACTCCGAGGTCTTAATAGCCTTAATTTGTAACAGCTTTTGAATGGGGAAGCAAGGTTTGAATCCAGGTTTGTCACAATATTTGTTAGTATCGTTAATTAATTTTTAAATTGACCATATTAAATCTGCAATTACTCAACACTGATAAATGCACTTAAGATCATTTAGCATTTAGTCATTAGATTTCCATATTAATTGAGCTCTGTTCTGTGGAAGCTGTTGACATAACTGGGTTAAACAAATCCAATATTTCCTTTTCTGATTGCAAGAAGCCCTAGTGAGGAGAGAAATGGCTAAAAAAAGAGCACAGAGAATATGAATACATTCCACTATTAGATATACAGAACAATATCTGTAAATTTTAGGCATGGCTAGTGCACATATTCTGGTTATAATCATCCTAAAGAATCAAATGATCTGATTTAATAGAATCATACGTGTTACTGTAAGCGTTGGATGGCAAGTCAGTCCCTCCCAGTCTTGAGCACTGTAGCATGGTTAAAGCAGTTACGCTGTACTCAAGTCGCACCATATTTCAGTACAGACTGACAAACTGAAACAACCGATCTAATTATAAAGAGTTTAAGAAAATGATGGAACCATCCAAAGCGATTGATACCATATAAATATCTGAATCACTGAAAAACACATGGACCCAAAACACATGGACTCTTGTGTGTTCAGTTTTAGCTTCAGAGTCATCAGTAGCCTGAATGAGCTGAAAACAGCGTGATACCCGACTATAAGGCAAGTGGAGCATTTGCCAGCAATCTTGTTTAAACATAAAGGTATAAAATTGACACTTCAGCCGACTGATTCAGTGTGTATAACATCACAGGCCAGACCAGGAACTCTGTTATCGCTGAAAACCTTTTTGAGACGCTACACTATATGGCCAAAAGTATGTGGACATTTGACCATCACACCCATATGTGGCCCTGGAACTAAAAAGGGCCCAAACCAGTTCCCACCTTGACAACGCCTCTGTGCACAAAGTGAGGTCCATTAAAACATGGTGTGCTAAGGTTGGTTTGGAAGAACTCGAGTGGCCTGCTCAGGCACTGAGCTCAACCCCACTGATCACCTTTGGGATGAATTTGAAAGCCATCTGCGCACCAGATGCCCAGCCTCACTAATGCTCTTGTGGCTGAATGGCCTCAACTCCCCACAGCTACACTCCAAAATCTAGTGGAAAGACGGTCAGGTGTCCACATACTTTTGGCCATGTAGTGTATCTACAATCTGAATTTAACAGCACTTCCACAAAGGCCTCGAAGATAATGAAATACTTGCAAATAAAAAGCCCTGAACCATAAAGATAACACATTGCAGTAATATTTTCTGAGGTGCTTAGTCATACATTACAACTCATTTTATTCTCAAGCTTCTGGAAATAGCCATAAATGAACTGCTAAACTATTGACAGGCCACATCAATAAACACAGCTACAGTATATTGTTCTCTTAGTTAGTTTATCACCCCTCAATAATCTTTCCCTTCTGCCCCCTAGCTGCCAGCAGTCCATGCCGCTTTATAACCACAGGCGGGCCAAATTAATGGCAAGATCATTTATAAAGCTGTGGTCTTTCACCGTTAATTACTTTGTATAATTTCTGCTCCAATATTCATCAACTGCCTCTTTTGATAGACATAGCAGTATTAAAACCCCAGTATGTAATTCTATGATCTGCACAGCAGTGTATATAATGAGCAATAAATCAACTTTCATTTACTGTCTATTGCCAGCTATTAATCTTTGCTGTGTTACTCAGAGTGTAACACTGAGGCCAGCTGTCTCTCTGCTCCACGCGCTTACAAATAACGTCAACATTTCCATATCTTTCATGCATATGAATGCACATCGTCAGCACGGCTCAAAGCAAGTCAATGGTGCCAATAAAAAGTTCAATCTAGGTGGCATCTTTTTCCCTATGTGGCATTTTCTTTCCTTTCCCCAATAAACCTTCTCTTCACGCCTTCTCCTCTGAGCAGGGCTGTGATCTCTCGCCGTGTTCTCAGATGACTCGTAAGAGCATGTTCGACTGAACCCGAGCGTCTGATAGTCAGAACATCATCTTCACACCTGAGTGTTTGGAGCTGGAATTTAGTGAGACGGGAAAGAGCAGCGTAGGGTAATTGAGGTATGGTTGTGAAAGGACAGAGCTATGAGAGCTGGGAAAAAAAAACACAGTAAAGCCACACTGAAAACTGAGAAAGCAGGAAATAGGAAAATAGAAAGAAATTAAGAACCATGCATGTCATTTTATATGAGAATATGCATATTCTAAATGTTACAAATTTTTGTATTTTTGTGTTTTAATTAATAATATTCTGCCAAAATGTATTGATTAAAACGCTTCAGAGTTGTGCATATTGTTGCATTTTTCTCAAATTTTGCCAAATCAAGTATCAAGTATCAAATTTTTTCTCATTTGATAAACTATTTCGATACGTCTACACTACATACATACCATAGTGCTGTTGAATTCTTAAATCTGACAGGTACATTTTTCTGTAACAGCCTGTAGTGCCAGCTTTATTAACCGCTAATTCACAGGGACCTATACTGTGGACACTCCACATAAGCCTACTAACAAAGGAATTTAAAAGTGTGCTCTTACTAAATCACTTCGCATTAGGACACTTCACACCATCCATCGCTATTATTTTTCCTATAACAGCACCTTGTAATTTTTTCCTTACATTTTATACAGCATATCCCTCTATACATTCTTTGTCAACTAACCATTTTCTAACAACCACAACTGCTTTAAAATCATAAATATGATTTTAAAATCACAAGCATTTATCCACCAGATGTGTCTGAATTTCAGTAAAAACTAGAACGCCCTGCCTTACTGATTTGCTTACTTTCTTCAAAAGAGTAAAGGACTCTAAACTAGAATAAATGCTGCAACGTTTCCAACAACGAATTGCATACTAATGCTGCATAGTAAAGGCTTATATGTTTCTGTTACAAAAGTCATAGCTTTCACCCAATGCAAGCTGAAAACAGCGGGCTATACCGAGACCAGCTGGGTCCAGGTTAGAAGCGTGCACAGAAAGCCTGGACTCCCCAAGGTCAGCTCAAGAAACATCAAAACCTCCACTGAGGCAGCTGTGGAAACAAGCGCTGCACTACAGTCACCAATCAACAAACAAGCGCTCCCCGGGCGGCCTGCAGACCTCGGCTGCTCGCTGTGGGAGCACGGGACTCAGGAGTGGCACAAACATCAGAATCATCAGAACAGTCTCTCATGGTCCCTCGAAGTTCAGTGCACATCGAATCAAGTAAAGTCTTATTTAAGTGTGAAGAATCACTGAGACGAACCCCCTTTTATAGTGCTGTCTGAATGTTATACATTCACAATTACACTCAACTCTACTTCTTTATGATTAGCTACTTAAACTAGCACTATGTAATAGTTTTTAAGTCCACATCATTAAGTGGATTTCAGCCTTTTATCAAGCTACATGCACTGATAATGGAGAAGAGTGTTTTTCTGAGGAGAAAGGAGAGCAACGCATGCCTCCACCTAACCCACAACTATTAGTCCCAAATCAATCTTCCCTGAAGGCCACGGTCATGTCGATGGAAGGGATAAATTGCTGCTATCAAATAGACATTTACATCTGAGCAATGTGGTCAGTGGGAACATTATATCTGTATTCCCATCCACTATCCCGCACTCCATCAGATATTTATCCTCATAACTCTCCCATTATACACCGTGCGCTGACCATCAACTGCCGTCTGAACAGCACAACTTCCCGGTTAAAGTGTTCTATCGCTGCAATGCTAGCCTTCCAAATGGTCACTTTAACACGATGATGCGATTCTCTTAATGATGGGGTTATTTAAGGTGCCATCTAAGCCGTTGCCAGAGAGTCAATATGTATTCAATCTGAGCTTTAACATCATTTGTAAATGCTAAAACACTCACAGTGCAGACCAGATGATTATTGAAAACTAATAGTCTTAAAATAAATCCTCGGTTGTTACGCGTATATGCTGCACTCGGAGATGTACTCCAAGTTTATTCCCGCCCTGGGAGTAGTCCTGTACCTGCACATACAGTAACTTAGCAACCAGGGTCATGTGACCACTCACTACAACCTTCAGGGATTATAGCATTGTACACCTCGGAGTATACGATGCTGGCAGAGAAGTCCTCAATCCATGTCCTCTCCAATCACTCACGCTCGTCTGTTGCATTTGTAATTTATTTTGTGCTTTCAGCAAGCGAAGCATTCGGCAGATGGGGAGTATGTCTCTGTCGTTACACTAAAAAGCCCTCTGCGTTAGGGCTGCTCCTGAGGAACTGATTACAGTGCTTTGGTCAGATCAAGCTAAATAGACATCATAAGCCTTAGAGGCTTTGAACAGAGATGGGAAAAGAAGGCTGCACACCACACACCCAATATAAAAGCATACTCCCAGTTTCAATCTTCAAAATGCTAAAGATCCTCGATGATTTAATAGTTTTTGAATACCGAGTCCCGCTGACCGGGTTCCTTTACAGTCAGAGGCGAGGTCAAATAGAGCCGGGTCTCCTACTGAAGTGAGGAACACAAGGTCACACACACTGCTTTGAGCCCTCACTGTACCCTCCACATCCTACAGCTTCATTAGACCCCTGCTATGCACACTCACACCTCCTCATGATTGATAATTAAAATTTGATGTAGAGACGGACAGCCCGGTGTGTTCGGTGGATCCCTTTCATTCATAATTGATTGGCAAACATTCTGCCGATTATCAGCACCGCGAGTCAGTGTCGCTGCTGAAATGAAGGCGGGACTCGCAGTTGAATCCAGCGCACCGGTTAATCAGTGTAACAGATCCGGGGCTTGCGATGGAAGAGCTACTATCTAATAGCCACATATTATGAAGAAACCTGTAAAATATCAGAAGGTCACCTTATAAAGCTTTTCCACCAAACGTTATGGTGCGACGTGGTATGGTAAATTATCCCTAATGTCATATTGCTCTTATTTCTTTATACAATATTATTTCTGTACCTATACAGTACCCATACAGATTTTGGTTGCTTTCTTACCTAAGTACCAAAAGTACCAAAATGGGACATATGTGGAGCTAGAAATGGTGCTGATGGTGGAAGAGAGCGCTGTCTTATACGTCGCTCCAAAATCTCCCACTGGTGTTCAATTGGGTTGAGATCTGGTGACTATGAAGGCCATAGTATAATATTTTATTATTATTATTATTATTATTATTTTCATCCCCATCAAACCATTCAGTAAGCCCATTTCCATTCATCCGTCACGCATGCGTACTCAGTTAGGGTACAGAAAGTTGTTACTATTCAAATCTGTAGCCACAGTCTGCCATACCACTGTGAAAAAAACATTACTAATGTATTAAAGTCTTACAGTCTCTTTCTCCTTTACTTCCAGATAAAAAAAAAAGTCTGAGGAGAAAGACAGAGACAGAGTAAGAGTGATTCGAGGTGCGAGAGGTTCATCTATATCGCAGTGGCGGCAATCCTGGGAGCAAACAGAGCCAAAATTAAAATTGCAAACCAGTGAGGCTTCTAGCACTGAGTATCTTTATGCTGAAGTTCAGAACAGGACAGCCTTAATGTGGCGCACAGAGATTTCTTTTTTAAAACTGAGAGGAACGCTGCAGTCTATAAAGGTTCCGTGTCTTTTGAAGAGTGGCTCAACAAAGTCCAAAATATTTCAAGTAATTTACAACATCACTAAATATTGGTTTTACAACAGCCTGACAATGATCAACTGGCACACTCAGAGTATGGATCAGTAATGTGGTACGCACGAATAAGCTGATTTGGTTCCTTTGCATTATTCAAAATGAATCTGAAGACTGATTACAGAGACAAACGTTTGTTTAAGTCTCTAAGTTCTCTTCTGTCATATAAAGTATTATAAACAGCATCTTCACTGGTGCTTATTAGCAGGCAATATGCAAATGAACACTAACCTAAGTGGAACAAGCCAATTATTTCAGTGTTTCACTTATCAATTTGAAGGAGGAAAACACCTGCTTGCTTTAATCAATCAATCCTACTTTCAGCCTCTTGTTTTACTAGGTGGCTAGATAGCTAATAAATTAAACTGCCGAAAAGTAGAAAAAAATCACTACATAGAAAGCATTTTGAGCTAATTAGAAAGTTCACACAATGTGCATACTGTTACCATAGCAACAGATGACTCAACTGTGCATCTGTCCATAATCGACTAGCTACCGAGATTGAAGGAAAAAAAAAAGTTCTGATAGTAATGTGACATGTTAAGTGGCAGTACTACAGGAAGGATCCACTTGGCTGTAGTTAAATTCATTCATTCATTTGCAGTAACTGCTACAGCTCCTAGTGCGGCTCAGGGGGAATCCAGAGCCTATCTTGGAAATACCAAGTGCGGGAATACGCAACGAATGGGGAGCCGGACCATTACAAGACACCATGCATGCACATTAGCACTTAGTGGCAATTTAGTCACCAAAGCAACTACTGTCATGTTTTTTGGGAGGTGTGAGGAAACCAGAGAATCCAGAGAAATCGCACGCAGACAAGAGAGAACATGCAAAACTCTGTAGAGACAGTACAGAGACAGTAATCCGAGCTCAGGACCGACCCGGGGAGAGTAGAGCTGTGAAGCGGATCTGTGCACCACTATGCCGACCTCGGGACTTAAATGTTGGCAGAAAATATAATTCTCACAGTTAGCTAGCTGGTATGTTTTAATACAGACAGAACTTATAAAGTGACATCATGTCAGATTTGAATGCACTAAGAGTGGTCTGTAACACTGATCATCAGCACACATTCCCTGTCCCTGTTAACAACCGATGCAAAAAAATTCTAGGTGTGTGCTTTTCTATCGCTTACGTTCTATGGGCTGTACGGACCGAATTGTTTTTGCAACCTTGGCTGTCTGTTCAAAGGCTCGATTATGAAGGTTTTTTTTGCTTAATTAATAGAATTATTATTATAGTTAGACAGCACGCTGAGTGCCGTGTATTATCTGTCCTAGCTAGCTAAATGTGTTGCAGAAACATCTGGTTCAAACCTATAAACAATGGGCAAAGATGATATAATGTCAGTCAATGCCTTGGACCATGTGCTGCTGTTTTGCAATAATAAGCTTTTCATTCATTCCTATTGGCTCAGACTGGCAGGAATTTGCTGCTAATCAAGTGTTAGCCATATGGCTGATATATAATCGCAGAATAGTTGCAGCATGACAAAATGAGAGAGAATAATTCTGCTCAAACACCTGTGCCCCTGCATACTTCAGTGTGAATAATAGAGGTTGAATCCTTTAAAAAAAAAATAGCAGTTTGCTCTGCTTTGTGCAGTGTTCGCTGCACAGGGAGGGAAGGTAAAGCAGGTCAGTTTACAGCTCTTTCATAAGCACTGTCCTTCCTGTTGGTTCAGCTGGATCAGCAAAGTGAACACTCCTGGCCACCTCCCATCGCTCACACTTAGCCTTACACACACTCCTATTGGGCTTGCAATGCTTTAATCTCTTCATAGCTGCCCACATTCACACACGAGCGTGTGCACAACACTGAACACATTCACACATTCACACAAGTCTCCATACAGATGAGAGAGAGGAGAAAACTGGGAGTTGTTTTGTTTGCAAATCCAGTTTGTGTGCTGTTATTTCCAGCATTAAGGTGGCAGGCTAGGAAATGAAGGTAAGTGGTTTCACAGGGACTGTGGAGTGAAGCGAATGAAACAGATACTGAGGCAGTGATTGCATTGGTGCATGAGGTGCTGCCAGAGGAAGATCTGCAAGCTCACTGTTACATAACTGTGCAGCCACTGTTGACAAACTAAAGCATTTCAACTAAGAAAATTGGTGAATGAGGGTTCAAGAAATATGGTAAAGTTAGTTTAAATTGGTACAGAAAAATCGAGAGGTTCCATGCCTCGGATCATATGGCAAGGCCGAAAGCAAATGAGTGCACATGCACGGACGGGAATCCTGACTGAGTATCATATTAAACAGAAGTGAATTAGACAAGCCTAAGCAACTACAAACATTACATATAAAACAAATCAAGGGTAAATGAAGAAGCTTTAAGCTAGGAGGATCGAAAGTACTTCCCTCTGATAGTGGATGGCTTAAAACGAAAGCCTGCCACTTTTTCATACACTCACACACACACACACACACACACNACACATGTCTGTCTCTCCCTGTCAGTAATCTCTCTCTTTCTCTGCACAAGAAAAACGACCTCTAAATTTAGCATCAGATTTATCATGCAGAAGCAGAGGCTCCAGCAAACCCAGAGAGGGTGGGGGGAAAAACTCAGCGAAGGAGGCGTTTCCAACGAGGTGCTGTCTGTCCATCATGGGTCACTCTCTCAGCCAATGAAATCGCATGACCAAATTTCAAACATGTGTGTATGCACTGCAAGCAGACAAAACAGTCGTACCATCTCTGTCTGTCACCCAGGACAAACCATATGGGTGAAGAGAGAGTAAACGAACTCCCGAAGAGTAGAGAAGAGTGTATGCGGTGTTTGGGGAAAAGGTCTGCTGCTGCAGTGGAATGAAGGACAACCACTAAACAAGGACACGCACACACACACACACACACACACACACACACACACACACACACACAGTAGCACACACACAGTCCAACTTCTGCCACACAGACAGTTACTTCACTACACACCGCACACCTCACACACACACACACACACACACACACACACACAGACACACACACACACACACACGCCCACAGAGAGCAAAGCAGGGAACAGGATTCCAGGATCTGACAAGTCAACACTGTCACCACTCGTGAAGATGTTCTGTGCAATATGTTCATGAGTACTACATCGATATACTGCCACAGCGATGCAGCAATAAAGGAATAAATGAAATGATATTTTACTGATATAATGAAAATAATACAACTGCAAATCAGGGCAGGACTGCAAAACAATAACAGCATCATGTAATATACTATTTACGTTACAAATAAAACAAAAGTTTGGGCTGAAGTTTTGGCTAAAATGACAATCCTGATTATTTTTGTTTGATGGTGAATTTCCAATTATATTTCGCAATTATTTAGGAACGAAATAGTTTAATTGTGCTTTATCAAAGTCTCACAATAAAAAATAAGCAGGAAAAAAGCCTTTCACGTTTCACATATTGCTCTGTACTCATTAATTTAATCTCTATTAAATGCTAAATTTACAAACAAGCAAATAAATGAGTAAATATGCTGCCACATTATTAAACCAATGGTGTTTCATTTCAATTTATGGAAGATAACACTCTTCATGCCATTCAAATATCATATTACTACTGTTTCATTCTTAATATTAACACTAAATATTTGACCAATTGGGCTTATTCAATAGTAAAAAATGATGCAGGTAAATATGCAAATAAACACTTCAATTTGTGTGATTTTATACTTCAGACATAGATGCTGTGCTATCATTCATCTTATTAGCATAACTAATTCATAATTATAAAACAAACCAGTGTGTGTTTGACATCATGAGTCATAGAAATGTGATAACGTATTAAAAAAAAAAAACTTACATAATTAAAAATACAGGATCCAAGAGTGAAAACAACTAATCAGTGAAGATGAGATCATTTTTAAATTCAGATCCCAGCCAAATGTAACGACCAGTTGCAATAAAACACGATATTAAAAAGCAAAAACACTAGAATGCACCAAGCAGATGTGAACAGAGTGTGAGCCAATTTTTCTGTCTTTAAGCAAAGCTCACCGATATCATAGTCGATTGTGTTTAAACGGCAAAGCTAGAAAACGTGATCATGACTAAAATATGATTACTTTTGTAGCTTTATATTCAAAATAATATAAAAGCATATCAATACCGAACAAGAGCTCCTGAAGGGAATGAGTGCTGACAGTGAGAGAGAGAAAGGTAGATTGAGTTGGACTATCAGAGAGTAACAAAGAGAGAGAGAGGGAGGTGTAGAAAGAGAGAGGTACAGAGATGTGTGGACTATCACAGGGATGTGAGAGAGAGAGAGAGAGAGAGAGAGAGACAGAGACAGAGACAGAGGGTGTAGGTGGAGAACCCCAGCACTACTTGACTGTGTGTGAGACATGGCAGCTAACAGCAGCTTTAAAGAGAGTCTCGGTGCTGCAGCGCCTGCAGGGGTGGATATGGAGGCCTGTCTGCTCCTACAGGGAACTTCAGCACGCTTGGCAGCCTTCAGCTCTGGGAGAAACCCTAAATGAAAGCTCCCAGATGCTCCAAACCGAGTTTGTCACTGTGTAATAACTTGTCTGAGTTGCTGACGTGTTTCGAGGACTTGCGGCCCAGCCGAACGTCTTAGCCATGAACAAATAATGTTTGCACGATCATATAGATGCAGCACAAAATGCTGCCCAAACAGGTCATTTATTAAGCTAAAAAAAATGTTTGTGTGCACAATGAGGAGTTTGAAATGCATATTGATTTCATGTGCAATAAAACTGCTAGGATAATTATAACAATGTTTTATATGCAATGTGCAGCCCTAATCAATTCTGCACAAGTTCACCACAGAGAAAAAAAACAAACAAAAGGGAGTAAGAGGATAAGGTGAGGTTTTAAGCAAAATAAGGAACATGTCAAGAAGCAAAACAGCAGTGTTAGTGCTTTGCTCTTGCCTGATCGCTGAGCTAATGTCACAGTGTGTGTCAGGTCTCCTCACAGTACTTTTTTTGTCTTTCTGGCAGTGGTAGAGCGCCAACCTGCAACACTGAATTTTACACAAAGAAACCTTTTTAGCTCGTCTACTTCAGAGGAAAATGGAGACCTCAAAGCAACAATGTCTAGTTGATGTGCAGCCAACAACTGCAACGAATCCTGTAACACCAAACAGCATTGATTTTTCTTCCTGACCTTCCAACAAGATTGAAGAGAGGGTTACGGAGGAACAGCATGTCTCAGTGCACGTTCTTATCAGAATACCGACTCGATATATAGCGCCTTTACATGTTGGATTAATCGTCACCTCTCTCTTTCTCACAGCCGGGGCTGTTTTGGCTCTGCCATAGACATGTTGCCACACTATCAGCAGGCCTCCATTAGATCCCTGTGCTTCTGCTGATCAAAACAAATCAAAGTGGGTTAAAAAACAAAAAAAACCCACATCCTCAGAAATACTGTAATTGAGTGTGTTTGAAAAGAAACAGGAGAAGGTTGTGGAGGTGGAAAAAGGAGAGGGGGGGGTGAGGGTTGCGAAAGATCACTGAGTGTTGGAACCTAAATGGAGTTTTGTCAATGGCCATGTTGAGAGCACCTTGTTTTCTCGCTCTTCTGCATGCCTGTTCCCCTCATTAGTGTCACTCAATGGTAGTTAGCGCTGGGTTAGCAACAACGGCCATGAATTTTCCTCTAGAGCTTCTCCTGCCAGTGTGAACACATCATCTCTGCTCCCTGACAAAACAAGCAGGAAGACAAAAGATGCCTCAAAAACAACAACCAAAAAAACATCAGCCATTGGAGCACCGCTATAAGCCGTCTCACCTGCTCCAGAACTGAGATGGTCATTTCAGTGTTGCCATTTTCGCTTAACTAATCCAAGAAGACGTAGGGTTTGATTTCTGCTGTCTTCAATTTTACTGCATGTGTAATTTGGCTAGCTAAGACACAAGCACCAAAGAGGCAGATCTGTCTTGTTATCATGGATGAACACATTCCTCGCACCCTGCTGCAAATCTCTCATCCCTGAGCAACTCAGGTTCTACACGATATTTAAACCAAGCTTCACAGACATCAAAGATGTGCGACGGATTAGGCAAAGTCCCTTTTATCAAATCTGCTTTTCTCAAACAGCAGAGAAACACATGCTGAAAATTTCCAGCTAGCAAAGAGGAGAAAATAGCTACATTGCCAAGCTGTCAGCACGAGGGGCAAAATGAAAGCAGCATGCAGTGGTGACGGCAGAGAGGGACTGAGTCATGCCTGCGCGTAGATCTTAATTGGCATTGGATGGCAGCAGAGGGCCGTTTGGTGATGGGAGTGTTTGGGGGGGGGGAATCTCCAAGCTGCCTCATTTCCTCAAGAGCCAGGGCCCTCGCTACTTCACAGTGGCATCTCGTGGACTTCATTAAAAACTCAACCCGCAGTTTTCCCACTCATCAGCGAGCCACTCTCTGAGCAACGTCTGCTGCTTTGCATCATAGAAGGTGCAAAATATTTTTTCCTTAAAAAACAAGCACAAGGCAGGGAGTGAGGTGGGGGATTAAAAAAAACAGCATGGCGGACACATACACGGGACAGGAAAAAATTAAATTGGGGAGGGAAAAAAAATGACACCGCAGCAGGAGTAAACTCAATTCCTACCTCCCTTGGCAAATCCCAAGCCAGGCTGATGCCTCAGAGCTGAGGATGTAGCTCAGGGAGCAGAACAAGTGCAGGCATTGTTTTGACAGCTCTCGTGGTGGTAAATGCCAGGACGTCTCTCCACTCAGACTTGTTGTCTGTTGTGCCGCTGCTGAAACTGAAGGATCCTATCACGCTCTGCGCTGGGTCTTTTTACTTCCTGTTTTTTTCCACCCCATTCTCCCTCCATGCACTTCAAGCATAGCTTGTATTTTTGAAGAGAACGTCACTCATTAGGTTGATTATTGCCAGTGGCATGGAATTCACTGGTGAGAGTCTGGTGAAATAAAGTCGGTGAAACAGAGGGTGGCTGCTTGGAGCTTTCAATCGCAAACTCATTACACAGTGTCTAACAGTGTTTGGAACTGGTGTCAGCAAAATGACACAATAATCTTTTAAAGGCTGCAAAAGCAATGGCCGGAAGCCAGAAGCGCTAAGAACAAGCACAAAGGAGGGGTGAAAAGGGTAAGATCTCCTGCGGTCCGGAGAAAACAGAGGCCCAAATTCCAGCGAGGACAAAACTTCAGCTTTCTCAGCTAGCATATTAGCCTCCTATCAGCCCATAGCATTACAGCACCAGACTACATGCATGCACTGTAATATGATTAACAGATTACAGACTTCCCAGTATATGGAATATGAAAAGGTTTAAGAAGCACATAGCATAGTTTTCACCCTGTCCACACCATACTGATCAGACACAAAGGGGACTAGACAATAGAAATGCTTTCAGCAAAAGACAGAATGAAGAGCCAGGCTTAAAAAGAACTGAAGCGACAAAAATTTGATCAACCTGGATAGATTCCACCTACGGGCTTGTTATAACAGCATGATAGCTTAATTAAAAAGAATACATAGCTTTAGGGTAATGACAATTTTCTCTGAGGGGATATCAGATCTGCGGAATCCTTTGCCTGCCCAATATCACTCCGAATATCAATTAAAATCTTGTCAGGACATGCAAAGACGTGTTATGCAAATGTGGTGTGAAAGACAAAAACACAAAAATAGCAATAACAAAGGCAGCAAAAGCCATCTCCAGCAATGTCTGCAGTACACGACGATGGCAAAAACAAAGCCCTGGTCAGCCTGTACTCATCTGTAAAAAAATATTTGCATGTCTGCTCTGTGATTAGGGGAAAAAAAAAAACCTTTTCATCTTTACAGAGATGAATAGGAATCGCGTTTCTTTTACCACAAACCCGGACAACACAGCAACGGTGGCACTTTTAATCTGGATTTTTTTTTTTCATGTCATCAGAGTAGCACATACTGTAGAAAGAACAAAGTTTCCAAGGCTACCTGTGTAAAACTACTGTCATTTAAATGGAGCTAAAGGCACAGTCTGTGTTCATGCTTTCATTTGAGAAATAAAAAGCAGGCCATCACTGGATATACAAAACAGTGTGGCTATTTAGAGCTTTTTCTGCTTCATTGCACTTGTTTATTTGCACATGCTTACACGCTTCACGCCGTTGGGCTGGACAAGATGGCGGTAATGTATTTGCAATATACTTACTATTTGCCAGTTGTGACAGGCTCGCGAATCTCCTCTCAGGATTGGATGAGAGGGTGTTAATGTATTTGCCTGGAATTCATCATTTACCAGACTTCCCGGCACGAGGAGTAGTAGAGATACGCGAGTGCAGTAGAAGTTCTGCTGGAGCCTGGCGCTTTAATACCCCCATTCATCCTAAACCCACTCTGAGCCAAGAAGCAGCATTCGGCCTGGGGCCCTGCGGTCTGCGTTTGGACCAGCCTCGCTGGCACAAGAGCCAGAGAAACAGTGCGTCATTTCCCCTCCACTGATTCCCCACTTTGGACAGAATGGAAAAAGTTCTTTATTTCAATTAGCCAGCCAAGTGTGCTATGGACACCTGCCACCTAGCAAGCTCTCTCTCTCTCCTCACCTCCTCCTGGCCACTTTGGGAAGACGCTGCCTTCCATACGCTGATCAACAACCAGTCTGTCTCACTAAAGCTCAAACCAACACATTATAAGAAAACCTCAAACTGATCTCAGAGCAGGGATTGGAACTGTTCTCAAAAGGCTCAAGGCACAACCAGGAAGAAGCAGATCAGGTGTAAAGGCCATGGCACAAATGCTCAGCAAACGGTAAAGTAGGGCACAAAGCACATGGCTAACACTTCTGCATCCACAGGAAAATCTCTGCCAATACAGCAGTAAAGGCAGCCAAATAATACAAATTTTCAATGCAAATGGAAGTGTTCATCTTTTTAAGTCATAAAAAAAATCACATCTCTGCTAATAATCTGCATTTTAAGTAAGAACTACAGTATTTCAGATATTTATGTAAACTTGAAGTAAGAAGATTGTTCCATTGAGTACCCTGGAAACAGCCTTAACTGCTGAGCTTATTAGGCTATCTGAAGTCAAACTGCTAGCCATTACATTCAGTTGTATATATGCTGAAATCTGACTGTGCTATAACCCCAAAAGACACAAAGCCATTTAAATATTATGCGTGTGTGTGTGTGTGTGTGTGTGTGTGTGTGTGTGTGTGTGTGTGTGTGTGTGTGTGTGTGTGTGTAATATTTAAATGGACACCAATTTCAACATCTTTTGCAATTAAGCAGATGATAAGCAGAAAATCTTTTTTCTGGTTAATTAAAGGAAACGTTCACGTACCTTGGGTTGAGCACGTCTCGGGAAGGCAACTTTAGGGTCAATCTAATAGAACAAGGAAAGGAAATACCGTGGGTTACATACACACTGGGAAAATTACAAATAATATATAACATATAATACACTGTGTTATAGTACCATAATGCACAATACTTGTTGCAGCAGACCTGTTGGCATTTATAACCACAAGTAACAAATAATATACATATCCAAAAAAAAAAACATCAGTTATCAGAAAGCACATATCAAACATAATTTTTTTTTGTAATGAAGAGCTTGATGGACGCAGCAGTCTGGGATCTGGGGGATGAGGCTGACATGACAGAGTATGTATTGGTGAGTGCTGAAGAATCAGAAGAGGCACTGGATCGATACTTCCACAACCTTGTTCCCTCTAGAGGAATTATCGTCATTATTGGTGACTCCTTCCCACACAGTTACTGTCTGAATAAAAGGCCTACGGAACGGCAGAGGTCTGAGACAGTTCTCCTCTTACGAATCAATCGGTGAAGCTTATAGAACACGCCACACGATTTCCCACTCCTAGCATGCACTGTGACACACATATGATACAAAGCACCAAAGGAGTTCATAAACAACATAATGTCACACAACCAATGACTGACAGAAAAAGGCCAATTTCTGTCAACTAGACTTATATAAAAATGCAAAGTAAATTAAATTTGTTCTTCAGCTTTATTACATAGCAGTGGTCATGTGACATGATAGTATACAAAAAATCTCTTAATATCTCAGAGGTCTATTACAAGCAGCACGTCCTTATTTGTGGGAAAAACTGAATTATGTGCAGAACATCATAGAAGAACATAACATTCAAAATGCTACATAAATAGACATCAGTTAAGGTTCATGGTGATGTGTAAGAATTTATTCAAGACATACGTGCAAAGATGAATTCCATCTTAAATTCATGGAAATGAGGAAGGCAAAATATTTTTGGAAGTGCACAGAAATGCCCTGTTAACTAAAACGATGTCAGATGATCATGCATGCAAGGACGGTCACACTGAAGTCTTCCATCGAACAGGGAAAAAAAAAAAAAAAAAAAAAAACTCAAGGGAAAAAAACCCATTAGTGGAATATTGCACTTCAATATACAGCATGTCTTAGTACTTTGTCACTTCATAAAAAAGGTGAGAAATTGAAGACATGACCGTGCGCTAAGGAAAGATGAAGTAAACATGTCTCTTTTTGCTTTTCTGGGGGTAGGAATTGTCCTCCGCTGAATGAATTTGGTCTGAATAGAATGTAACATGTACTGCCTTTTAAAGACTCTTTCCAAGGGAAAAGCTAGGCTGTTTTTATTATACTTTAATTCATCCAGAAAAGTGTTTAATCTAAAACAGATTGCTTTTAGAGAGGACCGCAGCCGGCAACCAATTGTCAACACACAATGCAATTTTCACTCCAGGTTTTACATCTGCAGCTTATGTAACCATTTTTAATCAAATGTGAAATACTAAAGTGTGTCTCACATTTTGCTGTGCTGCTCGGCTCATATCTATTCTCATACATTCAGCACCTCGGAAATTGCCAGCGCTAGTGAGGCGGGTGGTAAAAAAAAAAAAATATGGACACAAAGGAAATACAACACAAACAGTCAAAAGGGAATAAATAATTTATATTAAATACATGGATAATAAAATAAACATGCGCACAAAATGGAAACGATCACGTCCTTTAAAATGGAGTTAATTAGGCAATATTGTGTAGCAGATTTGTATTAAATAGGAGAATATCTCAATAAAACAGTACAGAATGGCAAAGTAAATGGGAAGCAAAAATGTAGAAGAAAGAAAGAAAGAAAAAGAGGAAGAAACAGTAAGTACAGGCTGAATGTACTTGATGTAGCTTTATTTTAGTTAACAGCAAGATTAAACAACATGGATTTAAGCAGGATTTTCACTGCGCTGCCATTTTGAGTGTTCTGCTCTTTAGTTTTTCCAT
Source organism: Pangasius macronema (assembly GCA_037577455.1). Lineage (NCBI taxonomy): Eukaryota > Metazoa > Chordata > Actinopteri > Siluriformes > Pangasiidae > Pangasius > Pangasius macronema. The sequence continues at coordinate 11,663,448 of CM074958.1, forward strand.
CTTTATTTTCTCTCGCGTTAGTCAGGCCTTTCAGCTCCAGGCTTCACCTTTATGAATGAGGTCACACACCTCAGGACTGAACCACTGAGCCGTGTCTCAGCTCAGGGTATGACATCACGATCCGAGCCGAAGTAATCCCTGCTTTAGCCACCATCACTGCCGTCCTCGTGATCTCAATCTCTCTCAATGCTGGACGCATGGCTGCTAATGCTCACTGTAGTACTGTTCATGGTCTTCACCACTCATTCAAAAACATCGCAAACAAAAAAAAAACCTTGACCTTTTTATTTTTGTCCCAGAATCCTAGAGGTATGTCTGTACAGAGCGATTATGTAACGCAACTGACCCAGATCTGCTGTCGGAAATATCGGACAGGCACAGGATTTAGAGATACAACAGCCCAGTTTCTAAAATAGATGGGTTTTGGGCATTTTTGCCATGTGTCCTTAAACGTGCCACCATTGTGAGGTTACTGACTTAACCGACGTGTGGCTGTGATAAGCCTGGCCTGTCAGTTGCATATTCCTCGTTTCATACATCATCAGTATTCTTCTCCTCACGTGCCGTGCTCGCAGTGTTCATTAATATTCTCTAACGTTTTAATAGACCATACTTATGATTGCTTTAAAATAAGGGCAACAATATTATTCGCAGTAATTTACCTTGGTCACGGTGTATGAAATAAATTGAACAGGTTAATCTGCAGAAGACTAATTTAGCATCATAACCTCAATCGAGCAACTCAAACACAGAGCTGCGTCTTTTTTTAAATCCTCACCTAATCACACTCCAGCGGAAAATCAACTGCAAAATACTGTCCACATTAGGAACAAAACAGCAGTTCGATATTCAAAATAATGGGAATGTGAATATGCATTGTGAATTTACACAAAGACTATAAGTACTCTGTGTCTAATTTTTAGTCTGAGTATTATATAATATACATATTAATTATAATTATAATACACAACCAATATTTTGTTCATTCAGGTTTGTTTTCCTTCAAAAATCGGTCTGATCAGGGTTTTCATTTCAATCCCATGTTTCAAAAGCACTCTGATAAACTGTCAAGTCTAAGAAAAAAAAGACATCGAAGAGCTACAGTAAGCACGGGGAATTATGATTAGAATAAACACCTAGTCCTAGGGAAATAACAGCAACATAATCCCCTGTTGATTTCAGCATAAGTACTCTGGCACTCTAAATTTCCTTCAGCACATTCACGCTGAGGTTCTTTTTCTACTGGTAAGGAAATGATGTTGAGCTGTTTGTCCATAGCCTCACTATTCAAAATCAAAGTTTACTCATTCTTGACTCCTACTGGTCTTTCAATGACAAATCCCCAAATAATAAAGCTGCTGAAATACAACGTGAAATGTTTACTGGCCCTGGAACAGCAAAATGTCAGTGCATACTCAGTCAGTGCGCTTTTCAAAACGGACCTATCCAGCGATCCTAAGAAATTCACTTCGCTGGAGAAAGTGTGCAAATCTTGCTTGCAGTGTGACGAACACAAACACGGTTCTGCTTTTAAAGAATAAGCTGCCTGTCTCTAGTAAATATCCTGAGAAAATGGGCAGACTGGCAGATATTTGTACTTACTCCATTTTAATGAACACATGAGATCTATAAAAGCCCTAGCCTTAATATCAGATGTTTCAAATATCTTCTATATTACACTATCATAACTAAATATAAAAACACAAATCGTTGCATATTGCAGTAAATGATCATTCTTTATTTCTAATTTGTGCAAAAAAAAATTAGCAAATGGAATATCTTTGACAAAATTATAAGAAAGAAAGTAATAAATGTGTTATTAATGACATGAAAAAAATGAATATGCCAGTAGATAAAATCCCATTCGAATAAATAGAAATTTTATATTTTGTTAAAACGTAATTAAACGAACAGGACAATCTCTTAAGCACATGGTCACCTTCAAACAAATGCGCCATACTTAATCCAGAGAAGCCACGAATGCATCTTTACAACTGCACAACTCTTAAACCGCAGTGGCAGATGTGCAACCGTGTCTCGGTGACGTATGGATTAAGATCGGCTCACGTGTGTCGAAAGTGTAAAACAGGCACTCAAGTCGTACATCACTGTCTGTGTGCAGCTTAGTTAGACTTGGCACCGCTTCAAAACAGCAATACTGATTAAACACACAAACGTCAAACATGAACATCGGACATCTCTAGCAGTATGCGCTATATTCGGTACAAAAACACAAAGAGTCTGTGCTCCTGTTGACCTTTCAGGATACAAGCCAAACGGAACGGGGTGAAAGAGTTCATTACCGAACCACCTTTCTGCATCAAGAGCCTCCTGCCGTCTGTGTGTGTGTGTGTGTGTGGTACAATCAGAAATGTCATGGAGGAATCAAACAGGACAGGAAATGATTAAACACAAAGATAACACAAGGAAAAGGAACACATACCGTCTTTGAGTCTAATTCATGGTGAGGTTGACCTAAAACTTTATCTACACTGGCCGCATCTGCAAACGTAACAAACCCAAATCCCCTGCAAAAAATAAACACACACACACACACACACACACACACACAGAGAGAGAGAAAACACAGATGAACAACTAGGCCTACTGAGATAAACTTCAGTCATTTGTGTTTCAGGTGTATTTATAAGATTTGTGGTAACTTTTGCACAGCACATGTGAGCAGCTGATGAGAGTGGCAGTGACACTGCGTTTATAAAAAGTAGGAGAAACACTGTGTAAATGTGTGTGTGTTTACGGAAAACAGCAGGCTAAATAAGAACTAGCACTCAGTGTATGTGTGAGAGAGTGTATGTGTGAGTGTGTGTGTTTATGTGTGTGCGCGTGCGTGAGAGCGCGCGCGCGCTCCTGAAACTCAATGTCACTGCATTCAGTGATCCAGTAGGTTGGAAAAGTGTAGCGCTGTGTTCCTGCCATTCCTGACACGCACACAGAGCTCACCTCACACACACACACTGTATCACCTCACACACACACACACACAACGGATCGCACTGCATTTACCTGGAGCGCTTGGTGGTGGGATCCCTCATCACCATACATTCTCGGATTTCTCCAAATTTACTAAAATAGTCTCTAAGGCTGTCTGGAAGGAGGAAAAAGGACAGAGGAAAGGCACATAAGCAACCGATCGCGGCTCGAACAAGTGCATTAATGTGTGTGTGTGTGTGTGTGTGTGTGTGTGTGTGTGTGTGTGTGTGTGTGTGTGAGTGTTTAAACGCCCCCTATAATGCATGTAGGGGTCGAATAGAGGACTTCAAATGACTAGAAATGAAGCATAAGAGATTGGCGGGCGATGCGTCCCGTACAGCGCACTGCATTTAATCCAGCAACACAACACAACACAACACAACACAAAGCCCAGAGACCAGCGAATGCTCTTACCTGGTGAAGTTTGCCAGCTGAGGCCACCGATAAACATTTTACTGGAAGAGGAAAACACAGCAGAAGTGAGTCCAGATGTCACATCGGCCATTTTGACGTGGAGCTAACTAACTCAGCTAGCCCCCCCAAAAAAACAGCGCTAAACGCAGACAGTAGGATGTGGAAAGGAGCTGTGAGCCCTGACTGAGCTATGTGGTAAAGGGGCAGGCCAGGCTCCAATACAAACCAAACAAAGGTGTAGCTGAGAGCAGCCGGAAGCTTCCGTGCTCTGCAGCGCTCCGACCAGCGCGCTTTCAAACAAGCTGCTTATTCTTGAACGCGCTCGCGCCCAATGACATGAGAGTGAAGTCAAGTGCTGTTACAATAAAATTGCGCCTTCTTACCCTGGGTCGTGTTGCGAATCGGTCGGACTCCCGGACGTGGCTTGGCTCCCGTCTCCCTCCATCGCTAACCCAACTAAAAACAGGCAGCAAACTAAAAGGCGCGCAGTCAGAGCGAACGGAGCCCGGAGCGCCGCTAAACCGAATCGCACTGAGCCGGGAATGCGCGCGTCACACGTGGGCTCAGCTCTGCCTGACTCCTCCCACTCCCCGCCCCCCCTCCCTCTCCAGAGGCGGGGCGGAGTCACAGCGCGCGTCACTCCAAACCGAATACATTGACGTCGCGCCAATAGCCACGCCCACAACACGGCGCCGGTGTTTGGTTTTATTATAATGTGGCCGTAGGGAGCACTAGATACACGGCCATTACGTCACCATTAACGGCAATGCAAGTCTATTTAATATGATAAATACTTTTCGACTTTCCCAGGAGATCCAGCACAAATCGTGAGACCTGTTTTATTTTAGTATTATTTTTTTTATTAATATTACAGTTCCCATTTAAACAACAGTATGAACAAAACTGAGCCAGAGGAGAATTTCCCTGGCCAGGTGTAAAATAACCTGTATTAAAAGTCCAATTTAACACTGAGTATAGGCTTAATTCTTTATAAACTGAGTTATAGCAGTTAGGAATACCATGTTAGGATATTTATTTATCTTCCGTTAATGAAGAGGAGACTATAACACTATATCTACTCTGTAATAACTAAGAGAATAGAATAGAGTCCAGTGAAATTAGGTTTGCATGTCCCACTACTACATGAATAGAGAATTAATAGGCAATAGAAATAATACAACACTGCACATAATGGGAAGTGATGTGCAATATAAAATTATATGTGAAAGTTTAAAGGCAGCATGGGTTATTAATCTAAGTAATACTGACACTACAGTCGGAGGTATAATAGTGCAAAAGGACAATGACAGCATTCAAACTGACAGTGACAGACAATTATCTGCTGCTGCCATGTAAAGTGGCAGAGTATGTTCATCTTCAAAGTTAGCATATGTAGCTAATATGTAGTGCTATCACTGGAGGTATTGTGTGTAACACTTTATAAAGACTGGATAGCCCAAGCTTAAGCTTATATGTTTAGAAAGTTGAGATAACAAGGGGCATCATGGGGTAAAGTGTCTAAGTGGAGTATAGACCCTAAAGGAGTCTGGACTGAAAGTTAGAATTTTCAAGACATGGGAAGTAAGCCCTTAGAGATTGCATTTGCACATGACACAGAAATTTGTGGGAGATCAACACAGCATCAGAGCTATTGTTATCGATGTTAGAGCAACTAGGATAGAATGCATTACCAACAAATAAATATTGGAAACCTAAATTGTGTTGAAAAGCCTTAATTGGTTTGCTTCTATATCCTTCTATACTCAAACTATGACACGAGATATTAAATAAGATAACCCAAATAACAATCAACATGTGTGTTATGGGGGAAATAAATTTAATATTTTCTCTCCATGCCAGTGTCTGAATTTATCTATGCATGGCTAGCATACAGGTGGAGAGCACAAGCATGAAACAAGACCTATTTAAGCATTAAAAAATATTGGTGCATATGCAGAAGAGAGAGAGAGAGAGAGAGAGAGAGAGAGAATAAATGTACATGTAATTAGGACCACAATTCTTAATGAGTATGAAGATTTACACATCACAATTATTTATTTATCAATATGTAACAAAAATCATTTTTCAAAGTTAAAAGATGTCATTCTACATATCATGAAAATGAAATCTATTATCCAGTAAAAGGTGAAAGAAAGTTCTCTCCATTTAATAGTGAAAAAGAGAGGCTTCAGGGAAGGAGTTGTGGATACTCAGTTATGTTACACTGAAGGCAGTTTATTTTTTGCAGGTCCATTTAAGAAGAAGATCCATGGGCCAAAGACAGCTCGTCTCTGTCTTCTCCTCTCCTCGAGACAGATTCTAGACAAAATATTCACCACCAGAAGTGAAGAGTCCATATCAAGTTAATGTCCAGAGGAGCGTGGCTGAGATGCTACTGATTGGCAGGTAAACTCCAGCGTCTCACCTCACTGCCTGGCAGGCTGCTTGTTGGTAAACTGACACACTCGCACCTATGGGGCACAAGTCTGAAACAAAACATCTCTCTCAACCCAGACCTTTTTTTCTTTCAGATATCTTTTACTTAAAGCTGACTTAAAGCTGAAAAATGCCTCTCAGAGTCCCAGCAAGCATTGTAACTTATGGAGAGCTGTTTAGTTATTGTTATTAACACTGAATATAAGGATCTAATATAATTTTGAGTCAGATCAAAATTCGATTAGTTCCATATATTGAACATAACATTTAAAAAATATATACGTTATAATATAATTCAGTAGTTTTTGATGATAGTAACTGGGATGATGTTGAGAGAAACTGAACATGCTAAACAGAGTTTATTCTGATTTAAATGTTTTTCCAGATTTAATAGGAATAAGCACCACTACTGCTGCTCCATTTCACTGTAATGTACTACATAATTACATTTCAGATTAGGCCTGGCAGAATGGTTTAGAGGCTATTTACAGTAATCTAAATGGCATAATATCATAATAAGATCTGATAAGCATAATGGTCAGCAGCATATTTTGTTTAAAATGGTTGCCTTTCATACAGCATTAACCTGAAAATAACATCAAGCATCTAATTCTAGTACGCAAGTGTGCAACTGAAGTGTTTAATGTCTCCTCTGATATTAGATAGAGGTTTGATTACTGTGAAACAAATGACTGTTTGTCAATAGAAAATTAAGCTTTATCATCTGGAATTTATATTAAACAATATTATGTGTTATTCTCACCTCCCAGTGGATTTACAGCCATAAACCAATTCATTTTCCATGCAAACCGTGTTATTGCTATAAGACAAAGCTTCAAACCCAAAAATAGGAACAGTAAGTTTCTCTCGTTCAGTGTATTAGCCTAATGGTATGTGCCATGCATATTCACGTCATCTGTGACATACCCTTGTAATGATTGGTTTGATGAACATAAATGAACTACAAATCAGGAGATGATTTAAATGCATGTACATGAATATGTGGCTTATAAAGTAAATGCTAATTTATTCTGCAATCCTTCCATTATCTGTAATGTTTCCAAGAGCCCATTAAGTCTTCAGGAACAGTGCAGAAAGACATCAGATCCAGAGCTCATGATTAAAATGAAGACTAAGTGCATGACGGAGCTTTGTCCAATTAGAGGCTGCGCTTTTTGCAAGTAGAGGCAAATTCAATGTGCCAAACATCTGTAAAATTGAAATTGACAATCAAAGTGAGGCGGAAACCTTCAACACCTAAATGAATACCATGACAAATAATGTGTCTAAGGAGTGTCTGGTGGAGTTGTTGAAGTAGTGCAGTTAGTATATAGTGACTTTTCATCTATTTGAAACCATTCTTGCAATGTGTGCCATGTAGATAGAAAAATTATAAATGCACTGGGTATTTGCGAATCATTATCAAAAGATAATGATTTCTTTCTAAGGCCATCTTGTTTATGGTTATCCTGTAATAATAAGACAGTCAGTTAACATTAGATGCAACAATAATGATGGTGTCACTGTTATAAAAGTGGGCACATCTAATAAAGGGTTCAATATAATAAATCAATTTCAATAATGTGGGAATCAATACTATATCAGTAATGATGTTGCAATATGATGCCATGCCACAATGACCTTGAGTAATGACTATTTTATAACCCAAACATCATATCATAAAAAAAATCAATGCATTCTTTATCAGATGACCTGTTCTGTTGTTTTATAAAAAAAAAAATCATAAAAGTCAGATACACACGTACATTTTTTTTTTAACTATCAACACTCAAAATAATTCTTTGAGCTACACTATGGTCACTGTGCAGTAATTTGATGTGCAGTGTTAAAGGTTTCTTTTTTCTGTGAGTGTGTTATGGAAGAAGTATAACTCCCCTTTCGCAGGCGGTGAGTTGCAGTGAAAGCTGCTCTTACTCAGTGAGCTTAGTTTCATTCACGTCAAGGACAAGAACACTGTCTTTTCCAGTGTTTTCCCTTCAATAAGTCACGGTTGTTCACAACAACACAGCTGCTCCATTCATGAGCCTGGAAAAAAGCCTTCACATGTACCTCTACACATATGCAGAGCTTTTTCCTGTGTGAGACGGCTCAGTGTGCAGATGAAGCCTGAATACAGAGGGGTGCTGAAGGCCTTTACCATGCTTTTATCTGTATATTCACTTACTCAGCCTCAAAGTCCATCGCTGCTGAGCCATTCCTCACTCACTACTGCACTACAGATTACTCAGAGGCTATGAAACATCCGAGTTCTGCCTGACTCATTGCTGTCTGAGAGCAAAGAAACACAGGCAGTCTTACCAGGCCTGAGTGCTGATGGGTATTAGACACTGTTATCCAGAATGTAACGAGAAGTGAGATTTTCAGGATTTTGCAATTGATCTGCCACTAGAAACAAATAAAATGATATAAAACTTTTCTGAAGACCTTTTCCAAGAATTTAGTCATTAAAATGAACTTTTTTAATGGATTTCAGACACAGTAGCAAAGCCTGTTGCACTGTAACTAATTGTTGCTGTGAACCTCCATGATTCTGTCCAACAATGCTGTGCTGACAAAATTGTATTAAATGACTGTAAGTGAATAGTGGGGAATTATGATTCACTCATGATTGGCAATAGAAGGTTGTTTCAGGTTTTATTATACAGTGTATTCTGTTATTAGATTAGATTTAAATCCAATATGCCTTTGCAGCCTTTCAAAGGTCTCTCAAAGAAATGAGAACACTATAAAAATATATAACATTCGCATGAATGAATATGTCTAACTCCCTATTGTATCTCATTATATGTGGAATTCAGAGTTGAGGAACCTGCTGTTTCACCGAATTAAAAGACTTGCAGTGACCTCTAGAAACTGAATTGATCTGGTGATGAGGAAAAAATGAAGTGAAGGCATTTGAATGAACAGCATATGTGCTTGAGTGCACTCATTAGAACCATCTGAGCTTTATAAGGCCATGCAGCTCCTCTATTTGACCGAGAACCCAGACAGGCATAAAGTTGATTAATTTACTTTGCAACACAAGTGGTGCTCAACTGCTCAGAGTTGATGATGATGTTCAAATGATGAACTGACACGCCATCTTGTGGACATGTCGCGTTATTGTATTAAGGCCCATTCAGAGCACATACTGAGGTTGTGGTTCAATCAAAACTGATCATGACTATGCCCTACTCCCTCCATAGTGTACATCCTTCACAGAGAAAGCACTGAAGAGTCCCTCTAGTTGAAAGTAATGACCATCTGGAAACCACTTAAGCATAATTTTTTTTTTTCTGAACTGCATTACCCATCCGCCCCAGGATGTCACATGACCATGACCATGTACCACTGATCACTCACACCTGTTCTGTGTTACCCCTAATCAGCACCCCATTTAAGTTCTGGTTTCTGTGTGTTCCATTGTCAAGCTTATGTTGGCATGTGTGTGCTACAGTATCCCTTGTAGCCTGGATGGATTTGTCTTGCTTCCACAGTTCAAGTTAATGGTTTTTGTTTTCATAGTCTTGGCTGGTTTATTTGTACTTTTCACAATAAATAACCTCTAGTTGCATCAGCCTTCGCCTCCCAATCATGACGCCTACATTTTATAGATGAAATGGAAATGGACTCGTTCTTTTGCCATTCTTGGCAGAATGTTATTTTGCCCACCAAATTCTTTCCCTTTGGTTTAAAAAAATATATCTAATATTTAAAGGTGCAAAATATGTTTTAGTATACACAAATGTTAATTCAACAAAAAAGCAGACATTTATTGGTTGCAACAACCACCTTTGGCTATAATAATAATAGCCAGATATATTACTTCCAGCTTTGCACATCTGGATCCTTAAAGTTTTGCCCATTCTTCTTAGCACAATTGCTCAAGCTCTGTGAGAGTGGATGGAGACTTGGTGAGCAGCAATTTTCAAATCAGATTCTCAGTTGGATTGAGGTCTGGACTTCGACTGGACTAGTCTGACACATTCATCTTCTTGGTCTTAAACCACTCAAGTGTAGCTTTGGCAGTATGCGTATTTGGACAAAGTGACAATTGTAAATATAACCATAATTTTAATACTTGGATGAAAATTCTTTGCAATCAATGACTGCCTGAAGTCTGGAGCCCATGTTCTAAAAACTCAAATTCTGAGTTTCCTCCCTTGAGATGCTTTGCCAGGCCTTCACTGCAGCCACATTCAGTTGCCGCTTGTTTGTGGGTCTTTCTGCCTTCAGTCTTGTCTTCAGTAAGTGAAAAGCATGCTCTATTGGGTTGAGATCAGGC
>CM074958.1:11673673-11685417 GCA_037577455.1 Pangasius macronema
GCCAAATGCCAACTCAATACCTGATATCAACTCCAGACCTTTTATCTGCTTCATTTGTCTTGAAGTAATGAGGGAATAGACCGCCACTCGTCAATTAACTTCTTTTCAGTCAATTGTCCAAATACCTTTGAGTGCCTGAAAATGGAAGTACTTTGTTGTAAATGGCTGTAATTCCTAAATGGTAAATGCCATATTTTTGTGGAACCCCTTAAAGATGAAAGTCTACACTTCGATCACATCTTGAGTGTTTTATTTCAAATCCATTGTGGCGGTGTATAAAGGCAAAATCACAAAAACTCTGTCATTGTCCAAATACTTCCAGACCTGACTGTATGTACTTATTGGTTATTTTATGAGGTACTCTTTCCATATGGGTTACTTTGTATACAATAACTGACTGTAGTACCCCTTACTTTGTCTGTTGTTCTTCCTCCCTCTAGTGGCAGAAACCTACATCTGCGATGTCAAATCAACATAGATATGTCAAAAAATGTCATTTTTTTGTACACTACATAATAAAGACTGTTTAGCAGTACAAGTGTACATGGTTCTGTTAAATTGATAGTCACATCAGAGTTGTTGACAATTCTAAACACTTTTGTGTCAGCTAAAATAATAATATTAATAATTAAAAATGCAAGCAGCATTTTTGGGAGCCAACCAACCAGACTTGGTGAGCCACACATTCACAGACATGCTACAGTTTTTTTAAGCAATCAGAGGAAAACAGCCATAACTTTAGGCAAAGGGAGTCAGGAGCCATTTGTAGTTTCACTCATGATGTTTATGTTTTGACCAGGGAAAGTGATGGAATTCTCTGACAGTAGGAGGAAAGGTCTAGATGAACAAATAGGGAGCAGGGTGTCATTGCAGCAACATTGTTTACATATGTATCAAGATAACGTGAGCCACATTTGGTGAAGACTGGACAAAATGTGGAGGAGTAGTAGCAAAAATGGCACTTAGACATTAGCATTTTATGCATGTTATTGTTACTTTTGACCAGTAGGTGGTACTGGCACGAAATTTGTTGCATAACCTCAGGTCATGGTCCTGAAGATGCCTACCAAGTTTTATGTTAGTGCGCAAGGCCTTGCTGAAATACAGCCTTGAATCTTGTTTGGCATCTTCACCGTCAGATTCAGGCAAACTCTTTGGAATATTCAAAATTCTTTTGATAATTTTTGTGAAGCTTACTCTGAAGACGAGGTGCTAAATTTGGTGATGATTGGAGAAAATTTGTAGGAGGAGTAGCGACAAACCAAGATAGTTGACAGCAAGTACACTTGAATTGCAGATGATGGTGTGCATTCACTTCTGCATACTTTGAAGAATTGTAAGAAAAAAATGAACTGTGAATTCATCACAAATTCTTCAAATGAAATAAGGGAAAAAAAAGTTATTATAGTTCTTGACCACAAGGGGGCAGTCACAAAACTTCTTGGGTACATTCAGGGCATGGTCCTGAAGATACTCATCAAGTTTCTTGATGATACATAGATGCATTGCTGAAAGACACCATTACATCCTATTTTTTTTGCATTTGCCACGTTACAGGAGACTTTTGAATATCAAAATTCCTTTGAAAACCTTTTGTTCAGACAGATCTCGAGATGATGTGCGCCAAATGTGGTGAAGATTGGACAAAATTTGGAGAAGAGGTAGCAAAAGTGGCAGTTAGATGTAATCAATCTGAACATGTTATTTACTTTTGACCAGTAGGTGGCATTGGCCATGAAATTTGTTGTGTAACCTCAGGTCATGGTCCTAAAGATGCCCACCAAGTTTTGTGTTCTGAGAAACGGCCTCATTTCCTGTTTTGCCATCAGATTCATTGGTCCATTACGGGCAAAGCCTTCGGACTATTCAAAATTCTTTTGATAACTTTTGTGAGGCTTACTCTGAAGATGATGTGTGGCAAAGTTGGTGATGATTGGACAAAATTTGTAGGCAAAGTAGCGACAAACTGTTTTTGACAAAATCCAAGATGGTGGAAAATCTAATTAGGCAGAAATTGATGTCATAGGGTGCATTATTGAACTCATCTTGACCCAGGGAATCCAGGGATTTTTTTTTTTAATTTTGGGCAGACTGTTCAAAAGTTATGACCATAAATGTACTTCCAACTTAGGCCCAAATTTGACCCAATGGTGGCGCTAGAGCATTGGCAACACTTGGCCCAAATTTGGTCAGAATGTTCCCCAATCTGTGTGCCAAACTTCACAACTTTTCACCAGACACAACTTTGCTGTGGGCTGCCATAGACACACTAGCCAGAAGAAGAAGAAGAAAAAGAAAACACAGAATAACATGTATATAGTATAACAATAGGGTACTTATGCACCTTTGGTGCTTGGCCCCCTAATAATAATAATAATAATAATAATAATAATAATAGCAGCACAACAATACCTACCATGTGCTGAGAATGGTCCTCCACCAAAATCATGTCTAGTCCTGTGGTGGTCCTTTTTCATTAATAGATGATATAGAGGGAGGCTCACAAATTGTGTATAGTTAGAGATGGGCTAAACCAAAGTGACTGTATACCTATACAGTGTAGTAACCTGCATGGTAGATTGACCTGATGAAATGCCCAATAAGTGAACAGATGATGTCAATTCAAAAAAATGACTTAAAAACTGGAACCGCTTAGGAAAATGCCAAGTTAAACTATGAAACCATTGTTTCTTACGGTACAGGCAGTCCAGTCCTAAAGCCTGCATTAGCACAGCAATTAATGTTTCAAATAAATGTACAGCTTCAGCAGGCCGGACAGGAATCTCTATATAGAGCACAGCAAATGAGTACTTGATTACAGAACCAAATAAAAGGATTTGATGTGTGCCCCAATTACAGAACCAGTACAGTAGGTAAGACTACATGTATTAACATAAGCATATATAGTCCTCCGCGAAAGTACTGGAACAGCAAGGCCAATTCTTTTGATTTTTACTATACACTGAAGACATTTGGGTTTGAGATGATGAATCAAAATATGAATAAGACAATAGGTTGGAATTTCAGCTTTCATTTCCTTATATTTACATCTAGACATGTTAAACAACTGAGAACATGTCATCTTTTGAATGACAGGTGTTTCTTGTTGCCCAGGTGTGCCCTGTTAGATTGATTGTTTAAACAATGAATAGCTCTGAATGTCTACTCTTGGTTTGAGCCCTTTGTTTTGTCTGTAAAGACTGCATTTGTTAAAAAAACATAAACCAACATGAAGCCCAGAGAGCCATTGCAAAAGCATTGGGCATAGCTAATACAACAATTTGGAATGTCCTGAAGAAAAAAAAAAAAAAAAAAGCACTCGTGTACTAACAACCAGACATCATACAGGTCGGTCAAGGAAAACAACAGCAGCTGAGGACAAATACTGAGAAAGCTGTGATAAAAAATAAATAAAGCACCAGACAGGAGAAGAAAGAGGGGAAAAAAACAAAAACAAACAGTAAGTGACATGACCAACAACCTCCACAGGGCAGGGGTGAATGTATAACAATCCACTGTTTGAAGATTTTGAGAGCCGAAATAGAGAGGCCATACCACAAGATGCAAACCACTCATCAGCAGTAAGATTCAGACAACCAGACTGGAATTCACAAAAAAAAAAACAGATGCCACAAAAATTCTGAAACCAAGATTAAACCTCTACCAAAGTGATAGAAAGCCCAAAATAAAAGAAAAAGAAAGCAAGGATGTGGTCATGATCCAAAACAAACAAGCTCATCAGTCAAGCATGGTGGAGGAAGTGTTATGGCTTGGGATTGCATGGCTGCTTCTGCAACTGGCTCACTAATCTTTATTGATGGTTTAACTCATGGTGGTAGCAGAAGAATTAATTCAGAAATCTACAGCAACATTCTGTATGCCAATTTACAAAGAAATGCACCAAACCTAACCGAGAGGAACTTCAGTGTGCAGCAACAGTGACCCAAAACATCAAAGGATGGCCTCTGGGGGTGTGTGTGTGTTTGGGGGGTGGGGGGGTTGGGGTACAAACCTGGAAAATTCTGATACATCATTTCATATTCCGATCTCAAACTCAAACATCTTCAGTGTGTAGTTGGGGGGTGGCGGCATTGGCCCGGCCAATTCCAATACTTTTGGAGCAAACTGTATTTAACCCGGGACAGTTATTTCAAACATTATACATTAACAGAATAAAGCCTGTAGTATTCCTCCCTCTAGTGACAGAAACTTACATCTGCAACACTTTAAACCAACACCAGAGCATTATATCTTTTTATCCTCCCTTTTTAAAGGAAATATCATGTACATAAAGTTTAGAAAAGATTGTGCAGGTTTTGCAATAATCAAAACTGTATTTAATGACAGTCTGTTGAATGCTATATTGCACAAAACAAGATGGTGCATGTTTTAATAATTTTATTCTCTTTTATATATATTTATATATATATATATAGATCTGTACAACCAAGATTCAAACCTTTTCTGAGTCTAGCAAAAACTGACCTGTACATGGTTATGCTGTGGGCAGGATTGCTTTGCACTCGAATAATCAAAGAATTAATCAACTAGCTAAGCAAAACAACACTTCAAACCAGTCCTATAAACAGAACATGTAGTTGGGGTGAAAAAGAAAAAAACAAAAACATGATCCCTTTGTTTTCATACACTTTTCCCAGTACAAAAGAACAGTGAAATTTTATTTACACAGACATGGACAAGTGAAGTATGATGGATTGATGAAGCATGGCATTGGAAAAAGGTTGAGAAGAGAAGGCCATGAATCTCTAGCACTGATAAAAGAACAAATGGTCAGGAATCTACTGGGGAATTATGAACTTACAAAGAGGGGAAAAAAAAAAAAGTTCCTGTATTTATGTTGCTGTGCTGCCTTTGACTATAGTGCAGAAATACCTTAACAGACTACACTCTATAGTACATTTAGTACATCACAACCTAGTGTATTAATTTTTTTTCCCACAGCTTCAGACAATACACCCAACAACCTGAGCACCGGACAGGAGAAAAAAGAAAAAAAAAAAAAGAAAAAGGGAGGGGGAAAAAAAAGCCCAATCCACAGATATTACAGATCCTATAGCATTTCAGAGAGAGTGAGGTTACAGAAAAGTGCACATCCCTTTGCTGTCTACAGAAACATATCCTTCTTTAACAGCTTGCAAGGCTGTTGGGTTCACACAATAATCACCATCTTTTTTTTTTAGATCAACAAACAAAATTCAAGGGAAAAATAATTCAAGTTTTTGAAGTTAGGTTGAAACCAGACAGATACAGTCTTCATCAAATACAACAGCAGCACACACACACACACAACCGCATAGGAGGAAATAACAAAGGGAAATTAGTGCTCGGGGGAAAAAAAAAAAAAAAAAGAAATGAACAAACAGACCAAATGAAAACAGCTGGTGAAATTCTATCAGGTTAGGAATTGGCAACATTAGGATGGAAGTGGTATAGCAGCAGAAAACTGGATGAGTGAGCCCTGAATGCAACATACTCAATGACACACACACACACACACACACACAAATAATTATAATTAAAAAAAAAAAAGAAAAAAAAAGTGGTTTACACTCGTTTTAACAAAATACCAGTACGGCAACAGAGCATTTCTGAAGTCAAACCCAACTAAAGGGGGNAAAAAAAAACAACCTGAATGAGACTTCTTAAAGCTTTTTATCTTTTGCAACAAACCAGTATTACCAGAGTGCTTATTTTAGCAGCCAGCATAATGAGACAGTGGACATTCTAAACAGTTCAGACTATAGACATTAGCTACTGGCCATGATGACCATTTTGATCCAAGGAACCTGACTATGGGCACAGTAGACTACAAACAAGTGATCAACCCTCCTCTGGTGTTTACGCAAAGCCACGCTAGATAGTGAAATGTGGGTTTATGTGACACGTGGATCAAAGATGTGCTCTGAACAGGACTGCATGCATACAATTGACACAGCACACTACATGCAGTTCATCTACCCAAAACAGCTCTGATACACCTCAGTGCTCTGATGTGGACGGTTCATCACAGGTCAGGATAAACGTGTAGTGAAGCCATGTTCAAGTGAAGCGCAGGTCAATGCTTTAGTGTATTCCTCGAGATACATGAGAAAACCTTGAATAATGGACTCTTAAATAAGAGCAACACAGAAATAAGCTGCATATGGAGATGTTCACACTGAAGGCAACTTGCAGGACACGTCCCACAGACTGTGCTCAGCGGAGGGCAGGATTTTGTTTCCCTCCGTAAGGCCACATTGATGAACAAGACTGTGGTAGAGGATCACACACCTTTGCACAGTGTGTTTCTTCATGACATGCATGAGTCCTGTTCTATACACTGAATGTGCACAGGTGTTGGGGACTTTGGGCCTCAACCTCAAAGGAACTCCAAATCCAATATTAATGTGAACTAGTGAGACAGAGCTACAAAAAGTATGCACAAGTTGCTGAAATCAGTCCCAAACCCGAGCATCAACAGTCTTTACAAACTGCACCATTGTTACAATTTTAATGTACACTTTTTGTTTTGTTTTTTTTTGTTTTTCTTTTTTAAATACAATTACAGCTCTTAAATCCACAGTCTGATTTGTGCCAAAGGAGCCTCGCTGGACGGAAAACATTTTCAACTTGATTTAGTAACTAGATTTCTTTAAATTTACACCTCTGAAGAGATTTCTTCTGTCAGTTTTTCCTTTTACAAGTTTGCTCTGATCAAAACTTGGCTATCTCCATTTTCAATATTTGTCCCCCTGTACAGTACGTTAATTTATTTTGAAAGGGAGTAGAAAGCAAAACCTTAAAAAACAAATGTAAAAGTAATTTTCTGCTAGCCAGTGATGTGCACTTCAGGTAGGCGGGGTCTAAAAAGTGAAGGAAGGGATGGAGGGTGAGAGAAGAACAGGAGGCAAGGGATCAGAAACTGTCCACCCACGTAGCTAAACCTCGCTCTGCTAATGTACGATTCAGCAGAACCAGCTGCAAAGAGGAAAAAGAAGAAATTAAATCAAAACAGGTTCTAACATTGCTAAAATNTGTCAATGGCTCCATGCTAACAGCATAAACACACACATTCTACTCTGTAGTTTCACTGACCAGAGCCACAGTCCCACCCTCATTTTCTATTGGTTCGCAAAAATAGGCTCATATGAATGGATTTATTCGTAAATTGTTCATATGTGCATTTAAGCAAGAAATTTGGTAGCCTTAAAAATCCTGCAATTTCATAAAAATGTTTGTATACTAGTCATGCTCCTGAGTGTGTGTAAATTCACACATAAGAAGACTAACTAATGAAAACCTCGACTGATCGCTTCAAACCATATGATTTGCAGGGAAGACTGCACTTTCATACATGGAATATATCATCAAGCTTAAATTTCTTATTTATTTACATTTACAGCATTTAGTAGGTGCCCTCATCCAGAGCGACTTACAGAAGAAGTGCTTTGTATTCTCGATCAAAAACACATCCTCATGCTAGATCACTAGGTCAGGGGCCAAGAACACCATCGAGAAAATTTTATATTATAGGCATTAATTAAAGAATACGAAAAATAAAGAAAGCGAGCCAAAACAAACCCATAAATTAAACCAAACAAACAAAAAAAAAACTAGTCATTATGATAAAAGAAAAGCCGCCATATAAACGGAGGATGGGCAAGTCTGTCTGTACATAGCCCTAAACTGTAAACAAAGGCGTGAAGATTTAACATTGGCTGCACTTATGAGGGAAAGGAAGTTTAAAGATCGGTATTTTTTTCGGAAGACGAAAACTGGATTATAAATCTGTTCTGTTTTATCACTGTGTCCTCTTTTAACGCTGTGCACCTGGGTACAGTGTAGATCCTTTTCCTCCCCTAGTACTTTGTACAGGTATAGAAGGGAGTCAAAATAACTTCCACTTCTGCCTTTCTTTCACCATTTAGTAGTCATTTCGGGTTTCCAGATCTCTGCGCTCTTTACTTTTTATGGAGTTTTGTGGGCGTCATTAAATGCAAATGAGCCGTATCAGGCTTTGCACTTTGAGTGAACAACATACACATGCGAGTACAAGATTTGGCAAAATTTTTACTTCATTTTGACTTAAGCAAACATTTACACATGGCTTTATTAATTGACTGATAAACGAGGCCCAAGTTGTGCAAATGCGTAAGTCAAAGTTGAGATAAAAGCCAACGGAAAATAAACGTATCCACAACCAGGAGCAAAGGAGATCTACCCTGTCCTTCATGTCCCATGTTTTCTGACAGGCACAGTTTATTCACGTTTGGTCTGAACGCTGTCAAAACCTTCACTATTATCAAAAAAAAAAAAAAAAAAAATCTAACTATAAACTTGTAGGAGACTTCTCTCTGCCTTAAATCCAGGATAAAATGACAAATTCTTATTAATAGCACAAATAAAGAGTGAAGATTTATTCTCTAGTCAGAATGCACTCACCTCATCTCCAACCATGTTCCACATTTGTACTAACGGAAGGCCTGTGTTATTGTCATAATTTGTGACCTAAAAACAAAAACAAAAATAAGATTTTGGTAGATAGATAGATAAATAAATAATCCAACATGAACCACATTCAGAAACACTTGCCTGTGCAAGCAAAGGTAGCCCTCGTGTCATCTCTTCCAGGGCAGAGTTGGCTTCAGCCGAGAAGCCATCCTCTCCTACAGAGGATCAGAGGAAGGCATGAGGCAGGTTATACAATGTGGGTAAAATCAATGATTTGTGCAACTATTGTCATAGTAACACCCACCAGGAAGAGGAGCGATGTTGTCCAATAAGACTTCTGTCCCTTGGAACGGTAACGTCACAAAGTCAGACCTGCAAGAAACAAATCATTTATGAAGATGAAAGCTAAAAACCTGAGGTGTCATACTTTAACACCAAGCAAAAGCAGCAGTAACCTAATCTGACGAAGAGTATCAATCTTCACTCGGTCGTAGCCGCCGTAGTCCACGTATCGGATCTCCACTTCGTTGGAATCCTTATAGAAGGAGATGACCTGCGCTCGCCACCACGCTCCCTCCACTGCAGGAGCCGCGCAGATCACACCAACTGGCAAACAGGAAGAGAGGAGAACAGACAAAATGCAGATTAGTCAAGAAGAAACACACAGTGGGAGTCCATGATTGCGAAAGGCTGAGTTTCTTACTTTCAGCAGGTGAGGGCAGGGCAGGAGTGCCAGGCTGAGAGTAACACAGGAACATCTGCTGGTCCAGACTGCGCAGAGCGTGGTATGTAGGGTGCGTGTGCTGCTGGACAAACACGTGGCCCGCAGAGACGATGTTCACCACTATCACCTCCACTGTTACGCCGTTAGGAAGCAGGAGCTTTAAGATGAACAAAAGCTTTCATTAAAAATTTTTTTTTTTTTTAATGAAGGTCCAGTTACATATAATGAGCACAAAAGATAAGCAGCTAACATGACACAAAAGTGACAACAGTTACCTTATAATGCTCATCTTTCATAGTTTAAAGCTACAAATAATTCAAACTGGTTGTTTTGTTTTGTTGCTTAGTGGAGCTTTTTAACTAATGCAATCTAACAGAGGAGACGTTCGCTTTGGACTTGACGCAGGGAGAAGAAACGCATACTCCTCTATCCACCCGTCTTTACATTCTGTTGTTGGCGTCGACTTCTCTATATGACAAGCTATGCCATCTGTTTGCTTAACAGACCTAATGTTTCTAGCCATGTAGCTAGGCTCCAGTCTGTCTTCAGCTAAATAATTTACATGAATGCATGTGGCTGGATAAACCGCAACAGACGATCTGCTACAGGAGCTGCACTATCATGTTTAAAAAAAAAAACTAGAGTCTGTGAACTATAGGCACTTTTTTCTTCCATACATTTTTTTTTGGCTCAGGTACAGTATCCCTATACCGTTTCACATCTGTTGTAGCGCATAGTATTTCTGCTATAAATGAAAGACCAGCAGAAACTTGTTTACAGCTCAGAGATTTTCAGTTTTTATTATAATAGATAGACAATCAGGCAGACAGGCGGGCAGACAGATAACCACAATAGGTCTATTGTGGTTGAATAAAACCATTCTCCTTGTTGTTACTTGTTGTGGAGTATGGGAGCTCCGAGTGTTGGTATGGAATCTCAGGCATAAGAGAGGCTGTGGGTCTCTCAGACAGACACAAACATGACAACAAAGAGCTCGTTGTGGAAAAAATAGTTTTGATTGATTTATATAGACTGTTTAATGGCATTTTTTTAAAAATTAGCTATTCTTGTACAGCTATTTGTGGCACAGCACCCCAACTGTTATCCAGGTTCCCCCCCACACACACATTTGCTCTGGAGTTTGCTATTCAAATAAAAATGCGTTTTAGTACATAACCTACAATGTGTATATTGATCCTTGCCTCTTATCATTTGTGCTCTGAACATGTCTGCATACAGATGCAATCTAAAACTATATGCAGCTTGTCTACCTGAGACAGGAGCTAGCACTCAGATGCAGTGACCAATAAATGAATATTAATGATAATGCTAATATATATGTAGGCTCCATATGCATGATGGGTAGAATATTAGAAACAGGAAAACACTGAGTAAACGGGACACCATTTTGTTTGGAGGTCACGTCCGCTACTCCACTCTGCAATCTTTGCATGAGATTTGGACAGTCTCCTGTTCAACGGTGTATTAGGAGATAACGAGACTGCAGTATGAATGTGCTGATCGGCCCATGAGGTGCAGGAAAATCCACTCGGTCACATTTCAAGTGAACAAATGATGTCTTGGTGGTGCAAGTTTTGATAGATTGACCAGTGAGAAAACCAGTTTGAGAGTGTCTGCTCTGAGAGCAGAGTGGAAAAATAATACAAATCCTGTTAGAGTGACTTTTACACTCTGTCATCCCAATGAAAGGCAGAAGTGATTTTTCTCTCTGGCAACAGTAGTAGAGAAATGAGAGAACCAGAGTGAATCTTACCCAGGAAGTCATGGGCAGGGAGGGCAGCGAGAGAGGCAACGATGGAGGAGCGTACAGGTTGGTCAGGTCCAGGTCTTTAAACTTCTTACCAATCAAGGCCAATGCTTTATCTACCTGTTGCTGGGTGCCTGAGAGCAGATAATATATACATTAGCCACACAGCACATTTCAAAGTGAACACCCAACAAGCTGGGTGGAACAAAAGATCTAGTGGATCAGCACACTTACCTTCTATATGGCAGATCTGAAACTCTTGAGTGTACGGTAGAGTTGAGATGTAGATCTTTGCACCAGAGCTCTGCTTCAGAAAGCTCACATACCTTCCTTGTTTTCCAATTAATCTACCAACTAGATGCTGCAAATGACAGATGAAGAGGACATCAGAGCAAAGTGAGCATTAAATTAATAAATAAATTAATTAATAAATGGACAAGTTTTTCATTCTTAACAAAATATCTTAAGACTCTTACAGGCATGGCTAGATTCAGATTTGTGGTTTATTTGGTCATATGCACATTTGTAGCTTGTACACAGGTACAAAGTGCAGTGAAATGAGATGCAGTTACTCCAAAGACTGCATACAATATGACAATGAGTATAGGGGTAATAGAGAGTGCAGACAAAACAAGAGCATACAAATAATATACTTGTGTGTGTGTGTAATATTATATATACACTCCTGAACAAAATCTTAAGACCAGGGAAAATATTACAAGTTTTCACACTTTGCACTGGTGGATCATAACCAGGTTGTAAGAACTTCTTCAAAATGCCAAAAGAAGAAACAAGAGCAAG
>CM074958.1:11685517-11696355 GCA_037577455.1 Pangasius macronema
CTTACAACCTGGTTATGATCCACCAGCGCGAAATGTGAATACTTGGAATGTTTCCCCCGGTCTTAAGATTTTGTTCAAGAGTGTGTGTATATACACACACACGTACAATAAAGTGACCTGTGTGTGCACGAATGTGCCAGGTGTGCTTTATGATCAGGTGCTGTGTGTGTGTGTGTGTGTGTGTGTGTGTGTGATATCACTTGCAGGGGAGCTGAAGGGAGGTAGTGGTCACGAGTTCAAGCAAACTAACTTAGGAACACAGCTAAGAAAACGTACACAAGAACAAAGATTTTTTTTTTGAGCTTACAATTATGCTTAAAGAAACTGTTGTTCGTTATGCTTAACACTATAGGTGGTAGAACTATTGTTATGCTTGAAGAAACTATTAAAATGTGTTAACTTCATTACAACTGTTCAGAGATTGGAACTTGATTCAACACCAAACTCACCTTTGGCACCTCTATTTCCCACACAATCAGCTCGGAGCTCTGTGTTTGTCTGGCCTGGCTGCCACTCTGCTGACCGTTTCCTGTCCCCAGAGCGGAGCAGCTGTCTACTGAATCCATACTGTTCACATCCGAACCTACATCAAGACATGGACATGAACACACAAACATAACGTTAAGTCAATCATGAGTGACAACTGAATTTTATTACTCATTCCATATTTATCTTTCAGCAGGGCTAACTATTTTCAAAAAGATCCCACCGAGCCCATACAGACTACTTTTTGCACCAGTATCCTTCTTTAAGCATCCTTGCATGAAACTACATGTGGATGATTTGCAGAAGTTTACTGCACAAGTCTGTGTTATACATTCTTTACAGTGCCATGAGTTAGACCCCTGCAAATGAGAAGACAGACTGGGGGTTAGAAAGGCCATGACAGTCTGCTAAGCAACACAAAGCACACAATGTAGACGTATTCCACAGACACTCTATACACACCAGGGCTCTAGAGATGTAACTGGTAAATCTCTGATGCGAGAAAGTGTCAGCTGGTAGCTGTAGATACTTTTTTAGTGGTGATCAGTAAACAGCACTGTAGTCAGTGAGGCTTGCTCTTTTAAATAACTGCATGCACTGTAGCTTGTCAGCAAGTCCACTGACAAGTCACAGATCTCTAGTTAACTAACTGCAGTTATCAATTTGTGCTTTCAATGATTTCTTTATATTTACAGTGGTATTGTAGACACATTTTGGAAAGATGACAGCAACAGTATCAACAGTATTTTACTTCCCACAGTACATATACATAGATCATTACATTTATCATCCCTTTTCATTGATACTCTTTATAAACGTCCTATGTACACTTTTTTTTTTTAACACATGTCCTGAACATTGACAATAAGGCTTATGTACTCAAATCTCTTAGCCAGCTTCAGCCTGAAACACTAACATGGTCAAACACAACATGTAAATTGATAACTCATGAAAACTCAGGATTCAATTTGAACAAAATTACTCAAAGAAAGTCACAGGCAGCAGAATGTAAACGTCACAGTTACTAGTGACGCATTGCTTTGATATTGGTATAGCGGCAAAGACTGGCCTATAACACATCAGAGAGAGTCCGCTATACTTTCCAACCATTCATGTATTTCATTACTAAAAATGAAGGACCTGCTCATAAACATAACATGTCTGTCAATGCATAACTTTTCAAACAAAATGTGCAGACTTCGCTTGATAACTAATTGCACACCAGACTCAACAAAGCTCAGTAAAATCCGCTTTACTATCACTGTCATTTATTGTGCATCCCTAAACAATTGGTGACGTAGTAGCTCACTGTCAAGTCCTTTAACAGCTACGTGTGTGACTGGTATAAACAAGTGCAATTAGGCTGAACAATGAATCATTTTTATCGTTATCAGTGCGAGTTACCATGAACACCCTGCACACGTGACAATCACTTTTTCAAGCACAAGCAAATAAGCGTAGGACTCAAAAAAGACCAGATACAGAGATCTTTAGTTTAGTTTAGTCAACAGACAAAAATGAGCAAGTCCATTAACCCCTCAGAGCACATCATGACTTTACAGAGCCTGTTGTGTTTGTGGCCTCGACAAAACTTTATGGCAGAAAGTGTTTGGCTGTTTATAACCAGCTTTGCTGTCTCTCTCACATCTTTGTTTTCACTCTGCATGTGTTTAAACGCGAGGCAATGGAGCGCTGAAAAGAAGTTAAAAGCTCAGTGACGTGTTCTAACCGGCAGCACTTTAATAAATGCCCATTTTAAAGCTGACAAACAGAAAGCAGCTTCCTGGATTCACAAGCCCCAACTTTTTTTTTTTTTTTTTTTTTTATAATATGCGAACGATGGAATTTTTGTTTAATGTCAGAAATGATGAACTGAGATGCTACAGCTTAAGATCATGTTTTATGTTTTTCATGAGATTTGCTGAAATACTCTGAAGCCTGATGAGATCTAAGAGAAGATAAACATTTATTTTCAGGTTCTGTGTCACACGCAGTCAGATACATTGAAATACTTTAGTCTAAATATGAATATATATATATAGTTTAGAATGACTAAGCTTTAAACTGGGAGTGTACTCTCAGTGCTGGTCCCAGTGCTGGAAGGGTTGCATCAGGAAGGGCATTCAGCGGAAAACCTGTGCCAAATCAACATGCAGACCAATGATCTGCTTTGTTGACCCCTAACCCCTATGCTATTTTTAAATATTTTAGAAGCACTTCAGATTAAAAAAAAAGAGGACAGGAACAAACACATAGATAAAAACATGACAAACAAAACCACAGCTTTTTCTATTCAGTTAATCTCATCCAATTACATGACAAACATAATAAATATAATAAAGTATAAATAAAATCAGTCCTAGACAAAAACAATCATGTCTCTTTATATATACATTTCCTGAATTATTTTTCCCCTTCAGAAGTCACCTTTTTTTTTTGCTGGCATCAGCCTGATACTGATCCCCGGTATCGAATCGGTACCATCTCTACTTTAGTCTTAATTTGTCAGGTGATATTCAACAACTTTATTGGAAGTCAATTTTTGTCTATCATCCAGCCCCAAGTGCAATATATACATCCAACACTTGAGTTACCAACCATCCGCATGAGTAACAATACTGATGGTGTTGACATATGCACACTGCAGACGTGACGAATAGCACGGTCAGTGGTATGCCTCTAATCTGAGCCCAGAATCTGTTACCAAATGAGTAACAGCACTCATGTAAAGAGGAGGAGTTCTAGGGGTTGTGGGTAGTTGACTAGTGACAGAAAAACTATGGTCTCAGATAATAACATTTTAAAACTGGAGCCTATACATTCAAATGCTATCACTTGTCTATTGTATGGGGCTCCTACTGAGAACACAAAACATAGCCAAGTTTATAGTAATGATGAGGGTGCCAAAAACAAAGCCAAGTGTGCCAATCCTGGAGAAAATGATTGAGAATTTGAACGATACAACTCTGGCTCCACATACACACCTTTGTTTGTTACAACTTAGTACCTACGCACAAAGGGTAACTAAATTCAGGACAGGTACTCAGCCACAGTACTTGTTAATGGAAACAACAGCAATGCTGAATCACGGATTTATTAGCACCTCTTGCTGTACTGCACAGTACATTAGAAAATTTCTGCATCAAAAGTTTTTTTTTTTTTTTTTTTTTTTTAGCAAATGCTGTAATAAAACAGAATGTCTTTAGGCTAGGTATAGATTAGAATCATTTAGTATACTTTCACGCTTGGCACTCAATCATGCTAATGCAGCATTTCCTATCTATGAGAACAGACTACAGGGGAGGCAGAAGGTGCTAGGCAATTTGAGATGGGACAAACAACTAGGTGCTTCAAAGATCAACTTATTTAAGTGCCAATTTAGGGAGGATCTAAGGGAGGATCACAGAGCAGCAGCATCTGGAACAATACACAATAACACAATAAATCATAGCAAATGATCAGTCCAACAGGTGCTTCCTTTAAACCATAAAACACACCTCACACCCTAGTGAAGACTCCTTCAATCACGCTTTAGGTGAGTCCGGAGAATCCAACTGGGGCAAGGGCATGAAGACACAGTAGATGGGGCACCAGTCCCACTTTCATTCACACCTAAGGGCAATTTTACTGTAGCCAATCCTACTGAGGTTCTTGGGAGATGGGAGGAAACTGGAGAACCCAGAAGAAGCCCATGCAGACACAAGAAAAGATTCACACTTCCCACCCTATTGTAATGGGGAAATGATTAACAACTAATAAATGTAAGCAGTAAACTTCAGAAAGATTAGAGAACATTATTTAAATGGATGTATGCTATGTAGACCTTCTGTACTGTGTGTTTTTTTCTAATCAGTTATTAGGAGAGTCATACAGTACACTTCATACATCAGAAATAAGGAAACTAACCTCCAGACTGATCAGCCTCTGCTTCACTGGTTCCATTCCTGAGAGCTTCCCCATTCACCTGTGCTAGCACACAGGTAGGTGTTGCCTTCTCCCCGCTCAGCACAGTCTCCTCTAGGACTGCTGAATCAGAGCTTTCCGGATGTCCATCACCTTTTTCCTCTGAAGTAGAGATCCCTGAAATCTGAATAAGGTCCTCTTTGCTGTCATGCACTGCTGATGACAAATCTGTGCTGATGACAAGGTCCTCGTTGCTGATGCCATCCTCTGACTGGCAAGTGCTACACCCAGAATCTTCTGTTCCCATCACGGCCTCTTCTTTCGCCTGAACCTTGGGCAGGATCCGAGTCGATTCTAACTGTCCCTGATGGTCACTGAGAGCAAAACCGTCCTGTGTCTCAGACTTCTCCCATACAGAGGGAGTGAGGCAGCCATTGATGACCTCCTTAGCAATCTGTGCTGCATGCTGCTCTACGTGATCTTTGTAGCCTTCAGAAGAGGAACCCACCTGAGCCACACACTCGTCTTCTTCCCTGACAATTTCCTTTCCGTTTAAAGTAGACGTGATGTTGTGATCATCAATCTCTGGACCCTTGCAGAGCTGAGACATGCAGCTGCTGACTGCCATGCCGTGCGCATCCTCTGGACCCTCACTGAGCTGGGACGTGGAGCTGCTAACTGCCATGACCTCCTGGGCAGCTGCTGAAATGACTTCAGTGATGAGACCGGCTGCAAGGCGTTGCAGCTTCTCCGTGCTGTCACTGCTCTCAACTGGGCGGCTCAGGTCTCCGTTCTCATGGTTCTGAACTTGTATGAAATCGTTTAAGACCGGGCTGCTGGTGGAAACTGGAACTGAGGCAGGAAGTATAGGACTGTCAAGACCAAGTGACTGCTGTGATGCAGCGTGAGTGTACTGATCCTCGGTCGCTGGTGAATCGACAGCCAGGTCATCTTTGGTGGAGGATAGACCGTCTTTTGCCAAATCTGCTTGGAGGTTCTCAGCAAATGGCACAGCCAATACATCATCAGCCACCTCTCCTTCAGGCTCTGGGCGCTCTGCTTTGGACAACTCCACAACCTGGCATATAAGTGGAGCCATTTCGTTTGCGTCAGTCTGCTGTTTGTCGAGTGTTTGATCCCAAGACTGCCCGAGTGAGCCAGAAATGTCCAGCTCTGCTTCAGAAGGCACCTGGGTTGATTCATTGCTTAGAACAACTGCCTCTGGTATCTCACATGGAGCATTCTCCTCAACAACATTTGATGGAGTTGAGGCTAAGATTGGAGACTTTTCCCTAACCACTTCAAGGCTGCTCTGTTGGGAGTCTGTAGTTGCAATGCTGCATGGAGGAGGAGTGCCCAGCTTTTCCACTACCACTGGGGAGCTGACTGGTTCTTCTACTGAGGTGCTTGTTGCCATTGTGTGTATCCGTGCTACAACCTCTTGCTCAACAGACACCGGTTCTTTGGCACTGGGTTTGTCTAAACAGGGTCTGCTGTGTGTGGTTTCCACCATTCCATTAGTGCCCTTAGCAGGTGAAGTTAACAGGCCCGCAACCGGTTCCTCCTCACTGTCATGGCTGGTGATCCGCGCTTTCTTGCGAGAAATGTACCACCACCAGCCTATGAGTGCAAGCACTCCAGGAAGTGCGTACGGGACAAAGGACCGAAACCTGAGTGGCATCTCCTGTGGATCCTAAGTACTGCTCCTGAGAACAGAAGAAGAAAGAATTAAGTAAGAGCACAGCAGCTAATAGTAACAGTAGTAATGCTCAATATGGTGTTATTAATTAACATCACATGTGGAAAAAGAATTCAGGCGCTTAGTTACAATAGTATATGAAATTACTCATGAAGTCCATTTGAATTGATTAAGCCACAAATTTACCATCTTCATAGTTCCCCCATTTCTAATACTTTACAACATTGGCAATGTATGCTCATTTAGAGTCAGTTATGAGATACGGCACATAGTGCAGGCTTATAGCATTCTTTGTATTGTACTATAATCTAGCTTTAAATGCAATGTCATGTCACAGCTACTTAATACTCATGAAAGCATGAATTGTAGATCAACCACTACATTTATTTATGATTAAATTACATGAAAATGGACAAAAAAAGTAAATTTATTATCTGGATAGCTATTGCAAAAAGGATTCATCTGAATTTATCAGCCTTTCTGTTAGAGGGGCCAGTCCAAACAGTAGTAATAAAGCTCCTCCCACAGCATTTCCCCCAACTTCTCAGAAAAGCATCAAAATGGAGACATTTCATGCCAGCCTTCATGACCACCACCACCACTAGGAAGATTCTGGTGTCCATGCTGGAGCAGTACTAGCAGGCCCACACATCTACATTTTAACCTAGCAGGCTGACTGGACTCCATGCTGTGCTCTCTGACCTGCATTCAGTCCATGTTAAAAAAGGATACCCAGACATGCCTTTCCTTAACTAAGCCAGAGAAGCCCAGCCTGTGAACAGAAAGGTATGCACTACAGGGGCAACATGTCTCCTCTCTTTATGGCTTCCACAGACACGGCATAAAGAGACACGGCATTTATATATTATAAACTTGGACTATGACCCCAGACAGATTTGCTGAAATGGAGACTGTTAACAGCATGGCACAGGGAAGGACACACACCATGTGTCATACCAGCATGAGTGTTAAAGTAAACACTGATGTGTAAAACAAACTAACCAAAGTGATTTTTCATCAAGCGAAAACTGGCATCACTGAACCACAATAATCCTCATAGTTAATAAATGACCTGTAGAATGACCTGAGAGAGATATTGTAATAGTTGTCAGACTTATGTGAGGCAAAGATATCCATGTCAAAACATACCTTAAATTCAAAACAAGTCAGAAACTGAAAATGTCAGGTTCAGACCCCTTCATCATAAAATCTTCCTCTCAGTGGTCAAAGATCACTTTACTAAGCTTATCTTCAGATTAGCTGTGATAGATGTACAATTAAGAGAGCGGTATGATGGGTTTTCTCCTCTTTAGAAAAGGCCCAAGGATATTTTGTCAGTCAGTCAATCCAGGGTGTTTAGGAAACTAATTCATGAAGATCAACTTCAACCAAACGTACCGTGTCCAGAAAGTGTGCGCACAAATCACTTGATTGCCAGCTTCTCAAGCGGCCCGTGGTTGAGTCACTTGGTCGTCTGTTGGGAATTTTGCATATGGCCATTTAGACATTAGCAAAGCACAAGGACAGCACTGGGGGTTTCGCTAACAGATCCTCTGTTGCTGCTTATCCAGTCACATGCATTTATGTGAATTATTTAGTTGAAGGCAGCTAAAAATAAATGACAAGCCTTGTCATTTCACAAAACAGGGTAAATACAATGAAAAATTGATTTAAGTCTGTGAAAAGTCTCTCTGGTCTGATTAGAAAACTGATGACGTGGCTTGTTTTAAAAAGTCAATAAAGACAGAATGCTTAAAGACAAACGAACAAAGGTTTGTGTTTTTTCTCCCTTCGTAAAACTGAAAAGAGGTGTCTCATCTGTTCGGAGGTCATGGCACTAGCCAAAAATGGTAAGGAGAAGCACCACTACAAAACAACAAAAACTGCTTCAAATTGTCTTATAGCCATAAACTAATAATTAATGGTTAATTAATTGAAAGGTGACTTATCACTATTGAGTCATGTTAAAGGCTTATATGGACCGTCACAAATTTTGGTTAAAGAACCCTGGGGTAGGTTTCGTGTCCACTCCACAGGTGTGTCAGAGTTATCTGGAGTAATATCTCAATAATTCTCACAGGACTCAATGGAAATAAGTCATTCTAAGTATTGTAATATTTCTAATTTCACAGCAAAACTGTTTCTGATAGTGAAAGGGTGATAGTTCAACTACTCGGTAGCAACATTAGCCAAAAAAAAAGGGGAGGGGGAAGGGGGGTTAGTGTATTACTAAACTATAGAAGTTATAACTGTCAGGCTGCGCGCACGCGCACACACACACACACACACACACACAAACACACAAACGCGCGCGCTCTCTGTAAGATAGCTATTCGTATTTTGGCAGCTGGAGCTCAGTTCACCTTGGCCGAGGTTAAATAAACGCACAGGCAGAGGGGAACATGGAGCCCGGTTTGGCTCTATGGCGGCCTGCACATACCGAGTCAAGCACCGCGACACGCCAACGTACGACCTTGAGGGAGATAACTAGTCCCACTAGGGTCACTGTATTTCTATAACAGGTTATAACGCTGCCATTTCGGCTAGGAGTGGCGTTGTAAGCTGCTTATTAGCTGTGTGATCTGCACTGAGATTATCAAACAAGCCCGCATGCTGAGGCTGAGGTAATGTTAATATGCGCACCCAAATACTAGCGACTGAGCTGCATAATTCGGCTTATGTTAGCTACCTGCTTTCCAAGACGAGTAATAAAATCACCTAAATGTGTTTCCAAGCCTTTAATATACTGTAAGAACAAAAGCAATACGAAGAAGTGTGTGAAAACCTACCAGAAGTGCGCCGTGCAAAACTAAGCCAGGCATGTGGCGCATGGAGTGGTAGCGTAGTGGGACTCCATGCACGCTAACAGACTAGCCGTCTAATGCTAACGCCAATATCATTCATTTTAAAAAAATCAGGAAAGCAAAATTTTGCTGCCAAAAAAATAACGACAAACTTTTGCACTAGATAGCAGACACGAAAAATGAGGTTTTAATGGTATAAAGTGTGGAGCTGCATGAGCGCACGGCTAAGCTAGCTGAATTTGACCTAGTGCGGGTTTATTGGAGTGGAGTAGGCCAAAGCACTGCGCGAGTGAACACAGCACCCAAGCGGCACCTGTCCACTACTAACCCGTGTCCTGACTTTCAACTATTACTGTAACCCCAGGACTACTGGATAACATTTGTGGTGTCTTGTTAATTATAGATAAATACCTAAAATGCAGAGAAATGCACCATGTCTGTGGATAAATGTCAGTCATTAGAAGACCGTTGAGATTTGCAGTATTACAAAAGGTTTCATCTGATGGTGCAGCGTTCACAAGCGCAGTGTTTCTGAGTTACAGCTCCGCTACATGTAACACGCGCTGTGGACCCTCATAGCACAGTCTTCTCAAATTTTATGCTAAAATCTGTTAAAATCAGTGGTTTTCCCTAATACCAACGATCTACGCAAGATAGCAATGCTATAGTCTTTATTATTATTATTATTCATAAGTCTATGACTAGGTGGCTAATTATCTACACGTGAAAGCATATTTTTGTTAAATTGTGATACATCAAATTAATCAAGACTCAGATAAAGTCCTCTTAGAAAGCCATACTTAGTTATATAAGAGTGCATATTTAGTTTATAAACGGCACAGTATTGTAAATGCTAATGATAAGTCTAAAATAGCAGGTGAGGAAAAGAAAGAAAGCCATGAACATGGTCAACGCCACATTTTGGGGATAGCCACACCGCTAGCTAAATAGAGGGCAACGCTAAGCCATTATAAAGACACTAGCTAGCAGGTTAGCTAACCAGCTAACAATCACTGTCCCATATTAGCGAGCACACAGTCCGGCCTCTCGGTCCTGCACCGGCGCTCAGCTCCATCTCACCGTGTTTGTGTGTCCTTCCCGCCGCCACTGTGAAGCGCACAGCCGTGATGAAGTGATGAAGCTCGGTTACTAATCCGCTACTCCGGGCCCAACACCATCCAAACGCGTCCCTGCTGCCGTCTCTGGTTCTTTCTCTCCTCCCCACGTGTTGACCGACCGAAAGCACGCTAAACAGAGCCGGATCAGCTGTTCAAATCTCGCGATAACCGCGCTTTTCCCTGCGACTCAGTAAGATCTCGCGTAACTTTGTTCCTAACTTACCGTCTAAGCTGCTATCACGATGAGTGATGATAATAATAATAAAATAAATTACTGTGATGATGATGATGATAATAATAATAAAATAAATTAATATGATGATGATGATGATGATTGGATGGCCAAGCACCACAGGTGCATAGGAACCCTATTGTTATTCTGTTTTTTTCTTCTTCTTCTGGCTATGGTGTCTATGGCAGCCCATAGAACTGTCTGGTAAAAAGTTGTGAAATTTGGCACACAGATTGGGGAGGGTCTAAGGAACATTCTGACCAAATTTGGTCCAAGTGTTGCCAATTCTCTACCGCCACCAATGGGCCACAAATTTAGGCCTAATTTGGAAGTACATTTTTGGTCATAATTTTTGAACTGTGTCCAGAATTTAAAAGCCAAAATTAACAAAAAAAAAAAAGAAAGAAAGAAAGAAAGGGGTAAAATCCCTGTATTCCCTGGGTCGAGATGAGTTCAATGCACCCTATGAGGTCAGTTTCCTCCTAATTAAATTTTCCGCCATCTTGGATTTTGACAAAGAGTTTTTCTCTACTCCTACTACAAATTTTTTCTTCCAATCATCACCAACATGGCACACATCATCTTCAGAGTAAGCC
>CM074958.1:11696455-11733510 GCA_037577455.1 Pangasius macronema
GGTCAAAACAAACATCATGAGTGAAACTACAAATCACTCTTGAATCTTTGCCTAAAGTTTTGGCTCTGCTTTCCTGTGATTACTCAGGTAACAATTGTCGCATGTCTTTGAATGTGTGGGTCACTGAGTCTGGGTGCTTGGCCCCCGAAAATGCTGCTTTCAGCTTTAATTATTATTATTATTATTATTATTAGTAGTAGTAATAGTAGTAGTAGTAGTAGTAGTAGTAGTAGTATTTACTCATCAATCTTCCGTAACCATTTTATCCTAGTCAGGGTCACAGTGGACCTGTAGCCTATCTCAGGAACACTGTGTGCAGGGCAGGAACACACACTGAATGGGAAACCAATCTCTCACGCACTCATTCACAATTCTGGACAATTTAGAGTCACCAGTCCATCTATTGACATGTTTCTGGAAGTTGGGAGAAAACTGGAGAACCAGGCTAAAATGTAGAACTTGGAGCTGAGAGGCGGCAACGCTAGCCACTTATTATTAAGTAGTAGTAGTAGTGATAAACAGTACATAAAATATACATGAAGATGTTTAAAAGGTAAGCAAAATATCAGTCGATTTTAAAATAAAATCCTATTTGAAAATTACATTATAAGTTGTTTATGACTGTCAGTACTGCTCAGGTTCCCTAAGGAATACCAAAAACAGTATCAAGTTTGTGAATTTTGACATATGTATGTGAAATTTAGCACAAAACAAGACTATCCTTTAAAAACTACTGTTTCTTTCTTTTTTAAAAAAAATACAGATAGGACAGTATTTATGAATTTTAAATGAAGCTTCCTTTCATATCAAACTTTGTGTAATTTTAGTTCTACACTGAATTACCTTTGCTGACCTGCAGAAATCTTACCTGAGGACGCAAACAGCACACAACACACAACTTTCTTTCTATGAAAAGTATAGGGGAAAAATGTATTGAATTTCAAATAGGTTAAACACACTTTTAAAAACTACTTTAGACTTAAGAATGCCATGAAAAAAATCAAGCTGGAAATACAGAAATAGGAGCTGTAGCATAGAAAATTAATATTGATTATGTGCACCATGAATTACTCGATAGGTAAACATTTTACTTGTGTGTAGATTCTATTCCTTAAATCTGCCATCTTCTACAGCCTGGTTTTCTTAAGCAAACAGCTGCCAGACTATTAACATAATTAAAAAAAAGACCAAGGAATAAAGAAAAAACAACAGAATTATTGTTCATTTAGAAAAACTGTCTAGTTATTTTGGTATTATTTACTTGGAGACTGTCAAACCTATATAATTAGATTGAAAATACAAACCAGCAAAGAAAAAGAAAAAAAAACACACTTAATGCACTTACTTGATATCACTGTGACAGGGTAGTGGACAACTTTTATTATGAACACAGGTATAATTAAATTGCCATGTTATACATGTACAGCAACTAACTGCTTTACAAAAAAGCAATACAATGTTTTATTTACAATCATATAACTTCCAATTTTACACAAAAATATTTACAGATGACTAATGTGCTGTTTACAGATGATTTGGTGCAATTAAAATGCAGTAAATGCTTCAGACCAACACAGTTTTGCATTATAAAATACACATTGTTACCTATTTTCAATGTACGCAGAGTTCTTTAACCACAAATCGGTATGGAAATGAGTAAGACGCTTGCTAACGTCATAGTTCATACACATTTCAAGGGCAAGCATGCTACGAATTAACTGATGTGCAGGCAGAAAACCATCATGCCTGCATCCATAGCTTTAGATATTAGACTCCTGTAGATCCTGAGAATTCAGTTTAGTTGTGTCCTATCAAATAGATGTGTGGGATTAATGAACTTGAGGGACAGAGAGGGGATATGACAGGGTTAAACTGACTCATCCTTACCCATGTCAGTCCTCTATGTGGAACTGACATGTTCTAAAGAATTAAAAGTGACCCTGCAACTGGTATTACCAATCTGTCAACCAAGTGAGAGAAAAAGGACAACACTGCAAAATCACCAACTGAGAAGAGTAATACTGTATCACCTTTAAAATGACTGCAGTTTTGTATTGACACTGGTATAACACATAAGAAGCATAAAATACTGAAGTTATAAAGTATAGACAATGAAAACAGAAAGATTAAAAAAAAAAAAGGTGATGAAAATAACTGCAAGACAGGTTTGGTCCCAATTCAGAAGCAAAGCATGAGCCACTGTTATTAATAATGAACAACACCCATATGAGATGAGCAAACCATTTAAAGCCATTTGTTCAAGGTTGAGTGGTTGAAAAACGGGAATAGTGGTTGAATAAACTGACCACCGAATCTCAATTAACAAATAACTTTGGTTTTCTTAAACAAGAACTCGGTAATGCATTTGGTAGGTGCCCTTTTTAGTGTTAAATTTCCCTTTAAAAACAGTCGACAAGACGAAAAGACCTCCTTGAAGGGAAAAAAAAGCTACAATGGTAAATTGGCAAAATAATTTTCACCTTTTCCTCTTTAAAAAAAAAAAAAAAAAAAACAGTAGGGAAAGGGCTGGAGGAATATGTTAGAGAATATTGCACATAAATCAGCAAACCTCCTCAGGCCTTGACCTTTCCGCTTAATGCACTGTGGATTCTCCACTGTAGTGGCATTTGTAGTTGAAAATGTAAATAAATGGCACATTTGTCCTCATGTGGGGACAACAGACATGTATGCACATCTAGAAGAAAGCCTTTCATATGATCATGTATGATATGTAACAAGCAAAAGAAAAAAGGCCATACGAATAAGACGTGTCCTACTCTCCTTATTGCAATCTGTGTCACCATGACTCGCTCGCAGTGCCCAGAGAGCTCTGTACTGCTTTGTTAAACGCTTTCTGACTGAAGGGGTGCCGCCAGCAGAGCACACACACACCATGTCATCTCCATCTCTTTCTGTCTTATGCCCTTTAAGCACACAAACAAAAAAACAGACGCAACACCATATATTCACAAAATCATTTGAAATTACTTTTGCTCCCAAATGTCATTTTGCTATGCTCAGTATTATGGGAATTTAACCATATACCACTCGTCAATATTATTGTTCTTGTCAATATTGTTATTTAAATGACATGGTTATAAAGTCATTGGTGATTATAAGGGATACCTTCACTGATTGAGTTAGCTAACTTCACAGAATAAATATGTACAGTAAATGCAGCAAGTAATGATACCTATATATTTGAAGATATGATTTTTTTTTTTTTTTTTAAACAGTGCAGCAATGTATGGACATATGTATAACATGAAGAACATTTCTCAATAATTAGTACCTGTTTTCCCCTTCTTCAGCTTATCTTACAAACTATACACAGCTGGTAGACCTGACAAAGGCACACAATGGACAAAACAACAACCCAAAATGTGTGAGCATCGTTGTCATCATCATACACATTGTTTCCATATATATATATCTGCTCGTCATCAGAGTGACATCTGATGGCAGTCCGGATTTCAAGCTTGTTGATAACAAGGGTCTCTGAGGACCTGCGGATTGAATCGTCCAGGACAGATGGACCCAGGTAAATCCTGACATTGAGGCCTTTGTTCTCCACAGTCAATTTGGTCAGGTGTTGTAGTGGTTATTTAAGTCTGCCACTGGTTTTATAGTCTTTCAGACTCCACCCACCATTACAGGCCTTCAGACGTATAGCCCCAAAATCTCAGAACATTTTAGAGCAAACTTGTTCTACAGTCTGTATAATCTTCTGCTGATACTAAAGATTAAATTAACACTGTCTTAATAACCACGTGGGTTCCTTCTTGTTCCCCTGACTTTCAGAGTGGAAGCTGAAAAGTCAGTGGGCTGGAAAAGGACATGAACTGCAGGTTTACAACTTTTTCTCTTCATGCACCTGTAAAAGCATCTTGACTGATTCTAAACAGCAGTGCTGAGATCACACTCCGCTCATGCAAACATCCCGCGCAGGTAAACGCTAGTCTTCTGGCTTCCACACCAAACTAAGGTCAAACTAAAGCAGTTCTCTTACTCAGGAACCATCTTAGACTGGAGAACATGGAACGGAAACAGTTTATGAAGGATGGTTAATGCAGCCTCCTGAATGCCGAGTCAGGTCTCAGAGCGTGCTCAGACAATCTTCTTGATGCTGGTGCGTTTGAAGCTGCCAGTGCTTCGCTGTTTCTGCACCTGGCTGGCTGAACCGTGACGCGCTCTGCCGCTGCTGCACAGGCTGGAGGTGGGAGACAGCTCCACGTTCTCCTTGTCAATTCCTGCAGGAGAGAGACAGCGGGTCAAAGCACCTGCCTTCAAAACCCACAAACAGCACACGCACAACTGTACGGAGATACAAAAATCATTTGGGCATTTCCACATGTGTGTGGTGACCTAGGAAAACCCTTATTAGTCATATTTTGACATTTTCTACTATATATAGTTCAGAAAACTACAAGATTTCTTAAACCGAAATGTTTCTCTTTTGAATGTATCTCAATCAGAAGTACCAGCATTTTAAAGTCTGTCCGTTTACGTGCTATGGCATGTAACTACCCAAACAACTTGATCAGTGCATGACATACACTTTGTGAGGCAATCCCACTTAGCTAGCACGGGTTTAAGACCTCTTTAGGCTGACTGCATTTACAGCTGTGTTTGTTAAGCTGGCTCATTACTGACTCATTATCATCATGTGATCTGTTCAGACAGGCAGCCATAGCAAGGTTAAAAAGTCGCCTAAATAAATACATTTTCAGGTTATTTTGGTAAAATACAGTATATTTATGTTTTCTTAAAGCAGAGATGTCAAAGTATTTTACTGTCAGATAAACTCTATCTTGGTCAAAACCAGATATTTTATCATTTTTGTTTGTTTTCCAGAACATCTACCAGATATTCCAGACCGAGAGACCGAGAGAAAGGTGTTTGGTGTTGAATCCCAAATGCTTTGAACAGTATAGTGCACTAGACATAGCCCCAAGAATCCCATTATGTTATTCCCTATGCAGAGAGCATGTTTATTAATAGGACATCACTTGGGATTACACCTGACTGTTGGAGAGGTTAAACAAAAATAATCCAGCATAAATACACAGGATGGATGATTACTGTGGATAAGTAGATATAAGCACGGTCCACCAAAGCGTAGGTCTTTCACAGAGACATTTAACTTCTATATAATGTAATACTTTTAGTTTCTTTAGTTTAAATTTCATCATTTACACAGAACTTCACCACTGCTTGTTTTGAAATGTTATCACTAGATTAAATTTCTTACGGAAGTCCAAAGTCCAATTTTTTTTAAATAATTTTTTTTTTTCAGGTAATATGTTTTTTGACTAATCACATCTGTTTACAACTATTACTCAAAACACAAGATTACTGCAGTGCTTGTAAATATGTTGGTCTTATTATTGACAAAAAATTTATTTCGCTCAGGTATCAGATTTCTTTATACGTGCGCACACACTGAAGTATGGAATCCACAAACTGACAAAAACTCAAGAATATAACTTAATACAAAAATTTAAAAATTGAGTTTAAAAAAAATCTTTATTTCCTGAACTCTAAGTCAATAAAGTAAACAATTAAAAAGCTTAATAATTAATGAAAAATAAATTATAAAAAAATCTAAAAACTGAAAAGTCTACAAATTCTATTTATTTATAAAACTAATTCAATCGAAAAATTCAAGATGATACTTTTCAGAAATGTCTTTAGATTGGAAACTAATCAATGATTAATAATACGCTGTATTACTTTTTATACTGCATGTAGTTTTTAGGCTCTGCACCTTATCTGTTGAGCAGAGTGTGAGTCACTGCTTAATAAAACCTCAACAGCATTAATAAAGCACTAGAGTTTATGTAGATACAGACTGATACCTGCTCTGCGTCAGCAGCGAGAAATCTATTCCAATCGAGACGGATTTGGCAAAAAGATGGATTTTCCCTCATTATCATATAAGCGGGAAGAAGATAAGAAAAGATTGCACGAATAAGACAGGAAGTGGATAAATGGCTGGACATGCTGAAATCTTAAAACAGGGAAACTAAGAATTTGAAGAATAAAAAAAAAGGACAGTAAATGATAAATGAGCGCACAGGCGTTTTAGTTATTAAAATCGGAGAGTACAAACTGACTGGTTGCCTAACTAAAACAAAACTGATTCTCTGCTCTGAGAACACACGTCAGTGAATAAAACTCCTATTTGCAATAAATGAAGGAGTAATATAAAGTTTTTTTTTCTTTATTCTACAGACTGAGATAATATAATCAACACGTTTTTCTTTTCTGACTCACTGTATAGTCAATTTTAAATTCAGTTCTATTTCTGATTAATTAGCTAGCCTGTTAATGACTTTTGTCCATACTCAAGTAGTCTGGCTTTAAACCACATTAAATACTAGTATTGACCAGAAGGTGGTGCAAGACATGACTTCTGCGATGATGAACAGATCTCGCTGAGGAAGTGCAAACCCAGAAATCTACAAACACGACAACCTTTTAACACTATTCAAAACAACACTGTCAAATTACGCAACATTCTTCCTCAGCCATGCGATCTAATCAACACACAGACAGAAAATTAAGAAGTGGTTGTGTTGTTCTATCATTACAAACTAGCTTCCCTTCATCTTTTTCAGAATAAGCAGCAAGGTAAAAGGAAGTGGCACAGCAGCAAAGGGTGAATACCTGGGAAGACGAGGTGTGGTGGGAACACAGCTGACTTAGAGCAAGGCAGAGAGGCTTCACACAGGCATGCACACATACACACAAAGGAGTGGAAAAGAAGGCAGACATGAGTGATATTCACAACTCAAAACAGAAGCAATGAATGAAAGAAACAGAAATGAAAAACCTAAATGAATGAGCAGCCATTTAAGATCCTATATGAACAATGAAAGGTGGATCTGACTGGTGATGTTAAGCAGTCTGAATCTTAGGCATTAATTAGTGTAAGATTTAATTGTTAAAAAAAAGTAGTTTAAACAATAAGAATCTAATCAATCTATGATGGATTCATATTGAGCGTAAAATCAAATATTGGGGGAATACAAGTAACTGACTGCTACTGACACGAATAACTCTAGAGACTCATTTTTAACTGGCCACTTTGAAACATCTGTACCACCAAAAAAAAAAGAAATGTAGATTAGTGATAGTCACTTAAATCAGTTACCAAAGTGTGCAAACTATAGAACTGGACATTAATTGCCCACCACAGCTCTATAGTTTAGGCTTGTACCAGCGGTTTTCGGTGGCATCTCTTCTGCTGTCCTGGCATGGGACAAAGTTGGGGAGCGTCTATAAACTATGGGGCCCTCTGAATTGACAGCATGTCCCAAATAAAGAAGAGAGAGTGCAGTGAGGTTAATGTTGATTTAAATGCACAGATGAGAATGCGCACACACATACACACACACACATACACACACCAGCTGTTTTGCATTACGTTGTGAGAGATATTGTGAACATCACTGGCAGGTTAGAGGCAATTCATGACGATGTCTAGAGTGGGAGTGTAGCAAAGGCAGCAAACACAAACAAACATAATACAACAGTATCCACACCTAAAGACAATCATCTCAGCTGTTAAGAGAAACAGTTAACCGTGCATACACCTGCTCCTGTATGCGAAGTGAAGTGAAGTGACTTGTGGCCAAGTATGGTGACCCATACTCGGAATTTGTGCTCTGCATTTAAGCCATCCAAGTGCACACACACAGTAGTGAACACACACAGTAGTCAACACACAGCAGTG
The DNA here is from genome assembly GCA_037577455.1 of Pangasius macronema. Taxonomy (NCBI): domain Eukaryota; kingdom Metazoa; phylum Chordata; class Actinopteri; order Siluriformes; family Pangasiidae; genus Pangasius; species Pangasius macronema. The sequence continues at coordinate 11,704,194 of CM074958.1, forward strand.
GGCAGCCATTTTAGCTGCGACGCCCAGGGAGCAGTTGGGGGATCGGTGCCTTGCTCAAGGGTCTCACCTCAGTCGTGGTATTGAAGGTGGCAGAGAGNTCGGGTTACAAGTCCGACTCTCGAACCATTAGGCCACGACTGCCCCGTGCATGCATGCAGAATTTCTGACCTGGTGAGTGCTGTGAGGTCGCCAACGAGGTCATGGAGTTGGACAAATTGAGGTTGGCAGTGATGCTCAGCTGGCTCTGAACGATGGGTGGATATGGAGAGGTTGGCGTTCGCTGGGACTCCTCGCCTCCTTCCTCTTCAATGCCCGGAAGGTAGGTATCAATCAGAGCATCCAGGAACTTGACCACTAGTTCAGCATAATCTGGGATTTGGGTTTGCTGCAAAGTGAAAGAAAACAAGCCACTTTTGCAGAAGGTGCTACACACTTGTTGGTCACATTGTAGACCGAACTAAACGGATGGAGTAATTGATCCCAAGCCACTCAACAGACTGAAGGATCTGCTGTCTGACTTCAGTTTAAACAAGAGAGATTGACTCTGCTGTCTATACGTCAGCAGGCCACAGAATGCTTCTATTGTAAGTGAAGGCTATAGTGATATTGATTCTCTGAGCAATAAACAAATCAAACCTTTTCTGGCATAAAAGTCATACAGCAAAACTATAAATGAGGAGGAAAAGTCTGGAGACACTATTCAAAGACATAACTGCTTAGCAGGCTGAATTTCCTTCCTAAACCTCTTTACGGAAATTAATGGCAAATATAAGAACGATTAATCATACCTTAGAGAAGGGGCCAGCAAACCTCCAAAGTCCATTAAAACCGAAGCCTTCAAGAGATGGTGATGGCAGCAGGACAATGACAGAACATGAGAGAGAAAGAGAGATGGGCCAGAGAGACGAGGGGGAGCAGAAAGCAGAGGAGGGATAAAAATGGTGCAGTCAGCATAGCCAGACAGCCAATAAATTAGTTTAATTTAAAACTAAATACCACTTAGCCTCTATTAGATATCCACTGACTTTTTCCAATTAAGAGACAGAAAAATACATTTCCTCCAATGTATTCATAAATGAATATTTAATATACACAGTGTAAAACTTTTAAAGCTGAATTTTCAAATGAATTTTTTTTACTCTATCAAAAAACAGAAAGAAAAGGCCTGGGATTAAGAGAACATTAAGAATAAAGTCAAGTGCGAGGTCTTTCTTTACTCTGCAGACAGGAGGGCTGGTACTGAGGGGGAGACTCCTCGTGGTAGACCACGCTCTGGACGATGCCGTGGACAGGGTTCAGGAGGTTGGGGTCCTGGCACATGGACAGCAGCGTACTGATCTTGGAGTCCAGCAGATTGTGCCTGTTGCAGTAACAAAATTAAAAGAAATGTTTCTTTACAAAGTCCACAATGAGCCTGTATAATACTGTGTGTGTGTGTATGTATGTATGTATGTATGTATGTATGTTATATATCACACACACACACACACACATACATACATACACATACACTTTAGGCGTGGTGCGACATATCCCGCCACCTGCTGCACTACACACATCGATATGGTTGATGGTAGAACAATATTTACTAGGTGGCTCATTTAGTGTACACAGATTACAGATGATCATTTCATAATGTAGAACCACTGAGGAAACTGAGCAAACTATATACCACCTCACAGTTAAACATGTAAAGATAAAATAAAGACTCCAAACTAAAATGTTTACCTCTGATGTACCACAGCTCATTGCTTAAACATTTGCTAATGACTTCACTTTTTGTCTAGGTCGAATACACAATGTACTACATCAAAAACATTATTAGGACAAGATATGAACTATGGCTACACTGTTGTTCCCTCTGAGGCAGTTCATAAACTCTCTTCTCTTAGTCTGAATTACTGCACTTAACTAGCAAATTAGCTCAGCTCACCCTACTTCATTACCTTACACTAGCTACCGGTCTAGTCAATGAGGTTTCCAGTCGACCAAAACACACGACTGGGCAAGCACACTGGAACTTCCACTTTTCCAATGGGCTAACTAATTTATCATTCGTCTACTCATTTTCTGTATAAATTGCGTATGCTCATTCTATCACATTTCCTACAGAGCATTCAGAAACTGATTATTTCCTGATTGTTTTACTGATTATGATATCTTTCGGAACAGACAGCTTCACAGAAGAACAGCAGAAAAAAAGCTTGACTCGAGAGAGACTGTTTTCTGCTGCTATAATAACTGCTATTTTACGCCATCCTGTACCTTTAAACAGACAAGAATGAAAACTGTCAAGCACTCAAGCCACAGACCCACAGATTATATAAAGCACCTAGCTCAGTCAAGCCAAGCAGATGAACGCTGCATGACAGGCTGCAAAGTACTCAATGCCTCCTCTCCTTAGAGCCTACAGTAAAACATTTCCATTCATGGGAAGTCCAACACAACAAGCTTCAAAGCTCATTAAAGTCTCTGCAGGTGAGCTGTCCCTTCATGCCTGTCAACCTCTCTACTTGCTGTGCCATATGGGTAAAAAATGTAAATGTAATGTAAATGGGTAAGGGACACTCACACCACTGGGAACACCTTTGGAAAGACCACACTGGCTTCAGCCAGATACTCGTACAGAATCCTCTGGTGGAACTCATCAGTTGAGTACTTCACTTGTGTGGCCTGTAACAGAAAAGAGACCTTACAATATAAACGACATATGGCATTGAACACAGCGCTTAATAGCACTTGACAAATCATCTATCAGAATATGAACAAATCTTCTTAAAATGCACTAGTCTATATACATGGTTCTCAAAGATAATACTTCCACCATTATCAGATATATAGTTACTAACCTGTTTGACTGGTTGCTTGAATTAATTGAGTTTAATCCAAACATCAATAACTCAAAAACAAGTAAACTTATAAATAATATCGACTTGGGCCTAATGTGTTCTGCCATGGTTAAGGTCAGGAATATATTTATTTAAAAATAAATAAATAAATAAATAAAATAAAAAACCTGCTCCAAAAAATAGCCAGAACATTACTGTACACATTTGAACAATAAGTATTATTTAAACAGATGGATTATAAAAAAATAAAAAATAAAAAAAATGAGGGGTCTGTGGAATTTATTTTATAGTTTTAAAAAGTCTGAAACCCTGGTCCATGTGATCATGTCAGAAGAAGAAGGGAACGCTAGCAGACAGAAAAGGTGGAGAGCAGAGAGGGAAGGAAGTAGACCTGGCCAGAGTTTCTCACCAGCACAGTAAGGAGCAGCATTTGGATCTTGGGGTCAGTGAGCACCTCCTCATCCAGCAGCACGTTGGACTCAGACACAGAGACCTTGCGCAAATGGGAGTTGGCTATTCTTTGTGTCTCTGAAGGGGGACAGTGCAACATTGAACTACTGCATTCACTCCGTAAAGATATAACTAATCCTCAATTTAGATATATCAACTAAATTGTTTTCCAATTAGGTTCATATTACTTGATTATTTAGGTCTCATTATATCATAAAATAAAAAATGAATAAAAAAAAATAAAAATAAGATCATAAAAACTGACTCAACTTACTACCTAGAAGTACTGGGTAGAGAAAGTATCTAAAGATCACATCATTCGTTTATTATGTGCAGTCATGCTCAGTTCCCTGATAAGCTGCACTAGGCTCTACAAAAGTCTTACCAATGTCGTAGTCATTCTCAGCCACCCGCCTGATCTTCGGAGGAGTGGTGATGCCCGATTCCATCTCTGGTCTCTTTGGTGCTTTGGAGTCTGATATCAGATGGTCAAAACTCTTCCTGGTGCCTAAGGTCAGATTTAGAGATTATTAAGGATGGGAATAAATAATTAAACAGACAAGCTATCCATTCACCATTCATCCTTCACCACTCCATGAACTAAACATTAAACCAGCCGGAAAAAAAAACTGGTATACGTCCAGTAATCCCAGAGGTATTATGTATCAGTTAACACTCGACACTCATAAAAAGGCAGTAGTATGCATAGTTACCCAGTAGCTTCTTGGCATTGGCCTGTGAGGGCTGCCCCATATCGACACTCATGGACTTGCGGGTGCGTGGGCTGGTCTGCCCCATTGTGGGATAATACGCTGCCAAGTAGCGTTCTGATACTTTGGGCGATGTCCATGGCTGACTCTCCTTTAGTGGCCTGCCACGTCAGAAGGACAAAACAATAGACAGGCTTAAAACTTATAAATAAATATTTAAGTAAATGCTGAATCAGAAGATCTCTCCCAACTAAGGAAGGTAAGTGATATCTGATTAACAATAGGTCTTATAGTGTCCAGTTTATACCACTATTATACGTTCAAGCTAATAATACTGTCTGTTAATGAGTCATCTGTTACAGACACATTGATCATTAGACACTTGCAAGAAATCCTTCAAAACAGCCAGTAACTGGAAACACCTATCCTATCACCTACCCCGAGCCCAATGTTACTTAACCAAAAAAATCAATCACCCAAGCATTTAAATGGTGAGACTCAAAAAGAAGGATGTAAATAAACCTCCACAACACGGGTTTTACCGGTGAAGTGATGTTTGCCTTAAATGTTAGCTTATAATAATAATTAATACTGTGTTTGTTGCAATGTGACAATAAGACCAAATCCAATAACTGGAAATGAATCATGGTCAGCTCAAATAACACGGGGGTCAAATAACACAGGAGGAGAGACGATTATGAAATAATGCTATACAGAACATATAAAAAAACATAATTGGCATCTAGCAATTTGAAAACATTTCAAAAAGGTAGAAGAAGAATACTCCAGTTAAATGACATCCTTTTCAGTGCTGCCTGGTTCTATTTAAAACCATTAACAATAAAACAATAAAAGGTCACACTTTTGTTAAACTGGCTGATGATCTCACCTGCATCCAGGCTCAGGGTGATAAACTGAGTAAGTGTCCACAGGAAAGTTCTCCATGGTAACGTCTGAAAGAAGCAAAGACTTCCTGTGTTTGAGACTGCAGCGACTGCGCACCTCCTCGGACACCGTGAGCAGAGCTGAAAGAGTCATATCCACACGTTAAAAACAGGACAAATGATTGTGAATACAGTGGGAGGGTTTGTTTTCTTTTCCCCTCACCTGCCAGGTAGGCCACGCTCTGAGTGTTCACTTCAAATTTGTCACAGTTGCGGTGTTTTCCCACCAGACCCAGGAGCGTGTGGAGGATACGCACGGTTCTTGCCACCGTGGTCGAGGATGGATGTCTGTAACCTTCAGACAACAGGGAGCAGAACCAAAATATATATTCATTTAAAGAACATATCATCACTTTCTCTTTCTGTCTTAATATTTAAGCTCTATGTAGTGTAGGGTTCCTGTTCGAGAATAACAAAGCCTCTTGGTGTAAAGAAATGCAAGTCAGCAAGTACAATAGCACAGTGAATAATGAGAATTAAATGCACAGCAACCATCAGTAGATGTATATAATAATCCTGCTGAGGGTGAACTTAATGTTGCTTGTGTCATCTTTACCTTTCAGCAGATGTCCCACTAGTGCAAAATTGAAGTTGGAGTTGAAGTTAAGGCCAACAAAATGGTCCATTTGTTTACAATCCCATTCTAGAGGCTTCCGAATCTCCATAAAGACCTCCTCAGGACTCTATAAAACAGAGAGAAAAGACTTATAGCATATCAAATCCATAAACCGGAACTAAAAGCTTTAGTCAAGTCAAGTTTCAGTGTTTTGCTACACAAATGTGTATATATATTTTAGTATACAAAAGCAGACCTAAATGGTTCATATGGTGTGTGCCTCTCTGTGCGCATGTCTCTCCTTCTGTGTGTAATACCTTGTCATTAAACACCCGGAGGCTGTCGAGTGTATGCAGGTTCTGCTCCAGCAGTGCAGTCCCAGCTGAGTACAGATTTACCTCATCCAGCTGCAGCACTGCTACTGCCACCCAGAACAGAGCCTTGTGCATGGGAGAGTCCTGAACACACACACATGCACACGCACACAACTTAACGTTTAGTCACACTGCAGTCTGACATACAATACTGTCCAAACCTTTCAACCTTCAGAGCATTCCAGATTCTATAAGAAATTAGTGTTCCTCAGATATGATAAATGTCAATAAATGTAATACAGCTGATAAATGTCAATGTAGCTATTATGTGCTTTGTAGTGGTTAATGTTTTGTCTATTTGTTATACATTTAATTTTACCCTTGTTTAGAGTTAAAAAAAAAAAAAAACACTACTGACTAACATTGTAATTGTTTCAGCAAACACGGCTATAACTTGACTAATATTTTGTCAATTCTGTGTGACAATATGTATTTTATCTCCAGCAATAACAGTAACTTAAAGCACCACAGTACCTGACTGAGGAGGGGTTGGAGCTTGGTGAGAGCGATGACCGTGGCTTCAATGAGAACCTGACTGTTGTAATTATCTGGCCCCTTTAAGCAGCTCTCCAGCCCCTGCAGAGGAAAAGCATTAATCTGGCTGGCCAGTGAAGCATAGCACCAGCAGCTAGAGATACAGTAAATGGCCCTACAGCAGTCTCAACAGCACACTGCATTCTGCAGATAGGAAGCATCTGACACTAACTGAGAAACAAACAGCCTCTTTAATCTCCCCCAAGAAAGGAGTACAAGTTACACAGCAGTGACTGAGCTAAAGAGTGACCATTATTAAAGTGCAAGTTTGTCTAAAGAATGACAGCAAGTGACTCAGCAATATTAAGACTAAGTTTTCCAAATTATCGTACGAGTATGAAATAAAGTAAAATACATTTGATGTAAAAGAAAGAAAGAACAAAACACCACCTCTTTGTACTAGCAACTAGTTAAAACTGGCTAAAATTAGTAAGGAATACTACCTCACTATTGCAGTCATAAACCTTTAAAAAATAAATAAATAAATAAAAAACCCAGCACTGAGAAATCATTAAAACACACCCTGAGTCCTTAAAGGAAAATTCTACCCGGAAACATATGTTTATACTGAACCATTTGTGATGTGCTTAGTGGTTCTGGTGCTAATTTGTTGGTTAATGCTCTATTTTCATTATTCCTGGGAGGAGTTAGTGGTTGTGTACCACACTGACATCACAGGATCACAGGGGGACAGTGTTACTGATAGTGTTTCATAGGAGAAAAAAATTCAAGAAATCTTCCCTGTTATCTCCACAAATTTAAAAAAAAAAAAAAAAGCTTCTTTTCTCAGTCACCATTTTCCAGCCATATTCAATATAACTTTAATGAGAACATGGGTGTAGTGGAGACAAAAACCACTGTACTTAAAGTCCCAGAATGCAATGCCACTATACAATGCAGTTGTGATGAGTTATGGCAGAGACTCAGCTCAGTTAATTAGCACTGTGCAAGATGATAAACATGACACCGTTGACTAAGGGATTAGCATGAAAGATGAAGCTTTGGAACCTGATCTGTTTGAGCAGAGTGTACAGATGAGAAGGTGAGCGAGCTGGACAGACAAAAGGACTAAAGCACTGCTGCATCACTCTCTTTAGGTAGAGACGAAGCAAGAGCTAAATGCCACTGCACCACTATCAGCAGGCAGTCAAACGGCACTGAGTGTAATATAGGAAACAGAAACTGACCAAAATGCTGAAAGAAGTTTAGACTGAAAAAAGTCATCTCAGAATTTCATCACGAACTTTCATCATCACAATCTTTTGCACAACTGAAGATCACATGTTAGCTACAAAGACTGATATGCAAGTGGGTTCAGGGTGAATTTTTCCTTCAGTTCTGAAGACCAAAGGGACCTTTTACCATGTTTCAGATTATGAAGGTAAACAGTAAAGTAGTAAGTAGATGGAGCTAAGAATGTGGGACGGGGGGAAAGCACTCACCCGGTCAATGCTGAGCAGAGGACTGGCCTTGCTGAGAATCCGGATGATCTGTTTGATCTGACCATGAGTTACACGTTTACTGATGCAGCCAAACACCACCAGCGCCCGTGGCTGCAGAGACGGGTTATACTGGAAAGCAAATCTAACCAAAGACACATAATACAACAATCAATAAGAACACGTAGCATTCCGTACTGCAGGAGAATCTAACATTTACAGTAACAATTAAATTTTTATTTACGCACTTCTGAGCTAACTCTGTCCACTGGTCTAACCACTTGCATCCAGGAATGTCCCTCATACAAGCCTAAGAAAGACACAAGAGTGAGTTCAGCATTGAACAAATGGTCAAAAATGTACCTTTAATGTTTCCACTGCGGCAAACAACATGTAGAAGGAAAACATTACTAAGAACAGGAAAGAGCATAAGCTACACACACACATATAGACAAACCTCCATAATTTCCAGCAGGGCTTCAGTGACTGTCTCTAGGGAGGACAGGGCGAAAGTCTCCCTCTCATAAGACCCTGGAGAGAACGAGCGATCTCTGTAGCTGGAGCGAAAAGCTATGACCGCTGCTGATTTGACCTTACTGATGCCAAACAGCAGGTAGAACTTGGGCAAGGAGAATTCAGTGAGACTCAGTCGCAGCACCTGTTTAGTCTCCTCTGCAGAGGACAGAAGGAGAATTATGACATGATGGAAGAGATGGAACTGCATTGGAAATATAGAGCCCCTAGGTAAAGGAGACCTCAAGGGGCTTGTACTGAAAATGCATTTTCATGAAGTGAGAAAGGTGCTCAAAGAAACAGCATTTACACAAGGCCCAGGAAGTGGTTACAAACAGTGCTACACAGAATGTACAACAGTGTACACATGCATGTATAAATGTGAACGTGTGTGTGCATGTGCGTCCTCACCGCTGAAGTTGAGCTGGGAACAGGTACACAGCGAGTGGATGATGTTAATGACCAGGCCATGGGTGGAGGCTCTGAGGGACAGGGGTCCTGTAGCCACCAGCAGAGTAACCACGTGGAAGAGGTAAGGCAAGTGGGCCGCCACGTCCAGAGAGTTATTAAAGGAGAGCATGAGCATGTAGCGCGCCAGGATGGCGATATCATCCCACATCAGGTGCTGCTCCAGAGTAGGAGTGGGAGACAGGCACGTCTTGTCAATTATCTTGCACATTCGGCCGATCACCTTCGAAGCACAGAAGAAAGGAACAACTTTAAGCTAGGTATTAAACAACTTAGTGGTGAGGCCAACCAAAAGCAGACTTGTGTCACAACTTTCATGGCATTTTTGAAAATGGATTCTTTGGTCATGAGTTAAGATTAGCGATCTTAAAAGCATAATGCGACATGCTCACCATGTTCTTGCACAATCCGTTCTAAAGTTCAGGCAAGATTATCATCCAAGAGTGTGACAATCTGCTAATACTGCTGAAATTGCACAGTCTAAAACCAGCTTAAGATTTAATTACCAATGTTTGATACAAAGGTCAAGCAATTGTGTCATTGTAGTAGTTTTCAAGGTCCAGCGTTTTTAAAATCATACAAACTAGTATGTTTAGCCTGTAATATATTCTAAAACAATGTCATTTTGTCATCATCTCTGTGACATGTATCTAAACATTACTCTCCAGAGGCTTATGACCTCCTCAATAAGGTCATGTTTGGGTCTGTGTTTGACCTCTGAGTCTGATGTTGTGTGAGGCAGAGAGAAGGCAGATGCAATGACTGGACAAAGCCTGCCCTTGTACTCTCAAACTGGCATGTAGTGACATCAGCAGTGGCTGGCACATGCTAGCCAAACAGTGCTCAGCACCCACTCAGTGCAGCTATGAGCTTAAAAATATAGCTATGACAAATGGAGATAAGGAAACACAAAGACAGCTCCTAATGCTTTTGCTGCTTCGTTCAAGGACCACAATGCCCAAGACACTCGAGGTTAGTGGAATTTAACTCAGACAGGCCAGCTTTGTACTTTGCCGCATTAACAATGATCCATTCACTGTAATAACTAACAGCTATTCATATAATAGGACAGTGTGTCTTGCTAGCTTACTACTGTGTGCACGCAAGAAAGTGCATCTACGAATCAAGGGGTGGCATTTGTACACAATACCTCAAGATAATGGAGTAGCAGAGCAAGCTCGGACAAGATCAGTCAAATGTTTCTAGAGCATAAAAGGCAAAGAACCTTAAAACTAATTCATCCACTATTTTAGAGAGGCTCTGTAGGGTGCCGCTATGATGAAATGTATTATTCTTGTGAGAAAAAGAGATTTCATAGATCCTTTAAGAATGATGAAAATGTGTAATTTATATTAACAAACAAGGCTCTTAATGTATACAAGCTTCATACTTATAATTTTACTGTTTGATTTTTCAGAGTTTTGATCAGTAACGTTGCTAAAGTAGCATGAGCAGCACTGCAAAATAGTTCATGTCTGGAAATAATTAATAATGGCTGTTAGCAATCAAAGATAATGACCCAGAACAGTGTCTTGACTAACAGCATGGCCTCATTTTACACCACACTGCCAGTGAATTCTTAAATCTGATTGGTAAGGTGTTGATTAGTGACAAATAATTCAAGCTACAGGGTTGTTTATGTGCTCCTTCTAGTATGTTATTGTTTCTATAATAAAGTTTGTTCACAGGGATTTGTACAGTGGGTAATAAACAGATGAGAAAAGTGCTATTATTTAACAAAGGATAATGTAAAATCATGAACTATGGAAGGAGTCTCCAGTGTCAGTGCTTTGCCATGGTTAAGCACTCAGGAGAGGGGAGTTTGTGCTTTCTGATATCTCCTCAGAGAATGAACGTCTCATATAATGAAACACTTTGGGATGTGCTGTTACAGGAAAATAATTAACACTCAATAATCAGTGATCATTTATTTGTTTCCAAGCCTTGTCATGTTTTATTCCTTACTTATGACACACTATTAAACAAAAACATTTAACAGCACATGTTCTACACATGAACGTCTAGAATTGTTTAACTAAAACTAGCACTGAAAGCTTACCTTGCTTGAAACCAACTTAACATTTCCAGATGCCAGAGCTACAGCTGTATCAGCCATTACTTCAGCTTTGATTGATCCCAGGCCGCCAGTAGCGCTGGTCTTTATGAAACTATCCAACACAACATCTAGCAGGTCTGATATCTATAAACAAAAAAAAACACAAGTTGGGTTTAGAGCACTTGTGTAAGTGATGCAAGTTTTAAGAAGCCATGTTTAGATATTCTGTAGAACTTCTGTAGAAGGTGAAACAAAGTTTGTGCCAATGCAAACCCACCTGGCCCAGGCTGCCCCAGATCTTAGCCTGAATTGATGGATACATCTGTTTCTCATTGATGGTCATGGTGATCAGCTTATCCAGAATGGCAGTTACACGTTGCCGCTTGGCATCATCATTGTGCTTACAGAAGCGCACCAGGTTGCGCAACCAAGGAGTCATGTATTCCAGACACAGGTGCTTCAGTTCAATACCTGTAACACCAGCAGACACGGGAAAGGAAGATTAATTAACTCAATCTGATACACTTAATTTTTCTCTGGCGTACAGATATGAAGAGTGTGTCCGTGTAGCACTGACTTGACTTGCTGAAACCACTGATGCATTCTTCCAGAAACTCCAGGGTGAGGTGGGGTTCATTGGCAGCTAAAGTCTTACTGATGGACACAATAAAAAGGGTGTTGTTGGCCGGGATGCATAAGCCAGATGTTTCCAGGAGCTGACCTTCAATCTTGAGGTTGAAGGTGCAGGTTAAGGCACACAGAAGGTTGTATGCTGCTGACCTGTGGATGGCACCAAAATAATATAATGTCACGTATCCACAACATGGGTATTANTTTTTACCTATTCTGTAAGATAAGAAAGAGATAGGACTAACAACCTCTGAATATTTGTCAACACAACTGATGTACAAGATTTTGCATGTTCTTGGCTCTCAAGTAAGTCTTTTTTTCATTGTCTTGTCAATGGCAAGTTCAAGTGCCTGCCAGCTAAACTAAAGACACACAACACCCGCATTAGCATTTCTAATGAGCTCAAAGCAACAAAGAAAGAAGCTGGTGAGAGTAAAAAGGAGCACTGTTACTATAAGAACTGAGATGCATTGAACAGTTTATCCATGCCTGTAAAACTAGCAAAAGGAAGCGGCCATATTATTTGTGCATTTTACCTCAGGCTGGGGTCAGAACTGCCTAAGTTGAGGAGGGCAATGTTGAGCAAGGTTCCAGGCACATCTTTAGGCCTGATTTTGGTGTGTTGGGGGATGGAGTCAGGCTGAGAGAGCTCCCAGCGTGTACGGATATGGATGATGGACTGCACTATGGCATCACATTCCTGGTGCATAAAAGTGAGGGGTGTGCCTTGGTTGGCGATAGTCAGTGTGAACTGGTTTTCATCAACAAGGCAGATCTCTTCAATCTCAGAGGCATAGTAGATATCATTGAGGAAGACTGACTGGCCCAGAACACGGGTACGCTCAGCTGAGGTGACTTGTACAGCTGTGGAGCCAACCTGGGTAAAAAAAAGTTGAAGAGAGATCTTTAATATAGGGACATCCCACTAAAACAGTTTTACTTAATAACAAGCATTTGGTCAGTTTCTTTAGTGGAGACTTATCTCTCAGAATACCTTAATGGAGACTTTTGTGTCTTTGTGAGCAAGCTTAAGAGCATTATGGAAAACTTTGAGGTCCTCCTCCAGGGCCAGGGTTGAAGCAGGAAGCTTCTGCTGGTCAGGTTCCACATATTCAGCAAGACGGCCAGGCGAGTCAATAAACAAGAGCTTCTTACTTCCTTTTAGACCAGTTAGCAGCCGCTCATGGTATTTGGTGTATTCCCGCACCCAGGTGTTGCAGTTATAGATAAAGACAGCAGCCACATTCTCATAGGCAAAGTTTGGAAATACAACAAACCACTTGGAGAGGAAGTCAGTCTTGAAGCGGTTGCTGGGGCCAACATGGGTGAGGTCCACAACTATCTCATAGTGTTTAGCATAGTAGGGTTTGAGTGTGAGCAGTACATGGTAGATTAGAAGGTCACCATTGATCTGCCCTGTTTTGAACCTAAATGGAGGTAATAGAAAGGTAGAGGTTATAGACTTTGTTTTAAAAGAAAGTCACTTGAAATATTGAATAGTTAAATTCACCACATTCTTAAAAAAAAAGAACCCGCTTGGTGAATTCAGTATAAATGCTAAATAGCCACAGACACAATATCAATCCATAAAAATGTGTTTTTACTCAAACTGAATTTGTGTACTCTGCCCAAATCTTCAACATGTCTTCCTAATTATAAAACCTAATGAAATAAAGAAACAAAGAGATTCTAAAGATGTGTGTTTCAAACCAAGTATCTATTTTGTGTCTAGTCATTTATGCTCTACTTTTTCTCGTAGCTCTAAGACATCTAAATTCAAAGACCCCTCTAAATAACTAGACGGGGACAGGAAGTGACTGTATTTGCATCTTGGGCCGTATACACTGGCTTAGGCTCATCCGTTCATCTGTCAACTTCAATAACCTGTGCAACCCAAGCTTTGCGTAGGTATGTACTCAATCTCTCTTAACATTTCTATTATATTTCATAACTGTGATAACTGTGTGCCACAGAATGCAAATTAATTATTTTTTTTTTTTATCACAGCGCAATTGTGATATTTAAGGTATAAAGTATACTGTGGTGTGACCTTTATATACAACAATGAAAAACAGATTTGTTGTTATTAGCTTTTTCTACTGATAGTGAACAACCCAACAAGGAGCAAGAAAGAAGGACACAAGAAAGCTAGAAAACCTAAAACTGAACTAACACAAACATTTATGGCTGAAGTGAAATGAAGCTGAATAAATTACAATGTTCATAATATTTACTGGTCATGTATTATCTTTCAACTAGAAACAGCACAAAAGTTTGTCTCCCCGAGAAGATCTGTCTGGTTATATTTGTGGTATGTCTTTTTCATTCTGGCACTCCATGACAGGTAATTACCTGTAAGCACTAATATCTTGTTTATTCTTCAACTAAAATAGGTTTTTCTTGTTCTAGTTTCTAAGCTGGTATGGAGAATACTACATCACTTCTCAAGACCACCTTCACCATTAACGCTCCAGCTAGCGTGTCACCTACTGGGGGTTCAGAGGGCTGCTTCATTGACCCTCAGCTAGCATTCATAGTAGTTGCATCATCTGGGAGTCTCATGCTCGCCCTACTAATATCGGTCTTGGTGCTGGCATATAAGGTCATCACTTTAAAGCGACAGTGCCAGGCCCGACGCTCGACCCGCAGTAAGGATCTGAGAGGCTCAGGTCACTGGAGCACTGAACGACCAGAGGAAGGCATTGTAGGACCATGCGAGACCAACCTCCTGCTAGAGGAAGTACGGACCGACGCAGACGAAGCAGCGGTGCAAGAAGAAGAAGAAGAGGAGGATATGTTGCATCAAAGCAACACCAAAAACAAAGATGAGGAAAAGGTCCTGGCCACCATGCAGAGCTCCACATCCAGAGATTCCTGCATAGATCCTGCTAAGGAACTGGAGGACATGCCTTTGGTGGTGTGAGCTTATACATGCCTTCTCCTTCAGTGATAAATGCTAACCTAAAAGCAGTATCTTAAAGATGCAATCCACGACTTAACTTAAGGTTTTTTGTTAAATCGTTTTTTCCCTACCTGTTCTCTTTTCTCTCCTGCAGAATCTCATTTAATTTCAAAGGCTTGAACCTGGCATTTTTTTGTCTGTTAGGTAAGATGTCTGTAATGGATGATAATTAATACAAGACAATAATAAAATTAAAATGATATTACATTTAATTTCATCTGACTTTTAGTGGATTTAACTTAGCTAATAATACTGTTTGTCTAAGCTGATCAGGTAATCTCGTAGCTCAGTTTTTAAAAATGGAAATTCTGGTTTTAAACACTGCTGTTTATGCAAAAACAAGTGTATTAGTCACCCAGATTTTGCTATATCTAGTCTTTCTCCTTACCTTCATATGAACCAGATAAGTTTTTAAAATATTTTTTCATTTCATTTGTAATCAAGCATGGCAAAATAAACCGCTAAATGAAAATAATCTGATTTTTGTGTTTGTGCTGTATTTGCACATGCTGGTTGACATGCCATATGTATACAAGCTAGTTGTATACGCTATAAATGCTGGTCTTCTAAATCACTGATTAGTGATCTTTATTTCCTTTTATACACTTTCAAAAGCAAATTCTCTAAACTTTTTAAAATGTTCAATTACTGCTTTCAAATCTAGCACGCTGCTATACGCTACGCTTTTTTCCCCCCCCCATTTTTCCCTTTAACTTATACCGTGTCCTGACTCCTCAGCTGTCTAATTACACTGTCAGCTGATACTATTGTAATACACACACACGAGGACTAGGTAATATTAATATTAAAAACAGTATGTTTTTTAATACAGAGAAGCCTATGTTAATGTAAGGGGAGTTTTAAAAACTTGAATGTGTTTTGCCTTGCTAGGCCATTTTTACCAGAGAGGTTTCCAATTTCAGAAGTTACATACTGCTGCTTTATTTACAATCCACTAGCAGCATTTTATCAGCCATTAGATTCAATTAAATTTACATTAAATTTCTGACTCTGGAACAATATGCTTTTCTATAAGATATTTTTGAAAACTTCCTTCATATCTGTATTGCACTACCATTGCATCAACACTTTTTTTTTTAATTGCAGAACAGGCAGAGTTTAGTCAGAATAAAACATTAGTGGGAGAACAAGCGAAAAAAAAAAAAAGTGGTTTCACAGCTCTCATTTCCTGTCAGTGAAATATGTGCAAGTTCCTCATTCAGCAAACTTCAAGCCATCGTGTTTCACCAAGACTTGAAACAAGGTGCGGTGGACTAGAGAACATGTATATAGCGTAATCTTGTTAAAATAACTTTTCAGATTTGATCATTGAATCCTTTGTGCAGAAGAACATCTAGACTTCAGTAGTAAATTGTATGTTAACCTGGTAAGTAAAAATTGATGATGATATGTCTGTGTATTAGAATTATGACGAAAATCACTTTTTATATTAATTGTCCTTAAGCAGTATGTACTTAATTATATCAGAATTTCAGTACAGCATCATTCTCATGTATGCACATTTTGTCATGTATATAATGTGGTAGTCACTGGGAACTCTAAAACCTAAATGCACTGTACGGTAATGTATAGATTGCTCTCTAATTACCTACATCATCAAAACAGGACAACAGAACAATAATTTACAGTAAAAGTCCATGCAGATGGTATACTTTTCTTCCTTTTGGTGAAGGATTGTAGTTACAAATGTATTTATCCACCTGCTTAACACCTCATGCAGAACTGCATTCCTTGGGTTTAAAATTTACAATGATAAAAATATTAGTCAGAGACATTTATTTGTCGTAAGTGAATAAGAGATCACATTTTGCCTCGATTATTTTTTAAGGAACAACTCAACTAACCGTACCCCACTTTAACACACGACAAACCATACCAACATTTAGCGACACGACGTGCACTATTTTCATGTGACAGCCCAGTCTGGAGTGTGTTATTCCACTTACACCACAGCGATTTGCCAATGATTACAGTGTTGCATTTATTAATTACTTATTTAGCTGTGGAAAACTGTTGACTGTTACATAGCACTTACAACCATTTTTTAAACGTTTACTTTTTAAACATGGTTTTTTATTTATTAGTCTATTAGGTAGTCTTTTTATTAGATTATGTGGAGCATCCACCGTATAAGTCTCTGTGCATAAGCTGTTACTATAGAAATGATAATGTATTAGAACGAGTACATTTAAGTGCATTAACCTTTTCTTCCATGTTCCGCAAATACTATCTGAGTCATGCTGGTATACAAAAATTCATGACCCCTCAATTATGAATCAGATTCAAACATTCAACCATGCTGTGGTATAAGTTGTTATATTAAGTAAACTTAAAAGGGGGAAATGTCACAATCATGCAACAGCAACATGCTAGCACTTCCTATAAAGTTTCATGAAAGCGAGCTGTCCCTACGTTTAATAAAATATTTACTATAAATTTATATAGTTTAATTTAACTTAAATTGTAAATATTTAAAGCATGTTAAATAGATTGCCTAAAATATTATTAAATAGAAACTGTACTACATAGCATGACTCTTTTCTTGCGATATGCTTGTGAAGAATTTGCTTGAAATACAATTGTCTCACTTCCTATCCCTGTTCTGTATGTAGTAACTGGGGACCTTAATGACAAATTGGGCAGTTTTCTAGGATCTCCCAATAAAGAAATTATATTAAAGTTGCTAGAATCTTCTTCCCTGAATGGCACTGCCCTGTCCACAGTGCCTCTTCAAAAACAATGCACTAATATTTCCCAGTTTGCTGGGAAACACTTCAAAACACTCCAACAGTAAGAACTGAATTTAAATGGTGGTTTTGGTTCATTTATTCACCATAATATTATAGCCTACTGTAATTTACCAGACAATGGTAATAAAGTTATTAAAACTTATGTTTGATGCCATTTTTCAATACATTTCAACAAACATTTGTCCAATTTTTTAGATAGATCAGTGCCAGTCAGTTTCAAACAAGTTTGTTTAAGGGTACTTGACGTTGTCTGGGTCAGGTTTGCTCAAAATAAAAAGTGTTAGATACAGTACTTGTTAGCTACATCAACCTAGTCTTTCCAAAGAAAAAACAAAGTAGGAAACTTTAGACACCAAGCATGTCTTGGGGCAACTGAAGACACTGTTTGAAGACACAGCCAGTGAACACTGATAAGCCAAGTGTAGGCACAACACTTGATATAGAGAACATCAAAAAACAGAAAACAGCAAAAAAGGGCCTGTATTTATGCTACTAGTAATTGGTTATAGCTGGTTCTAACTGCATTTAATTCTAATAGGGTAACTGTATCACATTAGAGTATCACAGATTATTAACAAATCTTTGCTGGTAGCTTACAGGCATCATCCATGAAGAGGACATCATGAAATACATTCTCAGTACTTGTGCACTGTTTCTGGTACTTCCATGGAAACTAACTGGTGAGACAACCCTTATGCCAAGCAGCACCTGGCAGCATGAAGATACTTCTAAACATCATGAAACAACCATAAGGGGTGATGAGCCCACCATTTTCTCTCCAAAAACCTTTGAACTTCCTTTGAAGCCAAATGGTGAGACAACCCATAGCCCAAGCAGCACCAGGCTGCATAACGGTACCTCTAAAGATCATGAAACAACCACAAGGGGTGATGAACCCACTTCTTTCTTTCTAAAAAACCAGAATGAGTACACCACTAAGGAAGGCAAAAATGTCTTACCTTCAAAATCGCCCCCACAAACCTCAGAACACCAGCAGGTTACAAGTATGAGTGATGCGGAGTATCTAACCCACGCAATGACGGTCTCTACAGGAGAAAGTAGGTCCTCTTCACATCCGTCCTCCTTGTCTTTCTTGACAAAATTAACACAAAAAAAGACTGACCGAATTACAACTGCCACCAGAGATGACCATCAAACATTAAATAATTTTAAATCCACTAGTAAAGATCGCTACAGACACACTCAAGGAAAAAAAACTACTAGATCTGTAGAGAAAGAATCCTTCAAGCCACAGACTGATATTACTACTCATTTCCAAAAAACTCCACAAGTTATTACAAATCAATCACAACTAGAAGTACAGACTACAGCAACACTGACTACTAAATGGCCTACACTTCCCCAAGAAGGAAAAAGCACACAATCCCCAACACTGAATATCACTGATTCAAAGGTCACTCTGGACATTAGCAATGAAGACAGAAATGACACAACCACCTACTCACTCAACACATCGACTACCACTGGATTTTCCACTGGTCTTAGACCAACTGTTAACACAGAGGTTGGTACAACTGGTACTACCAATACCATGGATACGAATGCAACATATGAAATAACCACAAAAGACATTATTAGAGAGAGAACACGTCCCACCCTTAATAGTGAAACCACCCTCACCACTCAAACAGACAACAGCCAAAGTACTATACCAAACGTCCCCAACAAAATCAATAATAAAAGGCATCCAGGACAAATAGTAGCCTCCTTGATTGGTAGTATTCTGTTTCTTATGTTGGTAGCATTTGTTGTGGTTTTGGTAAGAAATCGTCAAAGAAAGAAAAAGCAGATGGAGAATCCTGATTGGGCTGGCCCTTCACCATTCATTGACTCTGATATCCAACCTAACCTACCACCCATCAATGAGGATGGACCATTCCATCATCAGGAGGCCAAAAGAATTTCCCTCCACTCATTCCTTCCCCAGCGGCTTTCCAAGCGGCTCTCTATGTTGAGCCCGGTGGATGAAGAGGTCCCCCTTGAGGACACTCAAACAAGCAGTACATTTGGGCAAAGTGATGTCCAACCACTACATGGAATAGCAACACCTGACCAAATTCAGACACATGAAGCAAACAGTCCACCTTCTGAGGTCTCTTCAGACTCCAACATCCCCGAGATTGTGAGCGTTCCTCCAGCTGCTGAAAACAATGAGAATATCCAAACAACACATAAACGTGACGAGATCATTCCACCTCCACCTGCAGAAACAAACAGTGTCACTCCAACTCCATTTGAAGATGTGGATCTTAAGCTTTCTCTGGACAAGAATACTGACTCCACATCACTATCAGATGCTATACACGTCCCTTCTCCGCCACCACTACCACCATCATAGAAACGTTGAAAAACCATCAGCAAACACAAGCTATTATTGAAAAGATAGCACTCTGTATGCTTTTAAAACTAATGCCTTGCATAAAAGAAACATTTGTACACAGCACGAAAGGGTGTGTGTGTGGGGGGGACTCTAAGTCTCAAAGACTCTAGCTTTGTCAGTTAGTTCCCCCAAAGAGGAAAAATCACTTAAGAGTAGTAAAGTTATTAGCAAAGTCTCTTTAAAGCAAACATTCACTGTTTCACCTATTAAGTTAATTTTCATTCAAAGGATTTTGGTAGGTAAAAAAACAACAACAAGAAAATACCAAAATGTGTGATTTGTGGACACTATTAATAAATAGCACTGGAGCATTAAAATACTCCCTTTAAAACAAGAGAGAATGTGACTTTGTAGGATGTGATTTACTCTTATTCTGGGGGAAGCTGACACTGCACATAAAACCCAGAATGAGTTGAGAGCAAGAGACTGAGGCTGAGACAGTAAGAAGCAATTTCTGAGAAAATTACAGCAGTGTTACATGCTACAGTGCTCAGTTCCTTTTTGGGCACAAACCCAGTGGTGGGTCAGTGGCCAGCAAGTGAAAACGCCAGAGTGCATTCATTTTCAGGTTTCTTTCAATGCTTTAGGAACTGCTTTATTAAGCAGACAGACCATTTAAAAAGATAAATGAAAAAAAAAAGAAAAGAAAAACTAGAAAAAAAAAAGCAGACAAACTTCGACACGCTGCATTTGTGCTCAAAAAGGAACTGAACACTGTAGCATGCAACACTGCTGTAATTTACTCAGAAATTGCTTCTTAATGTCTCAGCCTCAGTGTCCGTGGTTAAAGTTCCGGCCTACTGAGCAGATAGCTATGAGTTCAAATCCTCTCAAGGTAGTATATGCAAAGAGAAGAATTGAAATGCATTGTACCTGAATATGTGATAAAGCCTCTTTCTTCCTATGCAATAAGTACAATCTAACCTAAAGTGTCATTTGAGCCAGTGGTGGTATAAGAGCCATTGCTGTTGAGGTTAAAATGGTGACATTCAAGTCATTTGTGTGATACACAGTTAATGCCCACACAGTGAAAAAAAGAAAAGAAGGGAAAAAAAATGTTATATATCACCCAGAAATCATTAGACTATTTGATATTTGGTTTTAATACTCATGTGTGTGCTTCATGTGTGCGCTTCATGTGTGCGTGTGTTTAATATACCAAGTCGGCTTAAACAAATGTTTCAAGTTATGTAATCTCGACTAATGCTAAACTTATTGAATTTACACAACTGCTGCACAAAAAGGCAGTAATAGTAACAGCATAGATTTGAGGTACACAAACACTGTTACAAACAGCCTATGATTGTATAAAAAAGTCAGTGTTATTCCATTGTGTTGCTGTACACCTTTACTTGTAACATCATGTTAAAGATTTGTTCAGACTAGTATTCACAGGACTAGTTCAAGTTCCTATGCAGGATTTCACACTTCTGCTGTATTGCTCATTTTCTCAACTGNGCCTCATTGGTGCATCAATAGGCTGCAGATGTACTGTGGAAATGTACTGTTGTGGTTATGTCATGAAATAGAAAGTTTATAGTAAGTACTGAAATGAGCTGATGGCATCTTAGCATAATCCTGTGCATTGGAAAGACTGGAGAATGACATGTTCCACAATTGTGATTATATATACTAGATGAATATGCAGAGTTTCACAAATAAAGATTAATGGGCATGCATGTTTGCAATGATCTTGATCTCACTATGTACTATGTACAAGTAATGATTATTTTATTGTACTTTGTTCTTGCATCAACTAAGCCCAGGCCTTTACAATACACACATTATACATCCACAAACTACTCTTGTAAATATGAAGCACTGACCAAACATACTTTAAAAGCAAGAATTCACTCACACATTATTTGTGTTGATTTAATTAAAATGCAAAACTACACTACCATTCACTTCCTGATATAATCTGATAGGCATGCATGTTGGATCAGCAGTGAATTTTGAACGCAGGATCAGATATTACCATGAGGCACCTTTATACTGAACCTTATATTCTGGCATATATACTGCTACTATTTATCTCTACGAAATTACTGTGCTAAAAAAAAAAACAGTATAAAAGGTATAATTAGTCATTTGCACTAAATTGAGCCCTGCCTTTCAGTAGTCTGTCCAAACCACTTCCCCGAAACATGGGCGTGCCCAGACCAGGATGTCTGAACACTAAAGTGCAAGTGGGGGAGCTATTTGAATTGACAGGCAACATAATCAGCAAGCGCAGAGAGCTGCCTACCTGTCCTACAAAGTTGGATATTAGTGGTCCGCATTATTCCTTCATTCATTCTTGGAACTGTAGTCTATCACTAGGCACAAAGTGGGAGAGTGGGATGCTAATTCATAGCAGAGAATAATGCGCAGACATTCACACACACATCCACACCTAGGGGCAATTTTAATACAGCTAATCTATGTACCCAAGTAATCTACAGAACCCAGAGGAAAATTTCATGGACACAGGGAGAACATGCATAAATCTCCACACAAACAAGACTCTGAGCTCAGGATTTTTTTCCTTCTCCCATTTACAGAGCCAAGGGACCCACAGAGACTGGTGTTTCACCTCTGAACAGATGTTTTCAGAAATCAGAAATCTTGCATTAAGGGTGCTTGCATAAAATTTCACTTTTCATACTCCAAAATTGTTAAATAAATAAATAAATAAATAAATAAATAAATAAATAATTTAGTGTAGTGTAATTTATGTGATATTTTCAAACAGACTTCAGGATTTTCCAGAAAAAAAAAATATTTAAAAAAAAAGTGAAATAATTACCACAAAGGAACCAAGAGTGAAATTCGGAGTGTCACCATTACAGGGCTTTCATAACAAGCACACAGTTGACACCTAATGAGTCTACAATGTCATTCTGCCTAAACTGAACTAAACTGGAGGAGGAAAAAAAGAAAAAAAAAAACAGATGCAGTCAAGTCACAGTCAAGGTTAGTGTATTAGTATGTGCTGGTGTGTACAAAAACACAGTACACATGTTTATAATGGAGACTGCCAGCATGTCTGTGTGTGTGTAGAGAGAGTAAGGAAGAGAGATGAGAGGAAAGAGAGATGATTTCATTGAGTGCACTGGTTGTGATTATAAAAGGTTTGGAGTCAGCAGTCCCATCTCTCCCTAAACAACCCCCACCCCCACCCCCGACCCCCCCAAACCTTGTCAGCACGAGCCGGGGCTGTCTCTATGCTGCATTTCTCCACTGTCTTTCCCACCTCCCTCCTTCTGCTCACTCCTCATTTCCACCTACCATGAGCTCAGATGCTGCTGGGATGAGCAGCTTGCAGCATTTGGGGTTTAAGCCATCAGAGGCTTGCTCACCACCACAGCGCTGCTATGCCAGGAGGGGAGCCCGGGCACAGACACGGGTGAGAGAGAAGAACCACCTATTAACTCATTAATGCTTAGTGCAGCTGAGAAGGGAAAAGGGGAGGGGGAGAAATGAGCCTGATGGAGGGGGTAATATAGAGAGCACAGAAGAGTGAGAGACAGAGAAACAGAGACTGAATGTGGGTGAGAAAGGACTAACCTGCCATGCAGAGTAACAGAAAAAAGAAAAAGCCAGTGACTGAAATTATCCTCTGCTGCTCTAGATAAGAGGAGAGCTAGGAAGAAGAGGCTGGCGTGCGGAAAAGAAAGGAAGAGGAATGACGGAAAACTGACGGAAAGGATAAGGTGAGGCATTTTCAATATTTAATAAATTCAGGGTTGACGTACACAAAGCAAATGCCTTTATATTGAATAAGTAAGCTGTCTTTGCTTAAAATATTTCTAGCCTATATCCAGTATAGTCCTGCACTTTTGCTCTTTGATTAAAATAACAATCTTCCAGCAAAGATTCAAATAAAAAACAGCAATGTATTCACCTATACACATCACATCACACATTCTGGCTGAGCATTAACAGGCAGAGAAGATAAGAAACTTCTAGAATGCCAGACTGGCGTATAGTGTGATCCGGACTGTAAATTTTCACTGTCCCTAGATGGCAGCTAACAAGAAAAAAAGGACAGGACAGAGACGCTGGTAACCAGGCTAAATGCTAACCGCTCACTGCAGCAGAAACAGCAGCAAGGGAGAGTAGCTTCTGGCAGGGACTCAAACTCCAACCACAGCTCGAGCAGAAGAGAGCACTGAGGTGCTCTGTTCCCTTACTTCTCACGCTGCCAAACAGCAGCCACAGCCTACACAAACAGCCCGACAGGACCTTACAGCAATATACTGGATTTTTCACTAGCTGTGCTCTATATAAAACATGAGACTAGCTTTGCTTGATATTCAAGGATAAACATTTTATACAGCTCATCCATGTTTAAACCTATACCAAATTACTCAGTCAATCAAGAGCCATATTAGGACATTACTAGTTTCTCAGGTTTACATATATGTAATACAATATTTGAACATGTACATGATTAAACATGTGCAGCTAGAATTAACATGGAGCAAGCCAGCTCAAATACGAGTCTCCAGCTCAAATACGAGTCTCCAGTAAGTGTTTGTTTTGAATTTTTGGATGAATTTAGGTCTAACTTACCGAGAGACGTTATAAATTTTCTCTACAGAGGAGCACAAATATGTCACCTGTAAAGGAAAGAATTCCACCCCCTCTCCTTGTAAAACAAATCTAATCCTAACAAGTCTAAGGACAGGTTTTACAGAAAGCTGGACATGGTGTTGAACCAGACAACAGACAACAGGGGTGCAATCAAAAGAGGACAGAATGGAGAATAAACAAAAATAGTTAATGTGCACCACACCCTACTCCAGTGTTAAGCTCCTAAACATTATACACTGAATCATCTGATACATGAAGCACAATTACAGCTCAGGAAGTAACAAACTGTGGTAAGCCAAAGATACATATTTTAGCCTTGTTCCCAACCTCTCTCTGCCTTCAAACATACAAAACCGGTAAATAACTAATTTGCAGTATACCATATGCAAAAACATAAATCAGTAGTCCTATAATTCTATCTATCCTTTTTGATGTTCTATAACTAAATCATCTTATTTTATAGGACAGCTCACACAATGTCTGCATCTATGCTGGCTTGCCTGCTGCTCCTGATGCTATGTGCTGTGTCTGTGCTGGCTATCTGTCCCCCGATGTGTTCCTGTGGCAGGGGCCATCGAGTAGTGGACTGCTCTGCCCGAGGTCTCGTACTGCTACCCAACAGCCTCCAGCACAACATTCATTTCCTCAACTTGTCGCATAACCGGCTACAAGACCTAGATGGAGCGCTCAGCCACTTTGCCCACCTAAGAACTCTGGATATCTCCCACAACCCTCTCAACCACCTTCCGGCTGGCCTGCCACGGGCACTGTGGGATATCCACGCATCGGCTAACCGCATTCGCCACCTAGAGAAAAACGACACTGCTTACCAATGGAATCTGCAGTCCTTAGACTTATCAAACAACCATTTAGAGCGTGTGGTCTTCATTAACAACACACTACCCAGTCTGCGAGCACTCAACCTAAGCCACAACAAGTTCTGGACTGTGCCAACCAACATGCCCTACAATGTGGAGATGGTGGACCTCTCCCACAACTTTCTGCTACAGATTCTTCCTGGCTCACTGGACCGTCTTCCCAGGCTGTCCCGATTCTACCTGCATGCTAATCGCTTTGCTTCAGTGAGTGAGGGTGTGTTCAATCGCCTGGAAGCTTTGCAACTCCTTACACTTGGGGATAACCCCTGGGCCTGCGAGGATGAGGAAAACATCACGCATCTACTAATCTGGGTACAGCAGACCCCAGCAAAAGTGCTGGGCTGCCCTTGCTACATAAGGCCTACGTGTGGGGAAGCCCACCTGTCCACCACCAGAACCCGACACTCGGCTTCATACACTGAACCTCCGTTGGGTGCCGACACTCGTGATTCCAGTCATCAACAACATGTGCATGCTGTCACTTCAGGATATCTGTCCAAATCAGCATTGCTCAACTTTCCTTATAACTGGAGTACTGATAATTCCTCTTGGGCATCTGAGCAGGCACTGACCAAGGGTGTGGGACTTCTCACGTCCACCCCATACAGTCTCTCAACCCAGACAAGCACAACAATCCGCACACGGAGCACCAAAAAGGCATTGCCTGGCAGAGCTCGCAGCACAAGCATCCAAATCCATCCTTGCAAACCTCATGCTGTCGCATTAAACCTTTTGGGCACAGCAATCGTCCTCAATACCTTCTGATTTTGCATCAAGCTGGAATTACAGTGGAGAGAGAACTTTTGTTCTGGAATTAAAACAAAACCACACCTTTATGGATGTACAAGGAATGTTGAAAGGAGTTTCTTGTCTTCTTGGCTTTTAGCTACACAGTTCCTGACTCTATGGTATTCTCTACAGTATGTGTGTGTTGGTCTGGGGAAAACCCTGTGGCTGAATTCTGGCAAACAGCTGAAAATTAGTAATTTCTTTTTTTTTACCAAAATAGGGGTTTCTGCTTATACTTTGACACCTCAACTTGAAGAAACCAGAAATATATTTCACCAAAACTATTTGGAAATGTTTGCCGTGCCTAGGCTATCTTCCTGCAACAATAATAAAAAAAAGTTTAACAAACGCAGTGGTTAAAAAAAACCGTCAGTCTGCCTAAAAGTGTCTAAAGCCTTGCCAGCTAAGTGTGATTTCCTCACACAATTAATGTCAGACTTTGATCAAGTTGTTGGATAGCTACGTGCTATAGTGGAGCTGCAAACAGATACTGACTCACATATTGGTGACCCCCAAATGTCAAAAGGGGGAAAACCGCATTAAAAGTTTCCTTTCTCTGCAGTGAGATAGGAATCTTTAATGCACTTCTCTCCTTTTTGACATTTGGGGGTAACCAGACTTCAAAATGCGGGTGAGATGCATGCAAAAGAAAAACAGTTCAGGAAAGGCTGTAGGTCTCAGAACTATTTATAGGAGAAAATGTCACCAGGTGAAGGGGTTTCCCTAGCCACCACACATATACTCTCTTGTCTGCTTCAAACAAACTGACCACTATACTTTATGCAGTATGTCTGTCATGCACAGTTATCTTGACAAACTAATAGAAATGCATACAAATGACTTAAACTGGTAGTGTGGAAAAATGATCTCTCCTGTATTATGCTCGTCCATAGAAACAGTATAAAATTCAAACATTTGGAATGCAGTCTAATGTGATTTTCATATAGGATAACACTTTCAAGGTTATACATGACATGCCAGGAATCCACATACTGCAGTCACCTATATGTAAAATACCATTAAACATTAATCATGACGTCATTCTAAGACCAAGGTAGCAAGAGACACTTGACCAAAATGGGAAATAAAGTCTATCATGGAAACAAATTACTAAACAGATGACTTTATAAATGATTGCTGCATGTGCTGTGCTTGCTCCATCTCGAAACAGATGTGACTGATAAGACTCAGCAGTCTTAAAAAATCCAGTGCCTAGGTGGGACTTCAATCAGTTATATAATGCTGTCCAGTCATTTTCTCTTGGTGCTTCTACTAAATGAAGGCACTCCAGTGAGAGCTTTCCAAATGCCCCACAGTATTATAAAGCTCACACAGGCATTTAGCACTAGGTAATGATCCTGTAAGAGCTGAGCTGTGTTTGCTGACGAGGCGCCAATCTTCCCCTGACAAAAAAAAAATCTTCAGCTACACTCAAGCTTTTCATAAATTTTTTTTTGTATTTTTTTTTTTCATTAAAACCTTATTACTTTACAGTAGCAAGTACAAAACGGTTTTCTACAAAGTATGAATAGGTGTTATATTATAATATAGTGCAATATAGTCAACACATTCATACTTTACAAGGAGGCTAGGATTAAGAGCTAGCCTTTTATTATTTATATACATACAACACATGTTAGGACTGTCAAAATTAATGTGCTAATTCATAAAATATGAAGATAATTTTAATAAATGTGATCACACAATTTCATGTGTCCACAAAAAGTGTGGGTATTGCAAGCATGATCGATTCAGTAAGTCCATTAGGAATGAGCAACAAACCCAGTGCTTAATGGATGGTATTTAGCTTTAAATGGCTTTTAGATGGCTGTTTGGATAAAAAGCTGTGTGTACATACTGCTCTGATGAGAAGGTATCAGTGCTGCACAACACACTTGAGAAACTTTGAGTGCAAAGCACACTCCTGCTGGTCTGTGTACATCTTGGAAAGTCATTTGCTGTAGACATTTACCAGTAATTACAAGCAAAATGACAAAAAAATGGTTTTGAAACTGGGGACAAAGGTGCTATTGCAAATGTACAGTCTTTCTAATTCGATTGCATTTATGTGAATATGAATAATCAAGGTTTAAGATTAAAGAAAATACATTATATGGTATATTATCTTTAAACTGAAATCTTTAACATCTCAAAAAAAAAAAAAAGACCCTGAGAGGAAGACTGTCATCAAGTACAGAGCTTACGAATTTCCTGATCTCACAGGATCTCAAAGCAAGTGTGCAAAGACCAAAAACATAGCAACATTTGAATAACCTGTGAAACTGAATGTATATAGCACTTTGGTTTAGCCCACTCTGACATGTGGCTATATTATAATAAAGGCTATATTACAGCTTGCAAAATTCCAGGAGTCTAAACTGACCCAAGCACAAACCTCAGTGTTGCTATAGACTCCTGCCAGTGATTCCAACATATTAGTGAAACCCAACATAATTTACTATCAAACATGCACTGATGCGAATCCTCTGCTAAGTGGCATGCACAGTCCAAATTACTGTGTGCAGTATACAAACATGACATACATGTTACTAGTGAGCTAGAAATTCCATAGGCCATAATCAGTCACAAACTTAAGAGTGGTAGTTATGATACAAATAAGTCATTTAACTGGGTGTTTCCATTAATTAGTAGATATATTTTGCAATTTAATATATCACATTTGGATAGATTGCTAAATGGCTAAATAACTTTGATTTTCCAAAATGTTTTAAAAATCCTTAGAGTTTCCTTAGTACTGTATAAACAAATCAGGGCAAACAAAAATACATATAAACCCCTTGCCTAATTGTTAAGCTTTGCGTTTGCAGAAGCCGATATGATACAGGCCATCTGCCTCCACATAAATTTACACATAAAACACTAATTTACCAAGTCAACAAGCATTATACCTGTAGCTATTATTGCAAGTTTGGTTGAGCTATTAAGCACAATGCTAGCTTTCCTGCTAGTCTGGGTTTTAATGGCAGAGAACAAGTCTCTCCACACTGTGTATTTTATAATAATAATAATTACACACACACACACACACACACACATATATTTTATATATATATATATATATATATATATATATATATATATATATATACATACACACACACACACACACACTTTACTCTATTATTAGGTGCAGAGATGAAACTACAACTCAAACACAGCCTTATCATCAAAGAAGTCTGATGTCTTAAGTGTTTCGCAACTGTTTTATTACAGCTCAATCTACAGCGTTACAAGCCTAAAAATCTTACCTTCGAGCTATGTAATAGAAGACGGGGTTGCCATTCTTAGATGTTCCTGCCTGGTAAAAGATATTAAGTGTCTTCAGAGCCTTGAATTCTTCTTTTTCATGGACCTGGTGCCTGTGAATAACGAGCAAGTTTTTATGACTACACTT
>CM074958.1:11733610-11752474 GCA_037577455.1 Pangasius macronema
CATGAAGCCATACTGCTGCTCACAAATCTCCACTACCTTCCTTAACCTAGCTTCCACTACTCTTTCCCATAGCTTCAGTGTGCATATGTATGCAATTAGATTATTGTTATTATTGTAAGTTTTTTTTATTTTTGCTTTTTTCCCTATAAAATTTTGATTGTTTTTCACTTTATTTGTATACTACGCAAATCTGACATGATTCGTCTTAGTTTCATGATTTTACTTCACAAAAACCTGCCATTTTAACAGAGGTGTATAGACTTTTTTATATCCACTGTAGTGTCAGCTGCTGAATTATTCTCACTCTTGTTAATGACGGGTAAAGTAATTATGCATTACCTTAATCTCAGACTGAAAATATGACAGAACCTCTTATTTTCTTTAAATTAATATGAATCTGTTCTAAAAATAAGAATAAGAAAATATCACAAGTGTCACAATTATTGGCGTCCCTGTATTTATAACTGTGTGCAACCTCATTCTACTAAAATAACAGCACTGAGTCTCCTCCTATAATGCTTGATGAGATAGGAGAGGAGCACAACTCCTGTGCCGACTGAGGAAATGGGTCCTCAAAAGTGTATTTGATTAGTGTTACATTAGGAGAATGATGTGTTAATGGGCACTTCAAGCAGCAAACTGAACCAGTTTCCACTGTTAGGAGTCCAGGCACTGCACAGACTAGCCTCATCACACATTATTCTCCAGTAACTCTATCTGTGAATGCTAATGGTACTGCCAACCAACAACCAGGTGTGAATCTACAGCCAGCTGGAGTGGCAGGGAGTTGCACCAAGCACATGTACAGACTATAATGCCTGCATAGCTGCTAATCTCTACCCTATTTAAAGACGAGAAATAATGCACCAAAATCAGCAATAAAATGCAAAGCAAAGTGTGGTTAGCTCAAAGTGTCCAATGCTGGTAGCAACATAGCAAACAAATTTTACCAATAAAATATGCCACATACAGTAGTTAAATGTTAGTCTTTAGGAAAAGGCTGTCCAAATATGTCCTCTGATAATCCAGACCAAAATTCAAGTAAATGCTTAGTATAATACAATGCTAAGGTAAAAATTGTGGAACAGCACATTGGAGCCGAGACTAGCTACAGAGCTGGAGACATTGGGTCAGTAAAGGCAGAGTTTTCAAAGATTTTTCATTTTAATTACAGTCTCTGGTCTAACTCAAACCATAATTTTACCATGGCTTCTATGGTTTAAGCAAAATTCTATTATTAAAATAATTGCATAATTGCAATTCATCCTTAGAAGTGTGGACATTATTAAATGTATTGTGGAGACAGCCATTCCCTACATCACACTCTCCAAGACTCTTAGAGCATGCTTTGGAACCATGGGGCGGCCAGATTCACTGTGGACAGTCTGCTTGCTGCTGCTACTGTCGGGGGTAGCACAGCTTCTGGCCAAACAGCTTCTGGTCGCAAACCTGCTGGAGTACCTGGACCTGAAGCAGCCGCACCCCTGAACAGCACCATGAGGACTTCAGCTCATTGACACTCAGTGAGCTCGGCTGCACTTTCACATTCACCCTACAGCTCCAAGACACATGATGTAGTTGACCTAGAGGTGCTGGAGCAGCTTATCACCCAGATATTGGAGGGGACAGCAGATGGGTCCAGTGCCACCATCAGGCATCACTAGAGGACACAGCCCAACTGGCTGAGAAACATTTGGCAGTGTATCCTGGGGCAGGTGAGCCCCCCTTCTCTCTCTCTCTCTCTCTCTCTCTTTCTCTTGCTCCTCCCCTTTTTCTCCCCGCCTTCCCCCATCCCTGCACCATGGAAACAGGGGCCACTTCCCCCATAAACTACCCCTCCCTTTACTCCTGTTTCTGTCTCTTCCCCCTCAGGTCAATGACTGAGGTCACAAGTGTGGGAGTAAGGCCTGTGCCAGTGTGCTGAGTTTGCAGGTAACCCAGCATTTCCAGGAAAATGCCATGTAATGATGGTGGGGGCATTGGTCCAGGTCCCTGATGTGCCACAGGCCTCATCTGATAGAACTTGGGGACAATTCCGGGGACAAAATCATAAAATAGAGGGGACAGTTAGTCCTCACCTCACCCATCCACTGATTTTGGGAACAAATTGGCCAGCATTTCATACATAGTTGAGGGTAATGTGTGTGGATGGGTCCTGCAACAGTATAGCATGGGTTGGGATGTGCACAGTGTTGGCTGGGGAGGCATTACCTGGGCCTCCACATCAGGAAGATCAGGAGGACCTCGCCCCCTCAAACTTCAGGGAAATTTTCCTGAGATTTTTCCCCTGGAGCAGACACAAGACAAAACCCTCAGGTACGCTTTAGACCAAATGAAAGTAATTGATGGTTGTGGGTTCAACCTAATGTTGCATTTTGTGGTTATTAAAGATTATTAAAGGTTATTAAAGTTTAGACTGAGTGTCGCAGGACACTCAAATAACAGAAGAAATGACCCAGTTATTGGTCCCAAAATCCCAGGATTCTTATTCCAGGTTGCTTATCATAATCCTGTGGAAGGGCATTTAGGTCAGGACAAAACACCAAACTGTCTCATGGCCCGTTTCTATTGGCTGGGCATTTGCAGCAATGTTTGTGGCACCCTTCAATTAACTGAGGTCCCCTTATGAAAAGAATTAGTATGGTCCTGGTTGGGCCATTAGAATGGACTGCACGAGAACATCGCTTTGTGTTAGTCCAGGTGGATACCCCAAAGCTGTTGTCAACTTTAAGAATAATGAATGGCTTCAGAATGATTATACTAGAAGTGTTTATGCTAAAAGTGAAGTTGAGAGTTATTCTAGATTTTGTACTCTATTATCCATAATATCTTTGTACAATGTTTAAAGGTTTTATATGTTTATGGAAGCTGGGGTGTGCTCAAGCGCCGGTTTGTGAATGGAGGGTGGAGCTGGAGAAGGTGGATCGTGAGGTCTCCCACAACCTGAAAAATGTTATTAAGGAGAGAGACAAGCACCTAGAGAGAGAGAGAGAGAGAGAGAGAGTATGGCAAGGATGCCACCAATGTAGGCAATGAGGGTGGATTTACTCCAAATATCCTGGAGAATAAGGAAGCTCTGGAGGTGCTAAAGACTGCCATCAGCAAAGCAGTTTACTCTGGAGTTATGAAGTTGTCCTTGGCATGGATGTGGCAGCATCAGAGTTTTACTGGGATGGAAAATGCGATCTGGACTTCAAATCATTGATGACCCCAGTTGTTACATCACCTCTGATGAACTTGCTGAACTGTACAAGAGCTTTGTGTAGGATTACTCTGTGGTGTCCATTGAGGACCCATTTGACCAGGATGACTGGCAGGCCTGGGCCAGCTTTACAGGCCCTACAGTCATTCAGGTAGTTGGGGACAACTTGACCGTGAATAACCCCAAACACATTTCCATTTCCTTTTCAGACAGACAGCAGCCGCACCTCCACCTCCTGGTGGATGGCAGTGGGTCCTCCTTCCCCAGGCGGACGGCAACCGATCCAACCCTTTCCCAGAGGATGGCAGCGACTCCTCCCCTTTTTGGGCTGATGGCAGCGTCTCCTCAGTCCTCCGGCAGCCACTCTAGTACCACACTTCCTCAGTGCCGCGATCCTCCCGCAGTGGTGAAAGTGGCCAGCGTCCCTCCTCCCACCTGGGTATTGGCACCAATGTAACACTTCAAAGATGGGCAAGGAGGAGGTGGGAACCAAGTGAACTCCAATGTAAAGTTTAATAATAAACAGAACTCAAACATAACAGAAATCACAAACGTAACACCAAACATAAAACACCTCTGCATCTCTCCCTCTCCCAGGTGTCTCCAGCCATTCTTTTATCACTCTCTCCCACTGATTAGACAACTCAGTGCCAGGCATGCACAGCCTGGCCCCTCCCTCCTCCTCGTCACAGCATTTTATATATATAATTCTTTTGGCAGGGTTCATTTCTGCATGTGCCAGAGCTAGCTTTTCTAAATTTACATCTAATTTTACAACTCCTTGATGTAAAATATTGCAACTGTATGGGAAAATGGTATCATAATTCATATAATTTTTATGTTAAAACCTGATATAGTAGTATGGGTAAAATCACAAACTGAGCAACATATCCAAACAACTGCAAAACAGTATTTTGTATGAATTTGAAGGGTGACCAGAATGCAGGATCTCTTTGTACAAAACATTTCTTTAAAAAATTTCAAACTGAATTGTTTTCATGGTTTGGAAGAATGGAGACCTGTGCTATTTATTCCCTATTTTCTGATGTTTTTGCTGTCCATTTTTGGAAACTCTATTCTTGTGTATGTAATAATATCGCAGAGGGCTTTGCACTCTCCTATGTTTGTACTAATTGGTCTTATGGCAGTTGTGGACTTGTGTTCACCAATACTCTTTGTACCACATATGTTGTTTAGTTTTTTATTTGACTGGAATGGTATTTCTCTTGTTGGCTGTTTGATACAAATGTTTTGCATTCATTATTCTGGGACATTCCAGTCTACTCTACTGTTGGCAATGGCACTGGATCGTTACTTTGCTATTTGTAGACCACTTTTTTATCACAAGTATATGGAAATATGTAACTTTTTAAAGTTCATCAGCATTCCTTTAATCAGAAATGGAGTCTTAATTACCACAGTGGTTTGTCTTGCAGGAAGACTATCTTACTGTGCGAACAATGTGATAGACCATTGTTTTTGTGAACATATGGCATTGGTTCAGTTGGCATGTGGAGATATTTCTATTAATAACATGGTAGGACTTTTGACAGCTTTCCTCATACCAGCCTTAGATTTTGTTTTCATTGCTTTATCTTATATAATAATATTCATCACTGCTCTAAAATCTGGTAAGGCCCACTTGAAGGCTCTTAATACTTGTATTACTCATATAATTGTAATCACTTTTACACTATTTTTTGCCCTAGTTTCTTTTATGTTATATAGAGTAAGAAATAATTTCTCTCCAAACAGCCGTGTATTTTTGAGCACAATGTATTTACTTTTTCCAAGCTGTTTTAACCCAATAATATATGGATTGAGAACAAAAGAAATAAGGCAACAGTTTCTGAAATTAATAAAATACATAAATATATAAAATGCATGCATCACTGTTGGAATGCAGGTAAACATGAACATTTTGAAAATATTCCAATGACTGTGCCATTTGTATAGATAATAATATATAATATAGAATATAGTAAATAAGTATTTCTTAATACACTATAACACAACAAAACACATTTAAACCATTGTTACTATAACAACTCTTAAATATCTGTTGCATTATAAGTCTTATTGTGCAATTCTCTTTATTTTGCTCAGATCCGATTTTCCTGCCTTGAAAGTTTGCATTTGTAAATTACGCATATCTTATCTACTAGCAAATTAACAGCACAAGCATTTATCCGAAAGATTTGCTGTGGAGGTCAGCCAACAGTTCATCACCTGATTTATGCAAGCTGTAAGTGCCTATTGTTGATTTAAACTGAGAAATATTTGAACATGGTAGTAGAGCTAGCAGTGATCAGCGTATGCGCAGCATGATGTAAAGAAAAGACATGAATTCTGATTTAAGCGTTCATATTACACTTGAATGCCCACATTTATAAAATGAATGTTGACTTGAAATTAAATCATAGCACGTACTAATATTTTTGGAGCATGTAGCACACGCATTTAACATGTTTAACATATTTGCAAGTCATGTATTAATTTACCAATTCTATTCAGCTATTTAATTATTGCACAAATTATGTATTTTATAAATAAACTTTATATTATATATTCTAAAACAATTAAACCAGTACTACTGTTAATGCTACTACTACTAATATGGAATTTTTTTTTTTTTACAATATTATTGGTTTCTTTAGGTGTGACGCCACCTGTGTTATTGCTTTGTCTTATAACAAAAAATAGCTTTCACCTTTATAAAATCACATGGGGACAGATTTTTAAAATTTACATGCTTTTTACATTTTTAATAAAAGGTATGAATACAGTCCCTTTTTACGCCTCTGCCACTAGGTGCTTCAGTCTGAGGTTCTACTTAGCGCATTATTTCAAAAACAAGTGGTTGAATTTTGTAGGGTTTGTATGGAATTATTATTGTAACCAGCAAATGAAATGATTAGATCAAGGTCACAGCAACGTCAAATGTCTGAAATCGTAACGGGTCTTGGCGCTAGGATGTATAATAATATCGTGCAGGGCCCGCTTGTCTGAGAGGACAGTATATGGTGTGGAGTGGAACCAAGTGCGGAGACGGATCGCAAAACGGCTCCACCTGAAACGCCTCGAGCGAGGCACGAAATAGCTATGTTGTGTATACCGATCCGTGGCGCTAGCCGCTGACCTAACTACGGGGATAGTAAAAGCGACTGTCGTAGAGCTTGTGTGATACTATGAGGGGCACAGGCTCGGGAAACTCGGAGCGTATGGCTCAACACAAAAGCACCGCAACGTGGCGGGAAAATAACACAAAATGGCCCTGTCGTTTGGCCGAACTTGAAAGAACTAAATCTTTCCTTAATATTAAATATATCCAGCACTGAATGTTTTTAGAAAACCTCAATATTCGCTTGTGTAAACATAAACCTCAGTATTCGCTTTTCTGAACATAAACCTCAGTATTCGCTTTTCTGAACATAAACCTCAGTAATAACTAAACAGAGCAGCATGACGCCACTCTGCTGGCTGGCACAGAACGACGCCCGCACACGGAGCGTTATCTGTTGTTTCTCTTAATGCTAGGGGGTTACGTAACGAGGTTAAGCGCAAAGCTTTATTTCTCTCTGCTAAACAGTTTCGGTCAGACTTTTTCTTTGTACAAGAATCTCATTCTGTGTTGGGTGATGTTAATTTTTGGAAGTCTCAATGGGGCAATTCCATATGGCTCTTTTATGGCACTGAACGCTACATTAAAGAACAGGTTTACTGGAGATGTTGTATTGACTGAATGTGATCCACAAGGACGCTTTATATACCAAGGAATAAAATATAATGATATAGAAGTCATAATGACAAATATTTATGGATACAACAATAAAATGGAAAATGATATCCTATTTCTTTCTATAAATAATATATTGGTTAAATATACAGATTTCCAAACGCCACTTTATTGCTAGGCAGGGACTTTAATAGTATTCTCAATATAATTGGATAATATAATTACCCATTCCTTTGCATTTCACATTCATCAATGCATGGAATTCATGACACTTCAATGGAAAAACACATTCATGACACACTTAAATGCCTTTAGCATCCAATCGCTGCCCTAAGGCATACTCAGGGGCATGGTTGTAATCGAAGGGGAGATAGGACTGAACGCTTCAATTTTCTTCTGGAGATGCTATCTTCAATATAAAGGAATGTTTCTTATTGACAGTACAAAATACTTGGCCCAGCTAGTTCAGTCAGTAGAGCATGAGACTCTTAATCTCAGGGTTGTGTCATGCTGGGCACCAAACTCAGCCACTGGGGTTGCAGAAGCTAGTGGGGAGCAACACTTCTCACTTGTCCAGGCACAGTCATGCTACATCCATTCCTAACCTGGATGTTGTTGACTTCTGGCCTTGTCTTTTACAACCTGAGTAATACAATGGTTCACCAGGAAAATGCAAAGATTTTCTCATGCAGTGTGCCATTAAGTTTGCTTCTTCTGAATTCCCCTAGGAACGTCGATAATATTTGTCAGGTCTTAATACTGGTTACCAGGAGAGCACTCACTTGTGCCACGCACGCGGAGCATTATTTGTTGTTTCTCTTAATGCTAGGGGTTAAGTAACGAGGTTAAGCGCAAAGCTTTATTTCTCTTTGCTAAACAGTTTTGGTCAGACTTTTTCTTTGTACAAGAATGTCATTCAGTGTCGGGTGATGTTAATTTTTGGAGGTCTCAGTGGGGCAATTCCATATGGCTCTCTCATGGCACTGAACGCTACATTAAAGAACAGGTTTAATGGAGATGTATTTACTGAATGTGAACCACAAGGACACTTTATATGCCAAGGAATAAAATATAATGATATAGAATTCATAATAACAAATATTTATGGATACAACAATAAAATGGAAATGATTTCTTTCTATAAAGAATATATTGGTTAAATATTTAGACAGATTTCCAAATGCCACTTTATTGCTAGGTGGGGACTTTAATAGTATTCTAGATGGCAATATGGATAAATGGCCTTCTGGTCAGCCAAATAGAACTAGTACTAACTTGTTAACTTGTTAACAGGCTATATATATTAAGGTGAAGTTATCCAACTAAATGTCCAGTCAAGTTATTGGAACCTTAATTCTCTTCAAGTTATTGGAACTCTTTATTGACATATGATGAGATTAAAAAAGGGATCACAAGTTTTATTTCATGTTACTGGTCCAAAACTAAAAAATAAACAAAAACAATTTGGAATCAACTGGGAACTCTTCAAACATGAAATGGGGAAATTTTTAAGACAATTTGGCAGCAGAAAAGAGCTGAAGAGGAAAATATAGTTTCGAAGATCACCTACCTATCTCATATAAGTCAGAATAAACTGAGAAAGAAAAACAGGAACTAGCTGAGTTACAAATTAAAGTAGATGAATTGTACAGTCAGAAAACTACAGGTGCATTTATCAGGTCTAGAGCTAAATGGATGTGGGAACAAAATTCTCACTATTTCTTCAGTTTAGAAAAAATATAATTCCAGCACCAACAGTATTAATAAATTAATAATTAATGGAGTAGTCACAGAGGACTTCACAATTATATCTAATTATTGCAGTGACTTCTACAAGAATTTATACAGCTCTAAATTTTGCCAATGGAATTATGTGATAAACCCATCTTGGTTGAGAAGATTAGAAAAGCAATTAATCTTATAAAAAATAATAAGTCACCAGGTACTGATGGACGAACTTCAGAAATGTACAAGTCATTTGCTGATGAACTGGCTTCCTTTTTATATGAAGTCTTCAAAGAAAGTATTGAACAAGAATATCTCCCAACCACTATGAATCAAGGCGTAACTACATTAATCCGTAAATCCAACAAAGACAAATTATTAATTGACAATTGGCGCCCTATTTGTCTATTAAACAATGATTACAAAATATTTGCCTTAGTGTTAGCAGAAGGCTTAAGATGGTGCTGGACTCTATTATTGAAGAAACACAGTCAGGTTTCTTAGCAAAAAGATAGATAACAAATAATATCAGACTAGTTCTAGACATCTTGGATTACTCAGACCTGATAGCCAACTCCAAGTTTGGCCCCTAAGGAACCAAGGCACTCATCATGGACAGACAGTCCCCATGCCCCTGCCACCCCCTGAGTCAGGGCAATGTCCCATGCCAGTCCACCATCCCCAGACAGTAGAAGAGGGTATTGTGGCAGCCTGTAGCTCCTGAGGGGTGGGAACATTTGACAACAGAACAGTGGCAGCCCCAACAGAGTGAGAAGCTGTGGCAATTTTTGTTACAGTTCAGCAATGTTTTTACCAATGTCAGGTTCACCCATCTAGTGCCCATAGGTTTCACTTGTCATCATTGGTCCTCAGGAAAAATGGCCAGTGGAGGTTCTGCATGGAGTATAGGTGACTCAACAAGGGGATGAGGAAAGACTCTTATCCCTTGCCATGTAAAGATGAAGCTCTGGACCAGGTGGCAGAATCGACCTTTTTCAAATCTGTCAGTCCCTGGTCTGGATATTGGCAGCCCCTCCCCACACAGAACCAAACCAAGGACTACCTTCTACACTAGTGATGGGTCGTTCTTGAATGATTCGTTCATTTAGAATGAATATTTAATGTGACTCGGGAAGAACGAGTCATCTTGGGGAGTGTTTTGTTCAGTCGCACATGCACAACATCCTATAGGTTCTGTACCGGAATTAGTTCACCTGTTAGAGTCTTTGAGTCTGAGTTGTTCGTTCATCACGTGACAGCCCCATAAGCTTAACCAATGCAGTCTGAGCCTGAAAGAGAATTGATTAGTTCATCTCTCGAGTCTTCGGGTTTGAGTCGTTGAGTCGTTTGTTCATCACGTGACAGCCCAATAAGTTTAACCAATGCAGTCTGAGCCAGAAAGAGAATGGCAGCATTGGATAGAGAAATTAGTTAATTTACAACCTTCCTTACAAACGAGTGCATAGTAATTATTATTATTATTATTATTTACTCTTACAGTTACGTGATGCATTTCTGGTCTCAAATTGTTGCTTTTAATTTCTGTCATGATGGTTCTTTTCCATAACACTAAATGTGGTAAAGGTAATAAAGAGTCTTTATTTACTGTAAGAGTAATCCAATGCTCTATCCAATGCTGTCACGTCATGTGACAAAAGAGTGAATGACTCGAAAGACTCGAGAGATGAACTAATTAATTCTCTTTCTGGCTCAGACTGCATTGTTTAAGCTTATGGGGCTGTCACATGATGAATGAACGACTAAAACCCGAAGACTCGAGAGTGAAATGGGTGCCAATACTGTGAATATAGTAGGGATGTGAGATGGAACTGCAGGCACAGGAGCAGGATGATATAATCGGAGATTCAACAGACTAGGCTACATTTTTCC
This sequence comes from Pangasius macronema, assembly GCA_037577455.1. NCBI lineage: Eukaryota > Metazoa > Chordata > Actinopteri > Siluriformes > Pangasiidae > Pangasius > Pangasius macronema. The sequence goes on from CM074958.1 coordinate 11,744,164, forward strand.
AGTCTTACACTGTCCAGTTTTTGTGAACCTGTGCCCACTGCAGGCTCAGCTTTCTGTTCTTGACTGAGAGAATTGGAACCTGACATGATCTTCTGCTGTTGTATGTTAAATGTGTTTTGCATTTTGCTTACCACAATTGTACAGAGTGGTTATCTGAGTTACTGTAGCTTTTCTTTTTTTTGTGATCAACTTTTTATTGTCTTTTAAATATAACATAACATCATAACATCCATTCAAAACAAAACAAAACAAGACAAAACAAAACAAAACAAAAAACAAAACAAACAAAAAAAATTCAAATAATTCCTTTATATAATGGAGTATGTTAAAGGAAAAACATTGCCAAGCATCAATAGTACTAGGTTTGGCCTTATTAATTCATGCTGTTGTACATTCACAAATTACTATTTTCAGGAGGCTATGGATCCAATATGTTTTTCCACACATGTGCAGGGTAAACAAGTTCTGTATTATTGTCTTCTTAACAGCCGTAAAACCAGCAAACAACATTCTCTTTTGCATTAAGCTTGTACAGAGACCAGAATCATCATTAAGAAGACATAAACTTGGGTTAGCAAAGTAATCAATTTGTAGTAAGGAAGATAAAACCAGGTTTAGGACACTCCCAAAACATATGAAGAAAAGTACATGATGATGCAGTATTACATATATGGCAGTTAAAATTTGGTTGTAGTTTCATTTTGAATCTTTTGTAAGGAGTTATGTATGCTCTATGAATGACTTTGAAGTGAATAAGACGATGAGCCAAGTTATTAGAAGTTAAGCTGAGGTTAGACCACACTTTCTCCCAGTCGACAGATAAATTAAGGTCAGCTAATTCTCAATTCCAAATAGATTTGATAGAAAGAGGTTTTGTAATGCAATCAATAATTATATTATATATTAAGGAAACAGAAGACCAGAAGATGGTGTAATCCAAGATGGTGTAATCCAATCCCGCATAGGATGAGAGGAAATGGGAGATGCCCTAGGAACTCGATACGTTTTGAGAGCAGAATGTAATTGAAGAAAGACAAAATATGCGGATGCTGGTAAACAAAACTTAGTTCTTAATGTCTGAAATGAACAGAGGCCCTGGTTATCATATATATCACCGCACAGGTTTATGCCTAAAGAAGACCAAGAGGGCTGAACAAATGGACAATTTCTGCATAAAAAATTAAAATTGTGCCATAAAGGTGTACTGTTACAAAATTTGAAGGGTCCTCCTATCAGACGTTCAACCGTTTTCCAGATTTTAACAGAATTAGCCACAACCGGACCAAATTTATAATTATCAACTTTTTGTCCTGTACCAGTAAATAAAATGTCTTGGAGTCTATTTGGTTTAACCTTGTCAGCTTCAGTCAGTCTCCATGAAACTTTAGATTGAGGATCATCCCAATTATGAAGAGCCTTAAGTTGAAACGACCAGTAATACGACCAGTTTGACAGATCGCTATCAGTTTGTAAACGTAAATGGTGACTTCTCTTCTCTTACTAAGGTAAAGTTTGGTGTCCCGCAAGGCTCTGTCTTAGGCCCACTGCTCTTTTCTCTATATATGCTACCTCTGGGTAAAATTATCTGTAAACATGGTGTTAGCTTCCATTGTTACGCTGATGACACACAGAAACAAATCTACTTTGTTCTATTAGTTTCACTATTTTGTGATAAGTATAAATGATTACTAAGGCAGCTAGCCCTTGTTGATAACACAGATACCCCTGTGCTACACTATCCAGCTTACAGCTATAGTATGCAATCGATTGTTTCTGTTTGCCACTACATGTTTCTTGCATTAACACTGCTGAAGCATATCCATCTGTTCTATTTGCTACATACAAATGGAATGGTTTAGTAATCTGGTTAATCTGGCTAGCTAGTGTAGGTGCAGTCTGAATTCCTTTTTGATGGATTCAAAGGCTAACAATGCATCACTGTTCCAGTTTAGAGCTGAATGCAAATTTTGCTGTCGAGCTTGTTTTATAATTTCCCTCAGCGGTGCAGTTTTTACTGCATAATCCTCTATCCAGTCTGAGTTAAAACCTGTATACCAAGAAAAGTCATCCTTTGTCCTACAGTCTGAGGCAGTGGGGCCGTGCTTATTCCTTCTAACTGAGTTGGTGTTATTTCTGTAGTTTCATATGCTATCAAGCAGCCTAAATATTCAACCTGTGGCTGACAGTATTGCAGTTTTGTCTTGGATACCTTATGCCCACCCTGTGCCAGTTTGGCCTGCCCAGTGCCAGTTTGGCAGAGTCTCTATGGCACTGTTCTAGGGACAGAGAACAAATCATAAGGTCATCCATGTATTGCAGTAACGTACTTTCCAGTGAAAGATCTGCTAGATCAGCCCTAAGTACTTGATTGAATACATGTGGGGAATGTTTGAAACCTTGAGGCAGTCTAGTGTATGTGTATTGCTTACTAGCGTAAGTAAAGGCAAATAAATGTCTACTTTCCTCTGCTAGACAAACACTGAAATAGGCTGAGCAAAGATCAATCACTGCAAAATACTTGGTATCAGGAGGGACATTAGTTAACAATGTGTGGACGTTAGGTACCTCGGCTGGGGAGTCTTCCAATATTTCATTCACAGCCCTTAAGTCATGCACTAAATGCCATTATGATTTATCTGCTGTAATAAAAAAAGAAAAAAGTTGAAAACAGACTGTGTGCTGGGTGACTAGGGTCAGTTGTGATTTTTCGGGCCTTCCTCAGACATTGCAGATGAAAGATGTCCTGAAGGAATGGAAATTTGTTTCCAGTGATACCTTCAGCTGTTCTCACAACTCTCTGAAGGGCCTTGCAGTTGAGGAGTGAGCAGCTGCCGTACCATACAGTAAGGCACCCCGTCAGAATGCTCTCAATGGTACATCTGTAGAAGTTTGTAAGGTTATTGGGAGGAAGACCAAAGCTTTTGAGCTTTCGTAGGAAATAGAACTGCCGGCGTGCAGATTTAACTACTGATGTGGTGTGCAGAGACCAGGACAGGTCGTCGGAGAGGTGCACACCAAGGAACTTGATGTTCTTAGCTCTTTCCACTGCAGAACCATTGATGTATAAGGGGGTGTGGCTGACCTCCTGTAGTCCACAATCATCTCTTTGGTTTTGCTGACATTGAGGCAGAGGTTGTTTTCATTGCACCACTGTGATAGTGCTCTCAGCTCATCTCTGTAGATCGTCTCATCTTCATTTGTGATGAAACCCAGGACTGATGTGTCGTCAGCAAGTTTAAAGATGATGTTGGAACTGTGTTTGACAGCACAGTCGTGTGTGAACAGAGAGTATAGGAGGGGGCTGACAACACAGCCCTGTTGGGTTCCTGTGCTCAGGGTAAGTGTGGATGTGAAATGGTTACCAATTCTCACCATTTGGGGTCTGCAGGTCAGAAATTACATTATCCATTTGCAGAGATGAAAGTTCAGTCTGAGCTTTGTGATGAGTTTTGATGGCTGCTGGTTGGCACACGATCTGAGGACATGAACACCATCAGGACCAGGTGCTTTGAGTGGGTTGACCGTTCTAAGTGATCTGGATACGTCAGGCAAGGAGAAGGTAAGAGAACAGCTGTTATTATCTGCTGGGAGTTTCACTGAAGGTAAGATGTTGCTATCCTTAAACCGTGCGTAGAAGACATGATGTTTTTCCATCATCTCCGCTGTGGTCCATGATTGAGTGTAAGCCATTCCACAAGAGCTTGAGATTAGACCCCTGAAAGTTTTCCACTATCTTGTCTTTATAGGCTATTTTTGCAGACCTTGTAGCTCTCTGAAGATCGTATCTGGCCCTTCTGTATGCCTGGGGCAGTCGTGGCCTAATGGTCTGAAAGTCGGACTTGTAACCCGAAGGTGAACCCGAAAGTCGTGGGTTCGAGTCTCAGGTCTGGCAGGGATTGTAGGTGGGGGGAGTGAATGACCAGCACTCTCTGCCACCCTCAATACCATGACTGAGGTGAGATACTACTCCCTTGAGTAAGGCACCGATCCCCCAACTGCTCCCTGGCGCCGCAGCTAAAATGGCTGCCCACTGCTCCGCGTGTGTGTTCACGGGTGTGTGTGTGCACTTGGATGGGTTAAATGCAGAGCACAAATTCCGAGTATGGGTCACCATACTCGGCCACAAAGTTACTTCACTTCACTTTAGTGTCACCAGAGTTGTAGGCTGAAGTATGAGCTTTGAGTTTGGCCCTAACATCAGCATTCATCCAGGGTTTCTGGGTTGGAAAGGGTTTAATGCAGATTTTAGGGATAATGTTCTCAGTGCACATATTGATGCAATCAGTGACAGAGTTTGTGTATTCCTCAATGTCTGTGCCCACTGTGTCCAGAAAGATCTGCCAATCTGTTGTATGAAAGCAATCCTAAAGTGTGAAGATGGCTTCCTCACTCCATTGATGGATTGTTCTGATAACTGTTTTTTCCTGTTTTAGCTTTTGTTTGTGGATGTGTGATCTGCTTTACCGAAGACAGGATGGGAGCGGGGTTTGTAACTGTTTTTGAGTGTTGTGTAGTCTGATCTGCTTGAGTGTGAAAAGTTATATGTTGGTAGAATTTAGGGAGAACCTTTTTCAGGTTTGCTCTGTTAAAGTCTCCATCAACAATAAAAACAGCGTCCGGGTATTTATTCTCCAGACTATTTATAGTTTCATAAAGAGTGCCCATTGCATTGCTTTTATCTGCCTGCGGAGGTATATATGTTACTGTGAAAATGACTGAACTAAACTCGTGTGGAAGAAAGAATGGCTGTATTTTAACTGTTATGAATTTGATGTCAGGACAACAGTGCTTGGCAACAACAGAAACATCTGTGCCCCAGCGAGAGTTCACTAGAATGCAAATGCAGCCGCCTTTGTGCTTACCAGAATCAGTTGTTCTGTTCTGGTGGTAGATTGTAAAACCGGGCAGTGAAACTCTGTTGTCTGGAACAGTAGCATCTAGTCATGTCTCTGTGAATGCAAATAGACAGCAGTTCCTGATGTCACGCTGAAACATAATCCGAGCATTCAGCTCGTCCACTTTGCTGACCAGCGACTGAACGTTTGCCAGAAGAATACTCGGAAGAGCAGGATTAAAAGTCCTTTTGCGAGTTCTGCACAGGATGCCGGCATGGCTGCCCCTCTTGTGCTTTTTCCTCTTTTGCCTCTTTTGCCGGCATGGGTGTAAACAAAGAGGTATATGCTCAGCGGAGAAGTTGCAGTACCTCGTATTCATGTTCGAACTGCGCAGAGAGTCCAAATCGAGTGCCAATCTAATGTCTACAAGTGTAAAAAATGCACAAAAAGCTGTAGACTTTGCCCAGAGCACTCAACAGCACAGCCATCTTGTGGCGTACCGGAACCGGGCTTACTGATTTAATCAGACCAACATCATTGTTATGTTGTGACCACAGTACTCCTGGAATCTGTGTCTCCATTTGATGTATTAATTAATCATCTGTTCTAGATACTATGCTTTCAATTTTTCCTGTGCCTGGTACTTGTAATGCACCGCTGAGTACCACTACCTGTGGGAGTCCTGTTATTGGTGTGGAACAGAAAATTTTAATGTATGATTTATCAGTAGAATAGAAAATTAAAAGGTGCTCCATGACATTCCATTCACTCTCTTCTGCTCTTTTCATCATGGATCCCAGATCTTTTTGATTTTCTCATTTTCAGTGTCTGTGTGTCATAGTGCATTGTACAATGCATGAAAGTTGGATTTTGTCCATTGTGCACCTGGGACCTGTGCCTCTATGTACTTTTGCCATTTTTAACACTTTGCATTACATCAATTTCTACCTCTCCTGTCCAGTATGGCTTAATAATCAACATCTGGTTATTAATTCCCCTGTGTTCTATATATCTATTGAACACCAGATCTGAAGTCCCAATTTACATAATGCATCTCTCCCTAAAAAATTAATAGGGGTTTGCTCAGACACCAAAATGGAGCAGTCATAGGAATTAGCTGCATCTGTCCCAAAAATCCTACTGTCTTTGCAATTTTACCAGACAAGGGGAGGTGAGATGCATAATTTGGACTTACATATGTGTAAGTGGCTCCAGTGTCTACCATCATAGGAGTAAGTTTTCCCTCTATATTAACCTGCAGCATAGGTTTTTGATCAGGATCTGTTGTTAAGATTGGATGCTGACCCTCCTCTGTAGGATTTTCTGGGCATCCCTAGTACCCCTGGTTTGGCCCACCCCATGGGTTAAACTGGGCCTTGTGGAGGCTCTCGATAGGGCTGGACCCAGTTCCCCTCCCCTCTACCCCCTGGAGTCTGTTGCCATGGATTAACAGAGCACTCTATTTTTATATTTCCAGGTTGTCCGGAACCCCAACACACACCTCTGCTTCTCTGTCCCCTTAGTCTGTAGCTGGTGGAGCTGATTGGGCAGCAGGAACTGGAGGCATATTTAATGGAGCCATCACCACTGAAGATTCGGCTTCCTCTTTTTCTTTGGTTTGTACTGGTGCCCGGGTTCTTTTCTTGGCTTTGCTTGTTAATTCTTCAAGCTGTAGTTGTGCTAGTTTCTGTGTATGTCTCTCTCTTGCCCTCTGAGTTTTTGCTATTTTTTTCTGAAATGCTCTACTGCATGAGCCACATGGTCACAGAACTCACTGTGTGTTTTAGAGTTAAGACTGACCACTTCTTCAAGCTTGCTTTTTAATGCCAGGGCATGGTATCCATCACAGCATTTCTGAACAATGTGGTCATTAGGGGATCACCTTCCAGGTCTCCTTCAGTCACTTTTTTCCCCGCCTTTTCAGTTGTCTTTGCACAAAAGCATTTTGTTCTTTTGTTCCCTTTTTAATGGGTATATATTCCTCACCACTAACATGTGCTTCTTCCCTTTTTCTGCTGTCTAAAACACTCTTCTTTCTCTTTTAACTGCTCTTCTAATTTATCTATAATGTGTGTTTGTGTTCATACTTCTGGTGCTCTTTTCCTTCTATTTTGAAACTTTAACTATTAGTTCTTTACACAAAGCATGTTTGTTCACGAACAACTCAACAGGGTGGTTGCCATAATGAGTCTCTATAATCTGAGCTTACTTATGATATTACGAGAGCACACCCTATTTAAAGTCACTACAGTCTTACTAAATGTCAGTCCTTCTATTTCTTATTAAATATACACAGTGCTCTGAAATAGGCCCACATTGCATACATAAACCACTAACAGAACAATTTTTCTTTGTCTAACAAGCATACAAGGAAACCCCAAGGAATATCTGATTTAAAGTTAACACTTTTCCAATAAGCAAACACATTTAACCTTACAAATATGAAAACAAATAACATCTGAGACAAAAATGCAGTTGCATATACTGCACAGCACTTTCAGTGCTTCCTCACAGCTTTTACACTCTCATCCTTACCCTCTTTCGCTACCTAACAATTCATATAATTCAACCAAACACTTAAGAAAGCTATGCAAATTGTCCCCAAACAGACACACAGTGTCTGCTATACCATGCAATAAATAGTGCATAAAGTCAAAAGCAGATTTAAATGGGTTAGACCTTTTACACCCAGCAAAATACTCACATGCCACCCAGTAGAGATGGCAGTTCTCTATCTGGATCACAATGGCTGCATTCAGGCGAATGCCCAAATAATCTACAAAGCCATATATTTGGGATGTTATATGCAATCTTTGTTCTAAGTCACAACCAGAACAATTTAACAAATATTCCAAAACCTATAAAACCTTTATTGGTGTTTTTTCTTTCTTTTTTCTACAGTCACAGGCACACTTAAATTTATAGCTTATTCCTGTTTTCCACCTTTTTTTATTTTCAGTTGGTTTAACCATAAAGGTCATCTTTGTATCATGGCACACAACAAAGTTTGGTTATACAGCTGTTTATGGAAACCTCAATATTCTGGCTCAGGATGGTCTTAGTTCCTTGGAACAAACTAATCTCTAGAACTCATTACAAGATAAATGGACATGTAAACATTTTGCACATTCTTTAATTATTGCACCACTTGAGATGGACTGACCCAAGAGTTTTCACTAAAGGTGAGATGATGATTCAGTAACACATACAATAGGTCAAAATGGAGTCTCAGCTAAAGAATTACAAACACTAGGTAACACACATAATGCTGGGATTCATGGGTTATCATTATTAAGATATTTAGCCATTGCGTATAAGAGCTGATTTAATAACGACTCTATTTCGGCAAGACTTCCTGTTTCCTGATCGTCACTTCCTGCTTTCGAATTGTTTTGCCGGGAGTTTGTTGCGTCCGTCGGCGTCTTAACGATACTGTTTATCTCTTTTTTAAATCAATAATTTTGCGCTATCGTTTT
>CM074958.1:11758562-11781764 GCA_037577455.1 Pangasius macronema
ACACACACACACACACACACACGTAAGCATATTTACCACATCAATACGGCTCATGCAGTTGTGTACACCTAGTGAAACTGTTGATCCAAACCCAGTTTCCAAACACAGAAGCACATGCTTTATTTTAATTGCACACCAAGTATAAGGTCAATAACCAGCTTCTTTGAAACTGTGGCCTTTTAACAGACAAAAATAAAAAGAGGAAGTTTAAGCCAGATTCAAATCAGAGTACAGAGTCTCCGAGTGGTATCCAGATTTGTATATCTAAATAGAAAGCATTTATTCAATGTATAATGTCAGCTACAACTGACAGGGAGATTATACTGAAGTAGATAAAAAGCCAATCTGCTTTAATCCCAAATTTTTTTCTCCTGGTGTGCAAGGATCTCCATGGCAGAGGTAGCAGCTCCTATGTTATGGAGAATATCCAGTCAAGGGTCGATCTCATCTGTATACAGACAAATGGAAAAGCTTGACCAATCCCAGCGGCCCACCACAAAGCCAGCCCTCTCACTGTCTCAAACCAGACCTGAAGGGCTCAGGATACTGGTGATCCAAACAGCTATGCTGTTTCAACCATGACTTTGGAGTTAGTAAGAGGTTAGTAGGGCCATGTTGCTTATGAACATGTTTGGAGGCAAAAAAGCCAAAAAAAAAAGAACAAAATAAATTGCTGATTTCCAGAATGAATAAAAAAATGGTGGCTAGAAAAAAATAAAGTTCTGGGAGACTTACGGATTTTTTGTTTTCCTTTTTTTCTTTAACAGTGGCTTTATTCAGTAGGGAGTGGCAAGTAGCCTACAGGGCAGAGATGGGCACAGAAGTCACAGCAGCGGCTACACAACATTGAGCACAGCGCACACAGCCATAATGCAAACACATATAGGAGAGATCGCCATCTGAGCTTTATGGTTTGGAAATCTGAAGCACAAAGTGAGTTGCAAGGATGCTAAGCTTTACTGCAGGTTTAATGTAAGGTTTCATTGACTACTTACCATCTACTCAGGCCTAGTTCCTAAGCTATGTTGTTAAAAATTCTTTACTATAGTACAATTCTAATGAAAACAAAGCTAGAGATTTAAAACAAACACAAATTACACAATCTTGAAATACTAAATTAGGAGATAAGAAAAGGAACAGAATTGGGCTTTTCCTGAGAATGCAAGCTTAACAAAAATGGATGTGCTGGTGAATGCAAAGCTCAGTGTCAGACGGGTGGATGAGTGACTAATGGATGAGAGGAATATGCAGAGTGTAAACAGAAAGGAAACCGGCAGTACGTGTTGGGGCTTTAGCCAGGCCTTCCTGTTCACAACATCTGCTTTCAGGCTTTTCACACACTGCACACTCTATGCAGCACTACAGCTGCTGCCAGCTTACTTCCCCTGCAGTCTCAACCAAATGACTCTAAATATAAACAGACCGGGTTAAATGGTTATGAATTTCTATAGAAGGGGTGAACATTAACATAACTTGTGGCGAAGTAACAGAGCAGGTCACTAACCACAAAGAAATTTAGCATGTAAACTGATCAAGTGCTTTAACAGAACTGATCAGTACTGACAATTCTCTATTTTAGGTGTAGAAGGCCCATCTCACCGTAGTACAATTAGATGGAAGAGGTTTACAGTTTACACTAATAGGCTTTGAATATTATCAATTTACCATGATATCATGTTATGTGTCATGTTATTAAACATCAAGTAATATATGAATTTTATTTTGTATGCAAGGTTTCAGCATTGACTGTACTTTTTTTTTTTTTTTTTTTTTAAATATCGAAGTGTCACAAACACGATTTTCATGCACACATGAATGAAAGGGCATTTCTATTCATCCAACTTAATAAAGTCAGCAGTAAATCAGGATGAACTGGTGTGCATGCGCAAACATTCAAAGCGACATCTACCAGATGGAGCAGCCCATGCCTGTCCAACAATATGTGATGCCAACACAAAAAGGCTATACAAGACGTTAAAAAAACACTGCATATGTATAAAATGGAGGCAGGATGTCTGAGTGAGAGCTTCAGTTAGTGCAGATTTTTAAGTGCATGAAGTGCCAGGCAGCGTGGGTGAGGACAGAGCAGGGCATACCTGGTACAGACAGTGGCATACGCTTCGCAGCTGAGGCGGAAACTCGCTGGAGGAGTTAATGATGGCCAGAAAGAAACGGTCTGTGATCTGCAGCAGGTTCCGCTGGTTCTCCTCCAGATTTTCACTAGGTTCTAGTCTACAAAAGTGGAATGACATGAATTTAATAAATGACTATAAAATGCATGAAAAATGTGAAAGCATGTCAGCTTGCTGTGAGAATTTCAGACACTGATGAATTGCAAGCTGTTAAACAAATCTATTGCTTGTTAAAGAATAGTAACAACGTTCAGATCTACCTGGTGGGGTCAACCTCAAAGCTGATGTGCTGCCACTCAGGAGATGTGATGACGCCTCGCATCAGAGGCTCAAGAAGCTTCTGAAGATAAGCAGCTCCATACACCTGCATGAGTAAAGACAGGTAAGTGCTACAGTTAAGCATATCCTTCCTGTGAGTTGAGGAGATGTATTATCTCTTAATATTGAAACTGAAGACAGTAATCATGTGCACCCATGTGTCAAAACAAAGACGTGTCTCGGTTATTTACTATTAAGACTTTTGATCTAACCATATTTCACCATGAAAATCATGTTTTGGGTGCTGCAATACTAAAAACAAATAGAAAATTATGAAATAACAGCATTGATCTACTATCTTTCTACTGCTATGCCCATCTGCATTTTTCATCTTTCCTAAGCTTCACACTTTCTACCACTGTAAGTACAATTTACAACACATTTATTCATTTGGTAAATATTTTGTTTTGTTATTTAAAGCGACTTAAAACTCAACTTAAGAGCCTAGGTCAAGGACCCAGCAGTGAAGCTGGCTGCTGGAATTTGAACTCTTAATTTATTTACGGACGTACTAATTCTTGCTAAACGCACTCATGTGGACAAGCTGGTGACGCAGCTGAAATGAATGAATCTGGAACTGAGACTCCTCAGTACAGAAGCTCATGTCCTTCAACAAAGCCCACCTTATAGCCCAATGAACAGCATTCCTTGGATAGAGGATGCTATATGTACAGCGGAGTCTGGGGGCTTTTTGGTTGATAATGAGCTTAGAGATGAACCCTAACATTGTGTTCAACTCCAGCCTCCACGGCACTCAAAATCAAGTCTGGATCAGCCCGCAAGCATGTGCCGCAAACAGGTACGAAACTAGCTGCATGGAATGTGATCTAAAAGGAAAAGGGGGGGGATACAATCCTGTGTACACATCTACACATAGCCATAAAAGTGATTTGATACTGATGAACTGTTCCGTTAAAGCAAAACAAAAAATTAAAAGACTTCGTCTTATACAATGTGCAGTTGAGTGTAGAACTGGCTTCATATAGTCTAACATATTTTCACAGCAATAAAAGTACATTTAGCCTGCTTTCCTCCTCCTTCTTCCTCACTACTGTTTATTCCATAGTCCAAGTTGTATTAATTGTCAATATACTTAGCTACTGTTAGATGTTTATTTGAATCTTTGCTTTCTTCTAATTTGAATAGTATCATTTTAAAGTGCATTTCTTTAACTTTCTCTTACTCTTACTGTACAACTCAAACTATTTTACCCATGAAATGCAATCTGATTCATCTCTTGCCAGATTGTTAGCATTTAAGTCCTTGTTTTTTAGAGGGTTTGGTGGAGATGCAATTGAAACAGACTCAAAAAAGGCAGCTTTGGAGATATAAAGCACATGTAGGTAATATCAGTGATCTAAACGGGCCACCCAGAATTATACGATCTATATTATATTATATTATATTATATTATATTATATTATATTACATTATAGTATAGTATAGTATAGTATATTCTGCATCTGAATTCCTGTGGCAGAATTCCTATGTTTCTGAGGAAAAATAATTGTGATCATTGAAAGAATAACAGAAGGACAAAAATCTGTTGTAGTTCTAAGTGTGCTTTATAGGACATTGCTTTGTAGGCCAATTTCTTGGTGTCAATTTACCTTGAAGCAGAAGGTCATGATCTTGCTAGCCAAACTGTTGCCTCTGAAGAGGGTCTGCATGGAGTCAGCCAGCTCCACCTCTTTAGAGAACATATTCCAGAGCAGCTGGTAGAGCAGGTGCCTGGAGTCGAACAGCGTCACCAACACCCTGGCCAGCTCATCCTGCAGAGGACACCAGCAAACTCTCAAGATCAATTTCAACCTTGGTAATACAGTGAGCCTCAATACTATACAGTGGTTACATACCCACTGGGAGCAGGGCACCACATTGGCCAGTGCCATGGCAATGGGAAGCTCTCCCTGATCCCCCATCATGGTGACGAGCTCCACCAGCCTCTCAAAGCGGTCGGCCAGAACAGTCTCGGCCAGTGTGTCGAACTCCGTGCCTTGCTGCAGGATCTTAGTCAACACCTCCATGAATGTAGCCCTGGTCTGTAGGTCTTTATGGTAGCCCAGTCCTGCATACAGACAGAATTGAGTCTCAGAATTGCATCACTAGAGCTCACTACAGATAATGCTAAGAGAACTACTGCCCATTTCACAGACTGAATAGAGAAACAAGAAAATATCAATGAAGAAAATAGATAAAAATCACAATAGCTAACAAAATCACAAAAAAAGTTAAAATAAGAAGAGAACAAAATGGGTCAACACAACATTATCACATCTAACCTCCCCACTGCAGATCACTCCAACAGTAAAACACAACATCGGGGATCTTTTCACAATGCTAAATTATCAAAGAGGAGAACACAGTGCCATGCCCAGGTTAATGCTATAATTCACAACCTCTTTACATCATTACACCTGCTTGCTAGACTCAGCCAACTGGCAGTTTAATCAGGACAGGAAGCACTTGTGAGAATGTTGCAACTGCTGCCTTGTAACAAAAGTGGTGCAAATTGTAATCACTTTTCAAAACAGAATAAAGATACAGAGCAGATTTAACCTCCAATCTCAGCTATTCCCTTTTTCTCAGCAAATGAAGCCAACAGTCAACTGTGCCATGAGCTACAAGGCATACTTCACTTCTTGGGTATCGCAACAAAGGTGTTCTACTTGTTTATGTGTCACATAAGCAGTTTTATCCACTTACTCTTGATCAAGAGTATAAATAAAATAAGGAAGATTGCAGACAAATGGTTAGCAAATAAGAATATCAATTACTTATATCCAGACAATAAGACCATGTGCCAGGGTGTTATCATGTAATATTTAGTTATCATGTATGGCCTAGCCAAATATTGCCATAGGCTTAGAGACTTCATTAGGAATCAAGCCCAGTAGCTAACTATTAAGAGAATCTTAGCAAGACATACGGAGTTGAAGGTCCAACAGACCAGCATGCAGCTCTGCACACATCTTGCTGGCTTTAAAATCCTGTCATATTAGCTGATGCTAGCTAACCAACTATGTTAGCAGTAAAGATGGAATATGTGTCAACTGACAGAAGTGTGTATGAAGTATATATGCACTCCAACTTTAGTCTGTCGCAGTTTACTCAGACAGCATGATTTACTTTTTGGCATAATAAAACAGGTACTTTCAGCATCAGGGAAAAAAAAGTCCTGGCATTTAATGTGCAATGCTGTTAAAAGCAATTCACTTGAGATTCCTGATGGCAAGACTAACCATATATATTTAATGTGCAAGTCATTGTATTGGTGTCAGTACTGACCTATAGAGTGCATGAGGCCGCTGTCCACGTTGGCATTGAGCAGGTTGGACATGGCAAGTACAGTGCAGTGGCGTAGTGAGGCGAGACGGCGAGACATGCCCCGCTTTCGTTCACCCACCTGCTGCCCATCTTCCTCCACCTCACTGCAGTCATTCAAAAGGTTCATGAACAGAGTGAAGTACCTGAAGAGCAAAGAGTTAAGATGAAGGTAAGGACTATGGATAATCATCCAGATGTAAAAAAAATATATATTTTGATAATATTTCTATTTCTTTATATGCAAGCTTGTACCACAAATCTAAAACAATATGGTGAATACAGATTCACCATACAGAACAATACAATAGAGGAGTTTATTAGCAGTTGTAGCAGCTAGAAATCATAGCTCACATTGTGACCTTACACACACTAATGAGACTGAATACAGGGGTATTGCTAGTCGAAGCAATGTTCCTACTTAAGAAAAAGCTGAGACTTGGCCTCCATCAGCTCCACTCCATCTCCTTCCTCAGGCTGTAGCGGTAAACCAGCCAGCAGAGATACCACTGCCTCCATACTGGCCTGGTCAAGGTCCCTACGGAACAAAAAACGAAAGCGGGGCATGTCTCAACTAAGGTGAAAAGTTAAATTATAAAGAAAAGGCCTAAAATTCAGAAACTGTACCGTGTGAGATATTTGACATCATCATCTGCTGCTTGATTGGAGGTGCCCATCACCCAGTCAGTCAAGTACTCTACCATCTTATTCCTGACAGGGAAATATATTTTACAATTTATAATCACATTATGAGACATCAATGACCCCTTACTTACCATCATCCACTATTAAGATGATTATAAATGACACATTAAAAAGCTTTAAACTGAATAGTGTACTAGATATATTTAACAGGATACTCACCTGAATTTCATCTCTTGGCAAAAGGAGAGATCATCTCTGCGTTCCATCATAACCTCCACGAGTTGGCAAAGTTTAGTCTTAATCTGTATTGCATGAACCCCATTCCCTAAAATGCGCACATATCTATGGAGACAGTGAGAGAATACACCAGGACATTACTTTAGACAAAGCTAAAGCAAGCTGAACAATGCATGTAATGCTAATAGAGCGGTTTCAATAAATGTTTCAAGATAACTTAACTCTAACTATACAGTGGTACAGCATTAATGATTTAACATCACAGCATTAAACTGTGACGTTGAGCATTAAAGTAAAATCCTTCAGCAGGTCTGACCTGACCAAGTTGAGCATCATGGTCTCAATGCTGGCCTGACCAAGGTGCTCAGAGCTGCCCTCAGTGTGGCTGTCCAGAAGGTTCTTCATGATGGCAATAGTCTGCTCCACAAATAATGTATTTGTGTCATTTATGGGAACCTGAAGGGACACATGGAAGTTAGACATGAATGCAAATTTACAGCTGTAGAGCACTCAATATTATTAAACAAGCACAAAATCACAACACTGATTAAAGAGAAAGTTAAGGGAACCTTAATGTAAAGTGTTCCCTAACATAATGTACCGTGTTCCCTAACATAATGTACCGCAATATTTAACACTAACAAACCTCAATATTAATAAACCAGTAAATAAACCAATAAACTAGCTATTCAGCCTCCATTAACAAACTCAGATATGTTAAGTATTTTTTCATTTTGGTCATTGTGGGCTTAAATTTACTCATTAAATGGTATGGATATAGATTATTTAGCTTATTTGGTTTATGCTTAAAAAAATGTATAACTAACAACTAACTAACTAGCAATTAACTATTAGTTACTTTGTTAATATGGTGCATTACTGCTGAAGGTAAGGGTTTGTTCATGTTAATTACTGTTAACTAACCTCAGTTAAGAGACCTTTAATATAAAGCATTACCGAGAAGTATTTTGTAAAATCATAAATGCTGCATTGAAAGAAAAGTCAACCCAGCCACCTTGTGGTCAAAACCAGTAATGCATCTTTGATCAACTTTTAGATAAGAAGTTGAAGCCAATTTAGCTTGTGCAGCATCAAGATAGACAATGCCTTTATCATGCTTAAAAACAGTTCAGCTGTTGCTGTAGGCTTCCTTTGCTAATTACGTGACTTAATTTGGCACTTTAACTTTGGATGTTTGAAAGGAAAAAAAGAAAAACTATATTCATTACAACGGTGTCAACACCAAATAATTGATTGATAATTGCTGATTTCACCTTTTAATGTTAAGCATGACAGTGTGACTCACCGGCCCCTGGGTGTCAAAGAAACGGCCAATACTGTTGCGTAGTTTGGTGAACAGCATGGAGTAGAGGGCCGGACTCAGCTCCAGTCCCAGCAGATCTTTAACATTGGTGCGGATGTGCAAGCCCACCTTCTCATGTGTACACACCATGAGGGACAGCAGCCTTTCCAGGAACCTGCTGAGGGGAGTCTCACTGTTCACTTCACACGAGCCCATGGAGATCATTGAGCCCTTGCGCTCACTCATTGGCCCCATGGGTGGGCTGTAGGTACCAAGGCTGGGAGTACTGCGCTGCTGCAGACACACTCCCCCCAGAGCACACAGGAAGCCCGTCATGTTGATCCACTCCTAATAAGTGTGAGAGGCCTTGTGTTAAGAGAGGTTTGTAAGCAAGAAAACCTACAACTGGTCTTGTGTCAAGAAAAAATAATTAAGATTCAGAAAAAAAAGCAAACTTTGGGAACAAAGCTGAATTATTGCATCACTTACCTGGCCATCTTCAACTTTGTTCTTTGGATGGTTTAATATTTGTTTTGTTGCTTGTTCC
This sequence comes from Pangasius macronema, assembly GCA_037577455.1. Classification (NCBI taxonomy): domain Eukaryota; kingdom Metazoa; phylum Chordata; class Actinopteri; order Siluriformes; family Pangasiidae; genus Pangasius; species Pangasius macronema. Next base: position 11,767,069 of record CM074958.1, read on the forward strand.
CATTTAGCATGTGTGTCCTCCCATGCCTGAGGTTAATAAGCACAGAAGTTAGAAAACAAAACTGTCAAACACTCAAGTGACTATTGAGAAATCAAAACAAATGTACTCTTCACCTCTATATTGCCAGCAGTAGGATGCTCTATCCTCCTTAACAGTGCCATCACTCTCTTCTGTAGGGTAGAGCGACCTACACACACACACACACACACACACACACACAGTTATTTTATTTATTTAAAAAAAATTAAAAAAAACACCACCAGATATACAGTCAGCTGCACAAGAAGGAACGTTTTCAGTTTACATACCAATAAATAAATAAATAAATAAATAAATAAAAAGAACTCCATAAAAATGTACTACTGATGCAACAAGACAAAAAAGATGCAAATAACGTGCAATAACATTTTGGGTATTTTATCCACTAGTAACAGCACACTATTTAAGCATGCTATTTGCAGAAATGAAGGAACATCTGGGCAACCCAACACTAATGCTTTTATAAATGTTTTTTTGTGTGAAAACAGCCGAGAAGATGAAACAACAGAGAAGTAAGAGTAGAACAATATCACACATTTATACATCACATTTTCTACAAAATGAACAAACTTCAAGTCGTGCCATTGATCCATATGCAACAATGCTAACAAAAAAATCCTAGCAGGCAGAGAGGAAGAGAGACCCTGCGCTTTTACAGATGCTGCAAATGGAGTATTTAAGCAGTTCTTGAGTTTGTATGTTGAAGATATATATCAGAGTGACTGGCCAACGATTACAATTTTTAATTTATTAATGAACAACACATTGAGATTTTTTAAACTGTTTAAAGTTTAAAAGTCTTCGGGACAGGAGTTTGTGCTTTCCGGTTTCTATTTAATACTAGTTGCATTTTTTTTTTTTTTTTTAATTGAAGTGTGTAGTGGTATATAGCTATCACTGTAATCAACACACATTCTCTGTTAAAAGAAAAATTATTTCCCTTCCCGCATCCCTGTACCCAGTTTGTGGACCTCTGTGCTGGTTCTACTACTGACCTGTGGCCATCATGTTGCTGACAGAGGCAAACTCCATGAAAGTGTTGTAGTTGGGCAGAACTGTGTGTACAGGCAGCTCATCCACGCTGCAGCGGATGTCCGCCTCCTCACACAGGTGCCGGAAGCAGGACATGGCCACCAGCACGGCCTCGGCGTCTGGGCTCCACAGAAATGAATACAGGCACACTTCCAGCTTGGTCTGCGCTTGTCTGCTGATGGGAATTAGACTCCCCTGTGTGGCACTTTCCTGTGGTTTAACAAAGGGTCAACAAATGAAAATCTTCATTATATAATGAACGAATATAAAGAATACATGGCCATAACAGACAAAGCCAACATTAAAGACCTAGCAGCACCCAAGACTGACTAAAGATCATTTCCTGTCACCTCACATCATCGGTCAAAATTCTGCACGTAGTGCAGTAGTCAGCTAATAGGTGGTGTGCATGTACAATCTGCTCCTGTGTTACAGGAAATGACTCGCCATACCCGGAGACAGCAGTAGTCTGTATTTGTAATCAAAAAATGTTCAAACGGAAGACTCGGGCCCGCAGACAGAAAACATATGTCCCAAAAGACATATGGTTTTCTTTCTGCGATACAGGATATTGACCTTCCGGTCACAGACCATGTGTACATCTTTACAATGTAGTTTGATTGCAACTTTTGTCACAGAAGTCACAGAAGTTTCTTGACTTAATATGTCAGCTAATACAGCATGGCAGTAATTTGAAGACCAGTGTCCTCTTTTGGTGAGTCAAGACTAAAAACATATTCAAGGAGTAACTATTAGCTGCAGAAGAAAAAAATGAAGACTGGAGTTTTAATCTTTTTTTTTTTAAGGAGCATATGTTTAGTGTACTCACTTTGTTCTTCAGGAGGAACTTGTTCCTGCAGATGAGAATCTCCCTCAGCCACTTCAAGATCTCTGTGCTGTTGATCATCTGGTGGCCAATCAACTTCTTACAGATAAGAAACAGGACCTGAGAGCTGAGAGGTTCAGAGGATAAGACATACCTTCCTATACACACATCTCCCAGTATAGCTCACACTGACTCTACTGAGACAAGGCTGTTTATTGAATGACTTACCTGATGTCCCAGAAGGTCTCAATTGGTGTATCAGGGTTCCACAGCTCAATGGTCTCAGGTTGATGCAACACCAAAAGTGCCTGAGGAACACAAAGAGGATAAGGCATAGTTAACACACCATGACATAGTGGGGAAAAAAACATCATCCTCACACATGAATTAATAAATAAATCACAAAAACTGCAGAAATAGAGTTCTGCACCTCCATGGCCTCCTGAGAGAGCTCTGAAGTATGGGTCAGGGGAACAAGCTGGACCAGGCCTATGATGAGTTCAGCTGTGCTGTTCTGGATCTCCTGGCCCTGCTTCCCAGGGTTCTGATACAATACACACAAACACAAATTGACTTACAAGTTGCATAGCATCATCTTTACCTACTTAACGCTGATCTGTTCCACAACAGTAATCCACAATCATACAAGATATGACATGATAATGGACTTCAATTACTGAAGTAGCAACTGAGGGCGAACAAGGTGTCTGAGCCAGGTGATAAAGACACTCACATGCAGCATTAATTTGGGGTCAGCATGGATGAGTTTGACCAAAGCCAGGAGAAGAGAGCGCGAGTCCAGATCTGCAGATTTTTCTTTAAACTTCAGGCTGGTTGTCATCTTCTCTTTGAATGTCAAACTCTGTGGAATAAATATTTATATTTGTTCAATTTTTCATCAATACTTAACACTTAAGGTTGAGTTCAGAAAAATCTGTATGATAACGTTTACGTTCAGAAATAATTATTGGATGTACTCAGTATTCAAAACTGTAAGTATATTTGTTACTCCAGTTCAAAATATTTCAACCAGGTGCCAAGGATGTATTAAAGAGTCTGTATTCAGTCACGCAACATGATACATTTGTGTTTTCTGTTCTGCCGGTCTTTTTAATAACAAAATTGATTTGAAGTAAAAAAAATATACATATATTTTTTTTCTGTTAGATTACAACTAGGATTAAGGGATACATAACAACAGGCTCATGTCTGAAAATGTTTTTCAGTAATAGTCATTATAAATTGGTGTTTGGTTGAATCCCAAATAGGTCAGAATTTGAATATACGGTGCACTGCACAGGATGAATAAGCCATTTGATTGCCTATGCGGTATGCTTATATAATGAGTAGGAAGGTAAAGACGAAGCTTCGGGACAGTAAACAGAGAAACAAACACCAATGTAGTGAATAAATATAATTAAGCATTCAGATTATTCAGCCAACCCTAACTCATGCCACATTCAGTTAAAGAGGCACATGTACTGTATAGTGCTTTATGATAACCTATAACAAATTCATAAGCAAGTGTATGAAGGACAGAATGTCTCACAGGTGTCATCCTTAGTGGTGCGTGGGCACTAAGGCTCTGGACGACTCGGGTCTGTGTGTCGGCAAACATGGCACGCAGTTCTCCAGAGTAGCAGTAGATTGTGTCAATCTTTGGCCACCAATCCAAGTGAGACTGTATGTTAGAGGAAGATAGAAAACAGAGATGGTAACAAGCACAAAGATCCTGGCTAAAAAAAAACTCATGAAAATGATGGACTGGCATTTTAATAAATTTGGAATTTGAATACACATATTATTAAATAAAACAGTATTTAATAACCAACAAAAATATTTTGGGATTATTATGAATCATGAAGAAGTAAGGTACAAAAGGGATCTACAATGTAAGCTACCTTGGATATAGAGTTTCTACATCTTTATTATAAAAAGTCCATTTACATATACAGTTCATTCAATTCCATGAGCATTCAAACTTATTTAGTATGTAGTTTGTTTCATTTTTATTCCACAATATTCGAGTAAATGAAGATATCTGGATATCACATAATTAAATAAATAAAGCTCTAGGTCTAACAACTTGCTCATGACTGCTGAAATCTGCCATTTCTGCATTTACACTCACATTAGTAATGATTTTGTGCAGAGAGTTGACCAAGACAAAATGGAAGGTTGGTGGGGAGGTGGAGGCCAGACAGACCTGAAACAAGTGGCAAGAAACTTATTTACTTACACAAACACAGACACACAGCAATAATATTATTATTCTAAATTATCCAATCATTGAACACACAAACAGCAGTAAGCATTCAGCTACAGACACTCACCAAACCCTGTTTCACCAAGATCTAAAAATTAACCAGCCCAATCTTTCTAATTTACAAATGGACACTTCACCTTGACCAGTCACTGTACAGTGTGTTTTGCTAAAATTACTCAGAACCCTGAGCGCCAGCAGTGAGTAAGCACTGTGAGAGCGCAGCTGACCTTGAAGTGCTGGTTGTTGTGTGGGTTGATGCGGAAGCAGGACACAAAGCAGTCGATCATCAGGTCCACGTCAGCACTCTGGCACCCGGTGCCCCTGGAGAACGGCTTAGTGGGGTTGAACAGGAGAGCCTGAGGGTCCGCACATACAGACAGAGGTTGTACACAGACATACAAACACAAACACACAACAACCTGCTTCTCTGCTCAGCTCATTCAGAAAGGGGGTTTCATGGGAAAATAATCACACACAGATACTTACTTTGAGGTCCATTACTATAGACTGCACCAGAAGGAAGATGACAGAATGATCCTCCCAGTTAATGTATGTGCAGGCTTTAGAAAGTTTTACACAGGCGATGGCTGCACTCTCAGTCAACTGCTTGCTGCTACTGTGACCAGCCAGGGCCTTCCTAAGACTCTCCAAAAACAACTTCTGCAGGGAGACAGCATATATCTGAGTCTGTCTGAAACTACTCATACTTCTGGGATAAGAAAATAAACATATCTAGACAAGTTTAAAAAAAAAATAAAATAAAAAATAAAAATTTCCAAGACCATAAATGTCATAAGACAGCAAATTAAACTGATGGAACTGAGACAGAACTAAAGAAGTAAGTAAGAAGGGCTCTCTTAAGAGTTTTTAACATCACAGTAAGCACATAAAAAGTTACCACGGTATTCAGTATAACAGATGGTCACATGCATGACGGCTGAGACAAATGGCTGAAACGTGAAGTTGTGTGTGTGTGTGTGTGTGTGTGCGCGTGTGTGTGTGTATGCATGCTTGCAAGGGACAGGGAGAATTTTGACCTTGTTAGCCTTGCTCTCTTCCACCACCTCTTTAGAGATGCTCTGTGTGATCTCAGGACAGAGAATGAGAAGGATGATTTGCAGTGGCCACACAGCAGCTTTCCTCTTAGCACTCTCTGCAAAACTGTCTACCAGGTCAAACAGCTTCTCTGCAGAGTCTATGTAAGAGAGAGAACTTTATACATTAGCGTTCATGAAGTCTGGGAAAAAAAAAAAAAACTCACAAGGCACTTACATGTGTAAGGCCAGAGATCCATGCCACACAAGTACATGTATCACTCAGCCAAATTCTCTATAAGCATGTGGTCCTAATGTACATACTGAGTATGCGCTTCTGTTCCTAAAGGGTTATACACCTCTGTACTCAAGGGGGCTACACTGTGCCAGTCAAGAAAGTCTGCTGTTATTATAATAACCACAATAATAAACATGTCAACAGGTTAGGTATGCATGCTGGTGTGCTTGTTGTACAAGTAAAAAATGAAGCAGAAATAATAAAGTCGACTGTGCGACATTTAAATCGCTCTCAAAGGAAGAACGCAGAGTAGGTCAGTGTCTCCCCAATGTGTGGTTTAAATAGTTGAACTCTTAATGCTGCAATATGATGAGCTTATTCAGTGTCCAGCCAGCGCCTTACACAGGAGAGAACTCACTGTGGTTCTCAAGGCATTTGTGCAAACCGTCATGACATGAAATAACTATTCACATTTATTTGTGCTAAATGGTCAAGAATGACATCACACTGAATTGAGTGTTAAAAAAATTAAAAAATTAAACACCACAAGGCATTTTTGCATAAACAAATGATACCAATTTGGTTAGATTCTTGTTTGGTTTCGAGTTCAGTGAAGTCTAATGCACTGTGACAACCCTATCAGACACAGACTAACAGTGAAATATAGCTAGTATAATATCTCAGAAATCAAACCTGCGCAAACAATTACACAAATGACAAAGTACTTGCGTGGAGGATTTTTCTGGACTTCATCTGTACATTTAACATCTCAAAGCATTTCAACTCACCTGCCATATCAGCCTGCGGTCTCTGGTAGAGCATTGTAAATTCATCAGGATAAAACTCCACCCAGTTCCAGAAAGCCTAAACAGCAAATGGATGGACATGATGGACAAATTAATAATCTAACACTTGCTGCATTACTGATCTGCTAGAAAAAATTCAAACTATTTTTCACAGACCTTCTCCAAACTGTTGATCACAGCGAGCTGTGCAGGCTTCTTCAGTGCTTTAAATTTTAGTACAGTTTCTGTTGAGATACAGACACCATGTGTTAAGGGAAATAAACAGTTTTAGATGATTCTTATAAACACATTAGAAGACAAGCAAAGCCTAAAATCTTTCTATGTAAAGAGAAAAAGAGAGTCAAATATTAGAGATTGGTTTACCTTGCAGTAATCTCTTTAACTTGGAGCAGTCAACATTGATGTACTGAATAAGCTCTATGTCATGAACATCTACAGTGTCCTCTGTGCATACTGTAAGCTCCTGTAATCTGCAAACAGGACAGCACAGACAAAAACAAGTTTCAACGTGCTATGAAAAAGATACTGCTCACCAATATATTAGGAATATACCACAAAGAGTCACAAGTTAGCTGGATAAATGCAAGCACAAACGTGCACACTAATGCTTAGTCTCAAGGACAAGTCAGAGGCTCTCAATTCTAATTTGAGTCCAAGTCATCACACCCACACCAAAGTCAGGTCCAAAGTCGAGTTCAGCTTTTGAATGTAGTACCACAGACTTGGAAGGACACTCTGGCTATCTTAATAATTTTCAGAAGGCTTTTGTAGTGTAGTCTGGGAAACGTTAGAATTCAAAGAAATAATCATTTACACATCAGAACATGCAGAATTTAGTATAAATTTAAGTCAAAGTCTAACTCGTATGAGCTCATATTCACATTCTCAAGTCATACATAAGTCAAATGTATTTAGTTAATGTGTGTGGTGCTGCTGCAAGTCTCCCTTACAGGGTGAACCATTAAGCAGGCTTAAAGGCAGCATTCAGACCCAAACACGGTCAAGTGTGTCAAAACTTTATTATTATTCAGATGACATTAAAATAACAATATAAGCAGTTGTTCGTTTTCTATGGCTGAACCACAAACAGTGTTCTATTATACAGGCACCAGGTACGATATGCAGCACATTATACATTATACTCTACACACAGAGCAAACAAATTGAATATGAAGGCATTTAGGATTTGACCTAACTCAAAGATGGATAAGAATAAGCCAAATACTGACAAAAGAAATTTAAAAACATTAATCTAAACCTTTACATTGTAGGATAACATTGTGATGTTGCCTCATAAACCTGCCAGAAAATGGATAAATTAAGAGAGAAAGAAACCTTGTTAGACCATCACTACACTACTCGGAATGATTGCTAAGCCAGACTGTCTGGTCGGAAAGTTATTCTAGCCAGCCAGAGACATTAACAGGGCGATTCTGTAACAACTGCGTAAGAACAATGGTCTACACTATTTCTAACTCCATCCATATGTCTTGACTCAGCTTGCATGCTACCTGAGCAGGAGTGGCAACCAAATTCAGCACGGGTGCTTAAGTGTGGAGATAAATTGTGGGATGACTGGGAATTAGGAAAAGCACTAAAGTCATGAATTCCATCACTTATGTCCAAGTCCATGACTTGAATACTGATGTGTGCATACACTCATTATCAAGGGTGTGTATACGATTGGGGTACATGTTTAAGGAGGTGTATAGAGTTAACAGATGTGCAGCTAAATCATTACCTTGTGGAGATGCGGCTAAAGACGGCATTGAAGTTGTTGCAGCTAAGAGAGAAGAGCACGGCTGAGGCAGAGCTGCGTAGCTGGGTGGCATGCTGCTGGCCCTCCCGACAAGAGTGCAGGAAGTGGCAGATCTCAGGGAGCAACTGCTTCACCAGCATGGCCTCATCTAGACGCAAGCAGTCCTTGGTTTGCTGAACACCACACACACACACACACACACACACACACACACACACACACACCCCTTAACATCTGGTAAATAGGTTTAGACTAAACCTGTGGCTTAACTAGTTCATGGCTTCTGCATAAATTTGGTGTACCTGATATCACTCCAGTTATTGCTATGGAAAGAACACATTCGTAGAAAATTCATATTTATGAAGTCCACATAGTACCATAGGGAAAGCTCCAATTTCGCTTTTAGAGAAATTTTACCCTCTATAACGAACATGCGCATCCACATATCTCCACAGTAGTGGATGTCTAATGTCTCCATAGTAATGGAGGGACCTGGATCTACATTAAATTCTACAATTTAATGTAGACCCAGGAAATTAAATTAAGTTAAATTCTTAAATTCAGATTTAATATTCCCCAGATTTCCATGATTAATCATCCGTATGACCAAAACTCCTCTACAAATAAACAATCCTAACTCTTATGTTACCTGCATGTACCTGATCAAGTACATACAATAACGTGTGTCCTCACACCCCCAAGGAAATGAAATTCACTGATAAGAGTTAGATGTTTAAGGAAGCATAACCAACACATAAATGGATCAATGTGCTCACACTGATGAAGCAAAACCCAGCAAACCCACCCATCTGCTATACGACGAATAATCCTCCTAGACAGAAAGCAATGACAAACTGAGCAAGGGGAGCAGCTGTCTCGTATCTGACAGAGCATTAATAAAATATCTATAGAGGAAAAGCCTGTCGATCCCTCTGGAAGCAAAGAAAATTCTAACTCAAGATGAGGAAACATCTGCAAATGTAATCTGTGCAGGCATACCCAGAGTAGTCTTTCTGGACAAGAGGAGACAACGAGCTCTAATTGTATCAACAGACCCGTGCGTCTCAGACATGAGCAAGACAGAGGAGTGATTTAAGATGGATGATTTAAGACAGAACCATTTGGTCCACTTTTGTATTAATTTGTATTTCAATATCTACTTCACAGTTTACACAGTGTAATTTGTTGCATGGCCAACTTTACCCTGTTACTAGAAAAGCTAACTTTACCCTGTTACTACTATATCTTTGTATGTGACTGGATGAGTGTAGTCAACAGTGAAACATGACTGGCTACTCACCCCGGCCAAGCACTTCTCCAGAGTGTCAAGGATGATAAGCTGCGAGAGGTAGAGGTTCTTTTCGGCAGCTTCCCCAATTATCCGCTGGGAAGGAAACACATGTGCACACTATTTAAAGTGTTGTACAATGGTAAACTGGACGAGTTTCCCATGTGTCAATCAAATTCATGCAACTCCACATGACACCAATAATCACAGTGTAGAATTTCTCTGTGGGAACGAGGTCATCATATGGTTTCACAAATCCCAAATCAGGGGTTGGCAAATCACTAGGCTGGGACAAGCAGACTATGTGTGTAGGCTATGAGTTTCCCCCCCATCACTGTTTGACAGACAAGTGAATCTGGCTGCTGCTATGATATTACCAGTTTTTCCCCCCTCAGCATCAATCAGAGAAACTCTCTGCTCTTAAATTCACTGATAAAGAGAACTGGGCATTTGATATTATTTTATTTTTCAACAGAATGTGCTCCAATTAGTTAATACATTTATAGGCAGTGCACAGTAGACATTTTGAATAGCACACCTAGAGATTTATACAGTACAGAGATTAACCAAAGACGCATTCTGGCTATTGGTATGAACTTATGAACTATCTTTACTGGTCAGAGAAAGACAATGATTGCAAATATACAGTTTAAGCCCAGATGGTCAAGCAAAACATGGGACTAGCCAAGCTGATATAATATATTTATATATAACAAGACAAACACATCAACCTACCATATTGTTAACATTTTTGAGGATGTTGGTCAGGCCATTGATGACAAGGGAAAACTTGTATTTGGAGATGTTGATCAAGCATTCCTTATTGTGCTCTGTGCTGACTTTGGTGTGAGTGTTCTGCTGTCCTGTCTTAATAGGAAGCTAAAAAATATACAGAAAAGAGGAAAGTGAGATATTTGCAGCACAACCATTAAGAACATGTTTAGGTGTATGACATATGGGAAAGAAAAAAAAAATATGCTGAACACAGAGATTGTTCAAGACCCACCCGTCCTGTCCAAACACAACCTCCCACACCTAAGGAACTAAAACAAAGGAATTAAAGCGCACCCAGACTTGCGATTCCCGCCCTCAGAGTTCCACTGCACACCTGCAAGTCAAAACATCTGCTAATACACACAGACACAGCATGCTGGAGCCAGACATGCTGTAGCGGTTGTGCAGAAAGCACACTAGGCCTGGCTGTGTTAATGAACCATAAGGAGACTGAGGGGGTGGGGAGACTTTCTTACTGCTAAACGCTCCCTGATGTGGAATCAGTTTCTTGTGCATTGCTTTCACATTTCTGGGTCAAAAAGCAGTCTTCGTGAAACTCTCTGTCCATAACATGTACAACAATTCCAAACAAGCAGACATTTTCAGAAAAGAAATAAGCTCCAATAACAATACTTGCAGCTCGGGACTTGCTGAGTATATGAGCAGCCGGGGGGAAAAATACTAGCCATCAAATAAAAATTTGCAACATCTGGCACACATTTCTGTTTGTTTTAGGAAACATTTATCTACCCTATACAGCTGATATGAATAGTTCAAGACTCATCAAGGTCTGGCTACAGAAGTGGCTAGTGTGTCTTTGAAAATGTCAGGAAGAGAGAAGGAGAGGCCCCTGGGGTTCCCTTTCTCTCTCTCTCTCTCTCTCTCTCTTTCTCTTCCATTGCATAGCCCTAAGGGAAAAGCATGTGGCTGCAAATGAAAGTCCCAAGACTAGAGACGAGTCAGGCTTCCGGCGTGCGTGCGCGCACACACACACACACACACACACACACACACACACACACACACACACACACACACACACACATGTACACACGAGCGCACACACACATACAGCCCAGCCCTGTTGACATCCATTTTAATGCAGGATGCCAAGAGACAGCGAGCACTTTGTTTCCCAGGCACGGTTTAAAATTCCACAAAGGTCACAGACCAATCATTCCCCTTATGTGCACTTTAGTGCAGTATGGATATTACATATATCCATACAGACACAATATACAGATTAAAATAACATAAGGAAAGCTGTACCGATTATGTGGGAATTTCTGCACATTCGTAATTACTCAAAATGAAATATTTCTGCACTTTCTATTTTCTAGCTTTATCTGTGCCTTTTTTTAAAAATATTTTTATTATATTTTTAAGAATGTGATTCTCCTATTGGCACTCCTATTTTAATAAACATTTCGTGTTGTGCACTTTTCTGTGCCTTTGCTACTGTAACACTGCAATATCCCTCAAGATCAATAAAGTATGTAAACGTATGTATGCAGGTATGTAGATATCCATGTAAATGAACCCTTTCTGGTTTCTTACTTAGAACAAATTTATTTTCCAGCCCTAATTCAGTAGAATTCAATTCAGGCGTCTGTGTCTCAAAGAATAATTCAGTTAAATTCATCGACCAACTCCATCCCTTCTATAAGTGGTAGAGCTTTGGAAAAATAAACGTTTGTAATACAGACCTAAAATATGTATTTGTGGTCACCATACATCCACTATAACAGAACATCTGAGAAAAGTAGAATAACGAGCTGCTGGAAAAAGCTTAAAGCCTCTACAGTGTTTGACAAAGCAGGTACAATGACTATCATTTCAGAAAGCTGCGATTCACATCAATGTTACTTTATAGAATACAAATCTACCGGCTCCTGTTTCCGAGCTGTCTGAACCTTCCCCGGAGAGGACAGATTGGTTTTCCATGACCACGCACAGGCATTCGTGAGGTCATTGTTTCAAGGTGCTTTCAGGATTCATACCGCTGACATGGCAATACCTGTCTCTGATCACAAGCAAAAAGGCATGAAGGAAAAGAAGCTGTTACTGTGTAACCACAACTACTTCGGTGTAAATAAAAGGTGATAGTTGCTTGATTTGCAGCATCATAGTCGTAGTTAATCTTTTCCCTGCTGAACTACAATATCTTGACCCTACGAAAGCTTAAAAAAAACAGAACAAATGAAACAAGAACGGAAGATGCAGAGAGGCCTGGCCTGCACATGAACTTAGCCCGCTCTGAACAACTGTTCAAAGTCTTCTGACTTTAAGAGCTCTAAGCTGGCTTAACAATAAACACAGAACAAATCCCTCATTACATTTTCATCAAACTCTTATGAGCCTCAGGCAGCCACTAAGCCCCTACACAAGCACAAATGAATAGCCAGTGAACCCACAGGTTTCCTCCAACACTGTGGCTCTGAGAAGGAAATCAGAAAGCTGCCTGGATTAATACAAGTTGCACTCAAAGCCTGGCGTGTTGAATCTGAAAACCGGCTTGTTCTCGCCTGGCTCATTTACTCAAAGCCTTGCCAGTGCCCTGTTCAATATCCTTAAAACAGGTGTAACTGTTTCATTCAACGAGCCCCATGAAGGACAGTGAGAAAACTAGTCATTTAAAAGCAAGAGCTGAACATTACTCTACACCACAGCTTGGCCAACACACTGAATGGAAGCACTGCTAACTAGGTAGCTAACACAGCTGCCTGGCAGAGCCGAGCTTGTCAACACACAGTGCGTGGCCGCTACCTTTGTTTATATTTAGCCACAGTGTAAACGCTCCTCTCGAGGCTCAAATGCCACGCCAAATAAATCACAAATAACCGAAAACACAACCGGACAGCATTCCTGCTTAGTATTTATACTTCCCCAGAAATGTGAAATGTTACAGAATAAAAGCCAAATCCTACGACGTGAACGACAGACTCGTGTGCTAGCTAGCTACGTTCAAAGCCACACACTTCAGTACTTTATAGTACACAGTACAGTAAGATACTATTACTACACCTATGCAGGCGTACTATTTTTAACATACTATTTAGTATGCGTTTTGTTGGATGTAGCATTATACACTATTGACAAGCTATTACTGTGCTACACGGTTATAGCCGCATCCTTATATCCTCCCAGCTTCATGCACAACCTCGAACTGCAACAAAACTGTTATAAATAAACAGTGTCCTTCGTGCTGACTTTATTCCAAATACCGCCATGGTACATTTGCCCCTTTACCTGCTCGTCGAATCGGTTAATTACGGCCTGGACCCACTCCACGGGCTTGTGTGCCGCCATGGTCAGGCGGATGCAAACTGCAGGCGCTCCCCCGCCTGGCAGTCCCAAATCCGAACCGCTTCGTCTAATGCAGCACACTAACCAGCCCAAGACACCGCAAAACCTCACAGCGAAAAAGCATAAGTAGCAGGGTTTAGCTTTTTCGCTTCAAGTATACTCCACCGCGCCGCCATGACACACGACCGGAAGTTTGAATCCTTCTCTCTCCAATCTGGTGTTGCGCATGCGCACTAGCATTGGTGTTGGGCAGACTCGTACATTGTGTGGAATAGGTTGTATGAGCGGAGGACTCTCTATGGAGACTGAATTTATGAAGGGAAAAAAACGAGGCCAAGGAGCTAGATTTCTCTCTGGAACGCTCAGAGCTTCTCAATTCATAAAGTGTCAGGTCACATTACATTTTTCAGCACTCCTACACAAAATTTTCTTTGGCCGTGGAGTAACTGCAGGGAGTTAAACTCCCAGATGAGTGAGTTTAACTCCTAGCCCTAACTTCGGTCCAATAGACAAATGTTCAGACATGTTTTCATTTGTGGCCTTTTTGAAATCAGAAATATGCAGCAGCAAATCAGGAGGCAATACTAGGATATAAGCTTATAGCTATCACAGCATCAGTTAAATATTAAATTGTATACAGGTCAATTTTTTAATGTTTAATTAGTCCTTGTGTGGGTTTTACATTGCATTAATTTATATAAGAAACTGATTTATGATTGAACAATCATGTGATAATTCATCTATTAAAGGTGCAGTAGTCAATTTTTTTATTCCTTACTTGCACATGTAATTTGGCAGATATGTAGAACATGTTTAAAAAAAAATTAAGTCACTGAGAAATCCATTTGGAAACCTGCTCTCCGGTGAGGAATGCTTGTTTGTGTTTGGATGCGCCTCCTGTCAGTCATTTTATAGACACTATATGGGCCACCTAAGTGTTTGGGGGCGGAGCTTCGTGAACATGAGCGGGAATCCTTCAAAAGTCGAACCCACTCTAACCTTTCTAATCTTTACAAAAAAGAAAAGAAAAAAAGAGGCCAATTTTACCTAATGCACCTTCAAGTGCTGTTTATTAACCAAAAATATTTGTTTTATTCTTGGCCACAGCTGTGACGGTTTGGAAACTACCGTTAAAACTACCATTTTTTAATCAAATCTATAAGATTAGAGAGATAGCAAAAACCTTAGGTATGGCCACATCAACAGTTGGGTACATTCTTAAAAAGAAAGAAAGCACTGGTGAGCTCAACAAAGACCACGGAAGACAACTAAAGTGGATGATCGCAGAATGCTTTCCTTGGTGAAGAAAAACCCCTTCACAACATCAA
>CM074958.1:11789868-11802155 GCA_037577455.1 Pangasius macronema
CTTGGGTTAAAAGTAAATACAATTAACAGTTTATCATTCAGGTACAAAAGATGTAATAAAAAAAGCACAGTAATATTTAAGTGATTACATTTCATTCATAATGTTCATGTAACTGTAATACAAAGATTATATTTTACCATTGTCAGATTTATTTGCTTCTTCCAAAGCAATTAACAGGCTTTACTGACTGGCTTATTTAAAAAATGTAACTATAAACTGTGATTTGGTAAAAAATTTGGCTAAACGTTTACAGCAATCAAGCTCAGGTCACCAGACACCTCCAGAACATCAATCTCATTCAGTCTGGTGTAGCGGTGGTTATAGGTATGCACTTGTTTCCCATTGACAAACACATTGTAATGATTGGGATTGCAGGAGATGATGATCTGAAACAGGCATTAACAAATGTGACACACAGATATGCTATGATGTAGTTTTTTGGATTAATTTTTAACTAAAGCACCTACAATTAAAATAAACTGCTATGTCGACCAGCCACCTAAACAAATCTTGTAAATAATCTTGCTTTTAATTTGCATTATGTACCTGGAAGTTTTGTCCCCTCTGAAATGGCATGCCTCCGTAGCGCTCCTCTGTGCCCCATTGCTCCATTGTTTGGGTATTGCGCACAACCAAGTTCTCATCAAAGCGAGGATTGTAATGAAATGCAATCCCACTTCTGTGACGCAGGTTAATGGCAAATCTGGTGGTACAAATAACAAATGAAATTATGGTAAAAATTGTGGTGCTCTCCCCTAAACAGAAAGATTTAAAGTGTTTGGCATAGAACTGTGAGAACTGCATGGATTAGTTATCTGAGATCTGTATTCTGCAGCCACAGGAATTAGGAAGTTGAGCTTGGCTCACAATCAGTGTTTGGCCTTGCAAGGTATGTAGTGAGATAAAATGAACAAAAACAAGAAAACAAATCATTTTCTCTAACTGATAGAACTATACATCTGTATGTTCTAATTATGCAAAGTAGCAGAATAAGGATAACATCTGACCTGGAAGCATGTGGATTAACGACACCTTGGATGGAAATGTTTTTGCCAGGATGCAATCCACCATTGATGATGGTTTTGTATGGCACACTCTAATGATGAATAATACAAGAAGTGGTTAATACAAGCTTATCGCGTTAAAGTAAAACAGAATGTGAACTAATTATGTGAAGTGGACTTGTGTTCTTACATAGCTTGCTGGAGCAGGAAATGCAGGCACCTATAGAGGAAAAAATGAAAGAAACAGCCCATTTAATTGTGAATGCATGTGTAAATGGATATTATTCTTATTAACTTATTATTAGTATAATTCTGAAGAAGGAGAGTAGTATCGGAAAGAGCTACTGTGTGTGACTGAAAAACAGGAAGCTGCAGAGTGGGAGTGCCAGCCTCAAAAGCATGTGATCCATGCGATTATAGTATTGTATGATAAAATGAAATTCATGTCTATTATATTTTGATCTCAGTGAATTTTAAGATTAACTGAGTTCTTTTACAGCATAACTAAGTTCATTTACAGCCCTCTGGAGGTTACAAATATGCAAATAATCTCAACAAATGGATGGAAATACTGACACAATAAAACTTTAACCTTTGGACTCATGTGGGAAGACAGTGAGCCACAAGATTGTCTTGTATCATCACTCCAGCAAGAGTAGTGGAAAAAAATAGTCATGTATTAAAAATGTTGTTGCATGTTTAAGAAAAAAACTGTTATAAGCACTGCATTACATTTGTAATCATTACATTTCCAATGAAGTAATACTTTCTGATTTTTAGGCTTTAGGTTTTACGTTTAAACTTGATGTTACTTACACCATATCCAGGAGGATAAGCAAACTGTGGCTACAAATATAACAGGAGACACAATATTGGAAATGTCATTTTGAAACCAACCATAAAATTAAAAACAATATATATATTTTATATATATAAATAAATTAGCAAATTATTCAACCTCTATAAACATCTTCTTTTAACATCTCTAATATATATATATATATATATATATATATATATATATATATATATATATATATATTGTGGGGTATAGTTTAAAAATACTAGCAGTTACCTGGAATCCAGCTTGAGCAGGTACAATACCCTACAAAATGAAATAAAAAACATTTTTCTGCCAGAACCACTAACATGTTTCACTACTGACATGTAAGGACATGTCTTATAGGACAGCAGTTTTTTGTTTTTGAATGAGGTCCACCACCCCCGTAGTAATGTTACCTTTAACTCTGTGCCTGTACATTTCAAGAACAGAGTGTGTGTCAGTCAGTCAATAATATAAAATGTCTCTTCTAGGCCAATGAGTGCTCTAGGAAATGTGTTACCATTTCCATTAAGAAGATAAACCAAAATTAATTTCCCATACTTCATATTTCCCATACTTCATATCTCTTAAGTTATTTTGCAACTGTTTGTAGCTAGATTTATTTTTTAAATCATCATGGCCCTTTAAATGTAAATTTCTCCTTGGCAGATACAAAAGAGAATTACTTCAGTTATTTCCCCAGTCATTTCAGTAAATCTATCAAGATTTGTTTAATTAAGAAGAGGTAAAATATGTTGTGGTTTAAATTATTCTCACCACAGCGTCCTGGAAACCGATGGTATTAACCTCCACCATCCCATCCACTGAGATAGTGTCCACCATGGTGAATGGGATACGGTGCTTGTAATCCATGACATGGATGCCATTGACACTGATCTATGAAACCATATTGTCAGATCAGCATCTAGCCTTTGATTCTGTATTCAGAGTCTTATTCAGGAGGAGAAGATGAGTATGGTAGCACATTGAGAATTTAACAGAGTTTAACACTAATACCCCAACAACCAGTGACAGAATCAGGTCAAAAGATGTGGTAACTTAGGTTAAAATATGCATGATGTATTGTCTACAGTGACCTATAATGCAGTCAAGAATGCTGAATTGAGATATGAGGTTCATCATTTTTTTTAATGTGTGAAAAGCGAAGTGAAAGTAAGTAACCTTGTATGAGTTGCTTGAAACCAGGATCTGAAGGTTGAAAGGGCCTCCCATGGGGAAGAGGGCCTGGTATATGCGCTCCTCTGAACCCCAGCAGTTATTCTGCTTGGTGTTGGTTACTATATATCCTGAACTGGAGTCATAACGTGGGTTAAAGTGCAGGGCAATATTAGCATCTGGTCTGGAACCACACTGGAGATTCACATGGAACCTGTATATGTACAGAGAAGTTAAATGTACAGAGTACATTAAAGTTATGTACAGAGAAGCCAAAAAGACATATATACAGAAGTATATACTAGATACACTCGATGGCCAAAAGTATGTAGATACCTGACTGATCACACACACACACACACACACACACACACACACACACACACACACACACACACACACACATATATATATATATATAGGTCCTGCACAGTTAGGAGAGCAGCTAAAGAGCAGAAGACAGGAATCACTAGATCCCTTTTACCTCAGACTTACCCTGAGGTAGATATGGCATGCTATAGTTTAATAAATGTCTGTGTTATGTACAGTACATTTTTAGAATAATAATTAGACTCTTAAGTTAACTAGTAACAGGGGCACTCTCGAGCTAGCTTGATAACATTAGGCTAAATATTATACTGTCTAAACCAGCAGCCAAGTTGCTAAGAAATTACGTAACACTGGGCTAACTATTATGATTATAGATGAACTATTAAATAAACTGTTGTGATTATAGATGTTGTTGAAATAATACAATTGTAAATTCAAAGAAACAGGAAAATGGTTTAAAAACAGCAACATTTGTTAACAAATAGAACAGGGGTGCCTCCATTGTCCTTGTTACTTGTTATGCCTGAAATACGCTTAAAATCTACTTCAAACTGAAAGGAAGCTATTAAAGAAAAACTATTTTAGACATTTGACCTTGCTGTGACCAACCATATTTGGATCTATTCCAAAATCTAATCAGTTCCTCTGCTAATAAATGATACTTCTATATAAATCTCACAAACATTCAGCCACATGAGTGTGAGATATTATGCTATAGAGAATCTTGGACGGATGGATGGACTACTGAAAGCATAATGTCTTCACTTAATGCAGAAGAATTGTCTCTTATATTTCCTCATTGAAGGTGACAACCCTATCTTGAGTCTTTGAATGTCACACAGCCTGCATTATCCTTTTTTTTCTGAAAAGTGGTCCGTTATATACAGTATGTTACTTTTTTTTTTTTTTTGCTTACATACAAATGTGTTTCTATAAAATTTATCCTTCTTGTTTTAACTGATGTAATAATGCAGAAGACGTCAAATAAGCACCCTTGACAGTCATTTATCTATCTACCCACATGAATATAAAATGTCTTATAAAAATATAAGTCTGCCTTACCTGTTGGCTCCTGGTAAAACCCGTCCACTTACAGTGATAGTCTTGCCATCCCTCAAACCTCCTTGGATTGAGCCGGTAAAAGGGATTTTCTGTTGAATAACAAAGTGTATCACTTCACTGGTAAACAACAGGTTCCTGGTAGATTTTTTTCAGGGGTTCATTCTCTCACAGCCTGAACCCTTAAAAGTGCATACAGGAAATGTGTTGCAAACGTCCTTAAACAACAAAAAGATTCTTAAAAGAACTTTAATAACCTTTCTTTAAAAAGAAGTTTAAAAAAAAGATTTTTAGTGCATGTGTGCATAATGCATTAAGCTAAAGAATCAGGTATCTTATTGCTCTCAAAGATTGGCTATTAAAGATTCTGAATATTATTAATATTATTAGCTATTTCAAAAATGTTTCTATTCACACAAATAATACAGAAAGAATAACAGGATTACAGAATAATAGGCTTTAATACAGTTTATATATATTTATATAAAGTTTTATTTTAATCAGTTTCACTTTCAACCATAATGCTTTCAATAATGAAACGATGAAAAAATACTTACTGGGTTGTAAAATGGCTGTTGCTGGTAGTAATACGCCATTTCCCTTATATATCCGATGTCTTACTCCTAGTTTGTTTGTTTTTTCCCTTTAATCTTATAAGTGCAGTTTTGTAGAAGGCTCATCAACTTCGATAGCGGTCTACGAGTTTTCCGTAAGTGGGCGGAGACAATCACCGCTAGGGGCGGAGCAGCTGGGTGCTGTGGAGTCAGCTTAGAGAAGGTGGAGAGCAGGGCTCCATTTTGTCTGTTCGTGTGGCGTCTGCTTACGTATTTAACCCGAACGAACTGCGTTTTATTCAAACAAGGATTGCACAACACTGTCCACACATCTTTAAAGTGAGGGGTATGCAGCCTGTCGAACTTTATCAGCAAAATGTAATAATGTTGCAACACTTTCCCGAAAGCTTAGCTCACTTCCCACAGGGAGTCGCCTGTTGCGTGACCCTGAGGAAGGAATGATTAGAAACCCATGTTTCACGTCTGGAGAAGGGGAAGGATGCTTGATCTTCTGGGGAAGAATCTGGCTGTTATACTCAGTGTATTATTATTACACTGTTGTTGTTTTTTTTAAACTATATATTATTAATCTGGTTATTATACTCAGTGAATTATTATACTTTTTTTTTTTTTAATATTAATCTGGTTATTATACTCAGTGTATTATTATACTGTTTTTATATTATTAATCTAGTTATTATACTCAGTGTATTATTATACTTTTTTAAATATATATTTATTAATCTGGTTATTAGACTCATTTGTTTTATCAGTTTTCCAACAAAGTTAAAGTCTAAACTTACACTATACAATATGCCCCAATCCCGTCCATTTTCTATACCATATATCCTACACAGGGGCCTTGGGGCACAAGGCAGGGGACTCCTGGGATAGGGTGCCAACCCATTGCAGGGCACAATCACACACACNAGAGGAAACCCCCAAAGCACGGGGAGAACAAGGGAGAGGAATCGAACCCCCAACCCTGGAAGTGCGAGGAAAACATGCTAACCACTAAGCCACTGTGCCCCACTGCTGTTATAATAACCTTCATTCTTCTGGGATGGCCTTCCACTAGATATTGGAGTGTGGCTGTGGGTATTTGCTCATTCAGCCAAAAGAGCATTCGTGAGCTTGGGCACTGATTTCGGGTGAGGAAGTCTGGGGCCAAAGGTGTTCAGTGGGGTTGAGGTCAGGGCTCTGTGCTGGACACTCGAGTTCTTCCACACCAACCCTGGCAAATCATGTCTTCATTGTCATGCTGGAACAGGTTTGGGCCCCTTAGTTCCACTGAAGGAAACTGCAATGCTACAGCATACAGAGACATTCTAGACAATTGTGTGCTTCTAACTTTGTGGCAACAGTTTGAGGAATCACACTTGTGGGTGTGGTGGTCAGGTGTCTACAAACCTTTGGCCATATAGTGTATGTAGTTCGCATGTAGTTCCAAAAAACCTATGTAAAGGTGTGAATGTGCTGCAGTTTATTTCATTACAGTTGCAACACTAACTTGCTATACTGCAAACATGGTTATAGCATACTAACAAAAGTGAAATCTGTGTCCTTTTTATACTCTACTAGTATGTTAGTGACTGTAGACAACCTGTTAATCTTATATGTAAGACGTCTTACACCCCATACCTTTCAGTGAAATATAATGCATCCTGTTTTGTGTATTTGCATATTTGATAACACATATTCACTTTCAAGTAGACAGCTTCAAGTAGGTAAGCTTTTTTCTCTCTATTGTGATTACACATCCTAACCAACACAGGTGTCTGTTTCAGTGAATTGAAGTCTGACACTAATTACATGTAATTTAATGTAGGCTAATGTCTATTGGTCTGGCTGATACATACTTCCATCATCTTCAGTAACCACCTTACACAGGATTGTGATGGATTCAGAGCCAGGAACACTGGAATACACCTTAGATGGGAAGCCAGTCCATCTCAGGACACTATACACACTATCACACACTCACTCACACATGGCACAGCTAATCTGCTTATTAACATGTGTTTGGAGGTGGGAGGAAACCAGAGAGCCTGTGGGCCTAGGAAAATCATGCAAAACTCCACACGGACAGGAATGCAAACTCAGAGTTGATTTGTTTCAGGAGTAGCTATTTCTTCCTATTTTACCAAGTTTGGTATTAAATGTAAGCCCATAGTACACAATACCAAAATAAAGTAATTTTAAATGTGTTTAGTTTTCCTTTTTATTGTGTTGAAATTCCCCATGTTCATTTCTCAGCTGTAATGCTACTGTTGCTACTGTGGTACTTTTTGTGGTGATTGTTGTTGAAAGTTTCGCAATTTCCTTGGCAGACAGTTTTATGAAAACATGTAGTAAGTGTTTCCACAGTGATACTGCAGCAGCACTTTACAGATTATTATGCTGCATCCACGTTCATGGCACAACAGGTACAAAGACATTCCTAATAAATCACAGCCCCAGTGATGTTCACTTGCTACAAAAGCACGCTCATAAAGACTAAAAAATTAGGCTTTATTGCTTTTTAAGGTTGAAGACAAAATGAAATAAACTATCCCAACACATTAAACATGCTGTACAAAGATACAATCTTAAATCCTTAAATCCATTAACATATATATTAAACCAGTTAAAAATGTACATTTCATGTTTTACAACATGTTTTACAACATACTTATGTTCATATCTATAAAACAGGAATAAAGTACCTATTCCAAATGCTGTCATGAAAAACAATCATATAAAAGTTTGTACAAATAATAGGAGGCTGAGCTGTATATTAAATAAAAACAATATCTACAAATTCAAAACCACATATAAGATTTGCTTTTCTTTACTTTAACATAACCAAAAGTTTCATTTGCATCTCCCAGCTCCTAAAATCTGCCATGCGTAATCCCTCATGAGAGCACATTTCTGTGCCGTCACAATTCTCTGAATATTCCACTCTCCAAATTAACCATAAAGGCATTTACATAAAGTATCAATCATTTAGAAACACACATTCCTACAAACGCTTCTTATCCCTGCCTTCTCATTTCAGTTCACTTTGCCTAAGATACAATCAGTCATTATTTGCAGACAGAGTGAAGAATGAGAACAGGATTCCACACAATTTTGATTTAGATTTAAAGTGCAGACAGCTTTACCCAAACTTTACATTAAAGACTGTACTGTACAGGATTGTAATATGAGATTTACAAATAGGATAAGGCATGTTAAAACTGCTAGCTTTGACAGCTTCAGTAAGGCATGAATAAAGGATCAGCAGCATCATTAGTTTTACAGATCTTAATCAAGTATAGCAAGGAGGATCAGGCAGGCATGCACACACCAAAGTACAAACTATCAGCAGAGATCTCTGTACAGCACAGTTTATGCTTGGCTAGCTCTGGCCACGGGAGAAGGAAGAGGCAACACAGACAGTGGGAATATAGCAACTTAAATAAATACGTTACTGATGCTAATGGAATAGAAACCATCTGCAAGTAGAACACTGTGATCTATAGAAAGAAAATTGTAAACATTTAAGGCAATGGTGCCATGGTTTCTTTTTCNTCCCCTCAACACACTTGCTCTCGATTAAACTTGTGGGGCGCCTTTGCTTTCTTTCAAGGTAAATGGAGAATGAGTTTGTTAATATGAAATTATATCTATCAGTATTATGTTTGACTTAGCTAACATTAGACAAGTATATAGTTAACATCAGATAATTATATTTATTAGAGAAGGCGCCACAAAATTTAAGCTGAAGATGGTCAGAAAAAGGCACTTTTCGTTTTCATGTGAAAGAGAAAAAAGGAAAAAAAAATGTTACCTAAAAAGAACAAAGTGTCAAATATAACACTTTACAAATTTAATGGTGATGAAAATTAGAAAGTGATATTTAATACTCAGTTTTGGGTTTTTCATGTCAGCGATGTAGACCTTAGACAACTGATTTGTAAAGGGATTATGGTGAAAATGTATTATGTTTCTTTTTTTTAAACTGTTTACTGCACATTACTGCAGAACCACATTATAATCCACAGCTGGGTTTTGGCGATTGCTGCTGATGGCAAGCAGTTCCCAACTGCACAGCTGGTATTATTATTATTATTATTATTATTATTATTATTACACCCGCTCGTACTGTCATTAAACTTGAAATGGCAGAAAAGCTTGGTTTCCTGTCATTTTTTGGTACTGGATGATTAAAATAGTTTAGCGTTATTGTTTAATAGTAAATGGCAATCAATATCACAAAAGCCTAGTCAATGGCAGACATGAATGACAAATAAAAAATCAAGCAAAGTTCTGTGGGTGGGCAATACGGCAAAGATACCAAATCATGACACCTGGAAAATGTTTCCACAATAGAAGACTTGTATATGTATATATTGGAATGGGCCATTTGTTTCCCATCCAGGGTGTGTTCCCAGTGTTCGTGGGATAGGCCAAAGATGAATAAATAAAGTTGGTATGCCAAAAATAGCATGATACTTGAAGATGTGTTCATGATATACAATATGTATAGTGATATTTAATTATAATGAGGTTTGGACTGAACACAAACAACATGCTATATGAAACAGTATGGAAAGCTATATGTTCAGTGATTTGCAAGAAGTATTTCAAAATATTAAAAAAAAATTAAAAAGGACTAAAGCAGAACATTTTAATGTTCAGTCAGTTACTTGTCAGTCTGACTAACAATGGCCAATGCTGCAGAATTGCTAATGACAGCCACAATATAAAAGTGTAATTCTACATATTTTATTGTGATAATACCAAATTCATACACCTTTCACCCCGAAAAACAATACTCAGTTTGGCCAATTGAATTTACTTCTATTTAATGTCTGAAAAAATGAAAATGTGAAAAAAGTGAAAATGAAAAAAGTGAATGACCAGCGCTCTCTTCCACCCTCAATACCACGAATGAGGTGAGACTTGAGCAAGGCACCAATCCCCCAACTGCTCCCTGAGCGCCGCAGCAAAAAAAGAGGCTGCCTACTGCTCCGGGTGTGTGTTCACGGTGTGTGTGTTTGTGTGTGCACTTGGATGGGTTAAATGCACAAATTCCGAGTATGGGTCACCACACTTGGCTCCACGTCACTTCACAATCAGATATTTGTGTATGTAGGGGCAGCGAGAGTGGATTCCTTGGCTACAGTGTTCTCACAGACAGTGATGATGCCAAGAGCTGGACACAGAGAGAAGCCACAAAGGACAATCATGATTCTGGTGGGAAGGAGAAATTGTCAGAGGAGGACATGGAAAGAAAAAAACAGACAGACAAAGAAAACAGGATGGAGGATTTGGGTTGAATTTTGAGACGCAGCACAGTGGTAGAATGGCGATTTGTCCAAGACAGTAAAAAAGGAGAAGTCAGCAGAAAGAGATGATGGTTCCAGTCCCGGCACAAAGAGGAAACAGGGGGAAGGTACGGTCAGAGAGAATATAATGGAACATTTATGTTACGAATGCAAAGAATTTCATACTTCCTCTTCTGCTTCCTGTTATGCATCAACTCAACCTGACAGACATTATAATACTCCCTGTTTATTTTGCTATAGGCATTGTATCTCTACTACCTATGTGACTGTGATGTATAAAGACTGAATCTACTGTACGAAAATAGCTGGAAGAAGAAGATTTCAAACGATAACAGTACAGTACTCTGCACCTTATGTGGAGAACCATCAGTTAAAAAACACACCTATATATCATGCTCTCCATTACTCAGACTGAAAATACAGTTGTTTCAAAATAAAACATTCACATTTAAAATTTAAGCTCCTTACAAAATAAACCACCTACTGCACTGAATTCACTGAATTCTGAATTGAAGGCATGTATTGAAGGTAAATCAGATTTACCTTAAAACGTCTTACAGATTTAAGACACACTTGGAAGAGGCTCAGGAAACAAAGAAGACTTTACACACATTTACGCTCCAAAAGATTTACATCTGAGAAGAGTTCACTTCAGCTTGCTGTCTTGAGTGAGGCAGTGCAGGATGACGACATGCAGTCTCATAGCTCTACGATACATACTCAGTAGACTTCCAGAAATGTCCGGGGTGGGAGAGTCTGCGGTTGAGCTTAGGGAGCTTCTCTAGCAGGTCAGCTAGCTGAGAGAATGTCGGTCTGTCCTCAAGGTCAAAGGACCAGCACGCACACAAGATCTCCTTTTGGGTAGACACAACAGACATCAGTTAAAGACTATACAGCTAACATGTTAGAACAAAGCAACAGTAACATTTTAATTTGAACAGAACCGAATCACTCTATGTCACAGTACAATGCCCTACAGAATTATTGGCACCCCTCATGAAAACGAGCACAAATTCATATATAAATCGAATAACACAAGCAACAAGTGATACTCTGAGTGCAAACAAAGGGATGGATTTTCAACTAGTGTTTTTTTTTCCTTTTTTTTTTAATATAAAATGTTAGTTTCCAAACCATTTGCCCCTTACAATTGATATTTTGTGATGCCTGCACTGGACAGCACCTAGTCTCTTCCTGCAATGTCTCACAAGGTCGGAGACATGTGAAAAGAGATCTTTGTGCAGTCCTCCATTTTAACATCTTTATATTCTTAGGTTCCTGAATGCAGACTTCCCTCTTCAATCCAGACCACAGGTGTACAGTATGGTTCATATCCAGAGACTGAAATGGTCATTGCAAAATACTGATTTTGTGTTTCTTCAACTGTTTCTGTGCTGATTGGAAGTCTAGACAAGTCCGAAGCTCCTGGCAGAGGCAACCAGGTTTCAGACTGAAATATTTTTAGTCACCAAACATGCTGATGGTATGCATGACCAAAAAGATTGATTCTCATTTGACCACAGTACATGATGCCAGTTGTAGTTCTAATTACTACTGGTGAAGTTCAAGCATTGCATTTTGTGAAATGCTCTCAGGAGGAGCTTCTTTCTTGCAACAACAGGTGGTTAAGAAACTGCTGGTTAACAGTTTATTTGGAAACTTGATGACTTGTAAGAGTCAACTGTGTAACTAAACTGTGATCTTTGGGCTCTTTCTTCCCCTTTTTTCACCATCCTCCTCAGTGTAACGGGGGCAGTATACTCATGGGTCCAGTTCCTGGAAAGACTTCAAACTGTTTCAAACATGTGAAACTTAACTGGAAGTATTATCCAACATATTTAGCAATGGTAACACTTGTGGAGTTTAAGGGGAGAGTCAGATTTTGCACTGGAACTGAACTGGTTTTTATTAATCTTTGGGGATTAATTTTTGGGCTTGTTTTTAAAAGCCATTGAGATGGCAGCCCTGCATTAGGTACATTCAGACCACTTATCCTACACAGGGTTGCAGGGAGTCTATCCCAGGG
>CM074958.1:11802255-11831778 GCA_037577455.1 Pangasius macronema
CATTGAGATGGCAGCCCTGCATTAGGTACATTCAGACCACTTATCCTACACAGGGTTGCAGGGAGTCTATCCCAGGGCACTCGGGGCGCAAGGCGAGGGACACCCTGAACAGGGTGCCAACCCATCGCAGGGCACAATCGCACACACATTCACACGGACAATTTGAAAATGCCAGTCAGCCTACACAATCGCACACACATTCACACACTACGGACAATTTGAAAATGCCAGTCAGCCTTCAATGGATGTCTTTGGACTGGGGAGGAGCTAGAGTACCCGGAGAACACCCCCAAAGCATGGGGAGAACACACAAGCTGGGATTTGAACCCCCCATCCCCGGAGGTGTGAGGCAGCCGTGCTAACCACTAAGCCACCATGCGCCCCCTGTCTACTACAGTGTATTGGAATTTACTTTAAAGTAATGCATACCAAAGTGCAGACTTTCAGCCTTAATTTAAGTTATTTAATTTACATTCAAATCAGGTCAAAGGCATAGGAATTACAGCACTTTTTATATGTGTTTCCCCCCCTTATATACTGTGTGTTTTAGACAGCTAAAATAAACATAACTTTCTCAGCATCCAAATATTTATGGACCTTACTGTATATTCTTGGCAGAAACCTTGAATACCACTTGTATAACTTGTAAGGTTTATCAAAATCAAGTTCCCTTAGAAGCAAATTATTGCTAAAATCCTGTAGAACTGTTGTGGGCTTACAGTGATTTCCTTGCCCAGGCTGATCTGGGCCAGCTGCCGCTTTATGCCTTCTCCACTCCCCAGCAGCCAGATAGCAGCTTCGGCCGGCTGGGTTTTAATAGGCCAGTCTCTCACCTGCAGCTCGTACCAGATAGTGCTGAGAGAAAAACACACCAACACAAAGCCATAGAGTTGGAGTTAGTGCTAGCACTCAGGATGGTTACAAGCTCTAATCACAAAGCAGTCAGTCAAACTGTGAACACAGGACTGGTTGTTGGCATAGGTGATGATTTTACAGAGCCTTTACAACATACAGCTAACGCCTAACCCTCCCTGAATTGAAACATGTTAGGGCAATAATCATCACGAGATTTGTCTTTTGTCCATTGACCTGCTTAAAACTGTATGCTGGAAAGCAGGAAATGTAAAGAGTTAGGTGTGGTCTTTACCCAAAGGCATAAACGTCAGCAGCTTTGGAAAAGGGTAAGCGGTCATCATTTCCGGGACACATCCTCTGTACAATCTCAGGAGCCAGGTAATAAATCCAGCCTCGTGGCAGTTTCAATTCATTCTCTCGCCTTCAAACACACATACACAGAGAAACACATGTCTGAGCTACTGATTACTACAACCAAAATTCCAAATTTTGACCTAATGACAACTGAACATATGAGGTTACTTACCGATCCTCCTGCACCACTCCTGACACTCCGAACAAACCGAAATCTGTGATCACCACTTTGTTGTTATCATAAAACACATTTTTGGACTTTAAATCCTTATGCACAATATCCTTTGCATGGAGGTAGCCCATTCCCTACCAGACGAAAAAGTGAGAATAAGTAAACCAGATGAATAAGACAAAACAGAGGTGGAGACAACCAGGAATAAAAGATGAAAAGATTTATACCTTTACAATTTCCTGAGCGATTTGCCTGGTCTTGTTGATGTCAAGTGAGTTTTTAGAATCTCTGACAACAGAGTGCAGCGTCCGACCCTTGCAGAAACTGTAACAAAAGCAAATTTTGTGCCAGTCTGAATTAAGTGAAACAGCACTGAACCCCGGACACTGGACATTTCACTTAACACTCACTTGTGCCTCCTTCAGGCCCAAGACTCACCTTGTAATGATAGCCAGCTGGGGAGGGTTCATGCAGGCTCCCATAAACAGCACCACATTCTCATGCCGAGTCTGTCTGTAGTTCATCACTTCCTTCTTAAAAAGCTTCAAGTGGTCCTGATTATTTCCGTCTATTTCCAGCAGGCGCACAGCCACCTCTCCATGCCAACGTCCGCGGTACACCTTTCCCCAGCGACCTTTCCCTATAAGCTCCCCCAGCTCGAGCTGCTCGAAGGGAACGTTCCACTCCTGCAGGTATACACTGGTCTGGCTGGCCTTGCGTGAGATGGGGCCCTTCCAGTGTCTCGTGCAGCTGGGCAGGTCGTCCAGGTCGTCCTCTTCGCCTTCAGATTCCCCATAAGAAGCAGCCTCATCTTGTCTTTCGTGCTCCTGTTGTTCTTCTTCACCATCCACATCGTCATTCTTGATCAGGGAAGATAAAAATATTATATTGAATTCCAAAATTATTTGCACTCTTCATAAAATTGAGCAAAAATCATATATAATGCACAACACATGTAATGAGTGATATTTACGCTTAAAAATATGTGGGCGCTGTTTAATCTTTTTAACACTATTTTTCCCCAAACATGAAAGGTTTACTTATGTAGTGCAGATGACAAAATAAATGGCACCCCCTTGTTTTAGTGAATCCTCCCCTGGAGAAAACACCACCAAGCCTTTTCCTGTAATGCTGAAGAAGCTAGAGGATCTAAGACTTTCCTCTGGATAGAACATTTTAAGCTCAGGTCTGTTCTTAGATGTTTTTTGTGCAGATCACTGCTCTCTTCAACGGACAGCACAGGTTTTCATTAGGTGCAGATGCAGAGACTGGCATGACCACCACAAAACAATGACTGTGATGCTCATATGGATGTTTGCATGTTTGAGGTCATCTATCTGTGGTCATGTCTTTAAGAGGGAACCAGGTTTTGAGCTGAAATGTTCTGGTACTTAGTAGAATAAGTACGCCACCAATCTTCACAAGAGCCCCTCTTCTATCAAGTATGTATCAGGTGCTTTTTCTTGTATTGTATTTAAGAGTTTTTAATTGCTTCAAGTTCTTAAATCTATTATCTAACTAGTGCACTTTTTTGTTATCTATGTTGAAAGCCCTTTTTTCCCCTGGTGATGGAAGTCAGTGATTTTAGCACGTCATATTTATGCTACATTAATACAAGATAATGTAAAAATGCCACAATATACTGTAATTGCTGGTAAATAAAAACAATTTAAAACAATCGAGGATGAGATTTGTTGCATTCAACCAAATCCAAACTGGAATGCTGATAATTTTGCCAAATTTATTTAGATGAAATATTATTTAAACATTATTATTTCAATATAAAAATAATAGGAAATGCTTTTTTTTTTTTGCCTGGTCACTTGACTGCATTTCACAGTGAATGTTGAAACACGAATAATGATGAGTTGGAATCACATGATTCAATCATTTCACCATCATTCACTCTGTACAACTACTCGACCTTTTAGTCTCAGAGTATCTGAGCTTCATTTTTTGAGCTACTCTGTGGTTAAAGTGCTGAGACCAGCTGTCTTCTATACTCACCACAGCTGCTTCTTCCTGCCTGACTGTCGGTGTGATCAGCTCATTACCCACTGGCTCTGTCTCTCTGGAAACACGAGAGGATATGTCAAGCATTTGTGAGCTTTTTTTTAAAATTAATTTTATGATTTTTTTTTAGTTTTATGAACATTTTTATAACCATATTCATATCCGAGAAAATACACAAAACTTTGTGTGGTTTAAAGAGTTTTATGTATACACGTTTTGGTGTAAATGATCATTGTGCACACTTTATCAGTTCTGACTGTTTTGTAGGGACTCGCGTACGGATTATATAATGATCATGGCTAAACAGTAGCAAAAAAATATGCCTTACCCTGAGTCATGGCCATCCTGATGTTGAGAATTCGATATATCTGTAGGAAGATTCAGCCACATAGATGTTTAGATCTCGCAGTAGTGTGTTTAGCTACTCAATAGCTGATAGCAGTATTACTTGGTAAACTATGCTTTTTCTTGCTAAGATTTAGTTTTTTAAAAAAAAAAAGTAAAAACAAAAGTTTATACTTAAAAGTAAAACAAAAAATCTATAAATTGTCCCACTAGTCTGACAGGCATATCGCTAAAACCCATAAAGATAAACAGTTTGCTTTAATTTAGGATACTTTCACTTATTTTACAGGTGACACTTAGATACTAAACACAAAGAATAATGGTTAAATCGTGGTTAAATTTATAACACTTAATATATGTTAAAATGCTAATATACAGTCTTGTACATCTAAGCCTTTTAGACATGGATCCACCTCCACACTCAGCACAACTTGCACAAAGATATCAATGAAAGCAATGCACCACAGTGTCCAGAAGGTGGCATTAGAAACCATCATGCACCACTTCTCAACCATGAAGGTAACACAAATTGAAAGCATTCAGCATACTGTTATACAAAAAATGTTCACGCATTAGCTGTAGCAACCCAACAAAGCATTTTAGGTTTTGCAGTAGTGTGTTAGTCTTTGGGAAAATCTGAAACACAGAGTTATAGGGACAGTGTTAACTCACCAGGGAAGATAAACTGTTGTCTGAGCTGATAATAGCAGGAAGCTAGAGATCAGGACAGCATGAAAAGAAAATCACCCAAGCAAAACATTAGGAAAGAAAGATCAGTTAGAGAAAGACCTCTTGTTTTTGGTTCACCATGCCTCTGATAGATAAAGATTGATGTAATGTAACATCATCCTCGACAATGTGCCGCTTGTTTGAAGGTAAGATTAAAGGAAGGTGTTAGTCACTGACCTGGAAAGTGAAAGCGGCCATCAGTGGGCCCTTTGGGTGAGGGGTTTGCGGGTGGAGTGGCACTTGGTGGGTTGCTTGAGCTGAACGCAGGTGAGGAAGGTGTGGAGGAGGTGGTAGAAGAGGGGTTACTGCTGGAGTCTGGTTGACTGACAGATGGAGGAAGGTCCTGAGGAAAAAAATATCAAAAATAAGGAAACGAATCAACGACAGAGGCGTCAGACGTTACTGTTACCACCTCAAAGTTGAAAATTTTCCTAAAACAGCCACAAGTGTTTTAATCATCTTCTACCACAACAGTTTAGTAATTTCAACTTTATTAATTAAAGCAGACACATCAGCCTCTGAATTTGTTTATAGTTAACAGTTAACAGTCATTCCCTCACCAGCCTCTCTTTTCTATCTCATGGAGTTAATAAGACAAAACTGCAGCTTGTCATGTTACAGAGAAACTGCAAAGCCTTCTGTCCTGAAGACTTTCCAAGTGTCAAAAGAAAATGAAATGTATTATATCAGTTATAATGTATTATAAACAGGTGAAACTCGGGGCTCAAACCAACAGTAGATCTTCAGAGCTACTACTTATATAAACAACCAGTCTAACAGGGCACACCTGGGCAACAAAAACCCCCTGTCAGTCAAATGTTCCAATATTTTCGATCACTTGTAAAATGTGTGGGTTCAAACAAAAGGTGTCATGTTTTATGTTGTTTAACCCATCTGGATGTAAATATCGTCTCATATTCACCTTCTGATCTCAAACAGAAATGTCTTCAGTGTAAAGCAAAAACAAAAGAACCGGCCTTGCTGATATGTGTGTATGCATATATGTTTAACTTATTATTTTCATTAATCAAATGTGCTTATAAAGAATCATACATTTCTGCATTTTGTCACTCTTGCCTTTTTGTTTAAAGTCTTTGGTAATGTGCCAAACTGTGTAGGTGACGGTAGTCGATCCACCTGGTTATTAATGTCGGACGGAACCGACTCTGTTCTTCTGATTTTCGAAACTAGAAAGAACAAAAACAAAAGCATCCCTGAAATACTGCTCAGTGTGTGGAAAATATATATATTTTGGTTGGTTAAGAATATGACATGACACCTACTTGGAATTATCTGGCACTGAGGTGCTTCTTTGGTACACTTGTTGTGGCATTTTAACCTGAAGGTGAGAAAATCATTAGCAGGTTTATATTATTAGCAGGTGTGATTGTACAGCGGGGGCACCCATGCTGACGTACTTGCAGTGTTTGCACTTTACACCAAAGAGCATGTTTTTCCGACACACCGCACACGTCTGGGAGAACCACGACTTGGTGGAAAACCTTTAAAGGTAATAACAAAATAAATAAAAAGTATTAAACTTTTGTTCTGCCCATTTTGTGCTAACCTAAACAAATAAATCATGAAGGATGAACTAAAAAAATGTTCTGCATATATACATATATATTATATAAATATATTTGAAGGAAAAACATTTGTATAATATATAAATATTCAGAATATTTTGCCTTTGCCTTTGACGTCCGTATCACAGGAAAAGCAAAAACTGATCAGATTGTCTCACCTGTGTGTGATTGTAAGACCATAATCTCTCCTCATAGCCTGTGGAGATCTTCCTTTGTCTAATAGAATCACAAAAGGTCCAAACAGTGAGTAGAAAAGAAGCAGACACAGAAACCAATATGCTAACAAACACTCTGCTTTCCATAAGTTTCCATGGCAGAAGGAGATCTACCTTTCGGTGTTGGACTTTCCACGTGGATGCGTGTGCTGGGAATAATGTGTGGAGAGGGGACAGAGAGCAGTGGCGAGCGCGAGGGCGAATCCTCATATCCATTTCTCGCATCTTGCACATTTACATTTAGAAGTATCTTGTTCTTCTTCACATTCCTGCAGGACATAGAAGAGAAGATACTGCATCGGCCGGAAATCTGAGCAGTATACCTTATGCCTCATGCCTTACAATTTCCCCCTGACCAATCTGAAGCTATGTTTTCCAAGGACATTAACTCAAACTGATGACCAAAGTTGTTTTGTCTGTACAACTATATTTAAAAAAATCAGTAAACTGCATCATAGAATACAAGAATGAACGGTCGACTTTAGAACTTCAGGAAGGAGTTCAGGTTACTGGCAGTAAGACACTTCTGCTGAGGCATCAGTATCTTTCTTAATGATGGATGGCCTTTGACACAGAGTATGAGAAGCCAGTGGCCCCCTACTGGACGCCACAGAGTCTGAGCTAATGGTATCATTATGACTCTGGTGAGAAATGCAGAAGGTGGGTGTGGGCATGGGATGGGGGGGTTCTAGCATTACTCCAGGAGTGTGTGTTATGACACACTTATATGACATCATGCACGCCAGCCGTAATGTGAGAATGTGCACTGTGGTGCTGAACATGCATGACCAATATTGAATCCCTATGTGTATTTAGCCCATCTGACTCACTCTTGACTGAGTTACACAGTGAGCTTCCTGAAATCTGGACCTTCCTGTACGTACCGCATGTAGCTGAGACGTGACTAAATTTCAAAAGCTGTCTCTTTCTTAGAGTAATAAATTTATGGTAAATTTTTCATAAATGTTTGTACAGGTCCAAAGTGGACGGTTTACATTCTAACACACTTTACCATGTCTTTGGCCTAATGACACTTATTTCATCTAAATAACTTCTTTTTTTTTTTAATTAAGTTATATAAACAAGCAAATAGTACATGTAATTAGTTAATTTGCCAACAGGTGCTTACTGGAATCATACTTCACCTGTGGCTGAATCTTAAATGTCATTTGTACCCTATGCAGGAAGCCATTTCAGGACTCAGCCTGTACATTGGGGCAGATTTTTAAAAAATTTTTAAATCTAACTGAATATCAGGAAATAACAAAAAAAAACATATTCAAAACAAAAGGTTTAGGATGAAATTGTTACTGCATCATGACTTTGTTTCCTTAGGAAAGGTTTACGTTCCATGTTTTATGAGCTAGAAGTGCCTAGTGTAGCATTCATTAATATTCTAATGCATTTCATGGAATCTTGCAGCATCGGTGTTGCTTGTTAACCTCACAGTGGAGGCTAGATGTTACAGTTACAAATGGAACAAAACAAAAGATCAATTGACTGAAAATCACCTGAACTTCTTGACAGCCGACTAATTTGAGTTTCCTCTAATTATCATTTTTAAAGACGACTTCCCTGAGAAGTAACCACCACTTAACCTAAAATGAAAGACTATAAACACGGTCAAAAATCAAGGGCACCAAGCAGCACCTTTCTAGAATGTCTGTTGGACGTTATATATGAAATCGTTATGACGTTCACTCTTAATTTTTTTCTCGATCTTTTTTGAGGTACACTAAGTTTATGAAACATAGAAAAACATAACATCGTACATCTTGAAATTCAGCTTTCACAATGTTGAACTTATAAAAAAAAAAACTGGCACAGTGGATGCTAAGGACGCTGGGGAAGTGTAGTCTGCTAAAAATCTTACTTAAGCTTTTTTCATGTCCTATTAGTTTCTCATTCTGGTTTCGTAAATAAAATGTTTCCTCTCTGATAAAATTCTTGCCATCAGATGGCTTTAAATTATACATGTTTCTAGAAGGGTTACTTTCCTGTGAACACAGATGTTTGTGTTATTCATGGCTATATAATCACATTACTGAATCATGAATCATGATATTGTGGCATGCGCAAAAAGAAAGTGAGGCTTCAGCCTCTGATTATGATCAGCCTCCATGATAAGGCTCTTAGGTTTACTTTCTTTTTCTTTCTCAGTACAGGGTCAGTGAAGATAATATATAAGTGATGTAAACAAGTCTCATTACACTCTCCAGCACTCTTTTTTACGAACACGAATGGTTGGACCTACTTGTGTGCCGGCTCATCTATGCGGTTGGCGAGCTGTGTGTGGCTCTTGCTGCGGGGCAGAGCGGGGAAAAGCTGGCGCAGCTTGGATGGCGGTGGCGGCGTGTGGGGGGGCTTCAGGAGCTCGTTCCTATTGGTGGGCGGTGTAGGGGGCGGAGTCGATACCTGTCCAAGCGGGCGCCGTAGCAGCTGAGGTGAGGAGCAGAAAGGGTCGGCTAGTCCATTCGCATGGGGTCCATTTGGGAAGTCCAGAGAGGTTACAGCAGAAACAGAGACAGAACGCTGGGTGCCGGACATCGCAGGGGTAAAAGGGACCCGAACAGCTGGGTTTGGGCTATAGGGTTGTGGGCTTCGAGTGGAGCAGGGGAGATGATTAGCTGACAATGAAGTATTAATGCCACAGCGAGCAGGTTCTACAATCCAGGGAATTCCGTCGTCTTTGAGCTCCCGTCCTGTAGCAGAGGCACCAGAGTTAGAGAATATACATCACTGCCCCAAAAACCTAGTAGTGATGTGCACAAGCAATTAAATATGTGAATCCATAAAAGTGGGGCTGTCTACCTCTTTTTGAGCTTAACATATAGCCAGCGTGATGGCCTGCAGAAATGGGGCAAGGGATCCAAGCAAAGTGAAATACATGTGGCAATAAATGAATCTTAATGATAATAGAGAATGCTGAGTGGAATGTTTGTTAGTTGACATTAGTACGGACAATCTCTTGTGAGGTATTTTATGTTTCATATAAAACATTACTAGGGCTCTTTTAAGTTTTACTTATGAACAGGAAGCTGGGGAAATGTCTCTTCTCTTCAATTTCTGGCTTGAATATATTCCACTCTGTCATGTTCTTATAACATGTGGCCTGCCGGTTATCTAAAACAGATCAAACAGGAAGTAGGACCCACCTGTCCATGGCCCAGAGCTGAAGGTGGAGGAGGTGGAGGTGGTGGAGGGGGTGGTGGTGCTCTTGAGACAGGAGAGGGCAGCAATGATGCGGGAGCACTCATCAGCACTGGAGCCCAGTTTCCTCATGGTCTCCTGCACCTGAGAATCAGACATCTGCAGCAATGCATCTAGAGACAGATTCAATGGTACTGCCTGCAGGTAGGAAAGAAAAAGAAAGGAACAAAGTGAGACAGAACGATCCTAATTTCTGTATATATATCATACAGTACATATAAAACACTCCTTATTTATACCTATTTAGAGATAATCCACCCTATTCTTATTTACGTCATTATACATATATTTTGTACAATTATTAAAATGAGAAAAAAAAACCATAACTGACAAGCAAGCAACTTGTTAGAGATCATCATGATTCAAGAGATCAAAGCACAGGAAGAAGAGGAGAGCTGAACCATCAGCTTACAAAGAATAATAATAAAAAAACATCAGCAAGGTGACAAGTCAGGATAACAAGCACCACTCTGTTTATCCCTGTCACTCTGTGGCCTCAAGGCTGAATACAGCAGATAACTGATAACTGCAGCTAGGACACGGCTACTATATCTCCTTTACCCACAACATCCTTTATGGAAAAGAAAAAGAGGATGGCCAACTACAATCAACAAGGTTCCCTTTGAGCATTCTCCCTCTGGGTGGCCACCAGAGATAGAGAAAGGCCTTTTCTGTGTGCTGATAAACTCGCTAAGTCATTACAGGCGGTATCCACCTCCCGGAAGGAGGTCAGGGGGTGAGCGGTGAGTCCGACGACCGTGTCTACACAGAGTTAGCAGTATTCCGGTAACCCGTCTTTCTCTCACCCTGTCTGTCAGTGCGAGTCTCTCTCTGCTCCCCTGCCCAAACTGCATTCCTGTGTCCTGGCGTCTCACTGGAGTCAGCTCATCATCATACACACACATGCAGCCACCGCCACACACATACAGATACATACAAACACACCCCTGCACACCCAAAGCCCTGCATCGTTTGTGTGTCTGTGTGTGTGTGATGTCATATCGGTTTGAGACGAGCCATTGAACACGAGTCATTCTAGAGACACTTAAATCGTATGCAGCTGAAACCTTGATTAACCTGCTGATAAATTCACAGTTTTGATTGTTCAGAAGGTGTTGATTCATTTTCTACAACAACAGCTCTGACAGCAGTCGCAGCTGCAAGGCAAATCACAGGTTATATTAGTGCACTCGTTCTACTTAATTTTCATTTCTACAGCAACAACTTACACAGGAACTTTTATCAAAGACATTTCACACAAGGAGTTTTAAAGACCTGAAATTGTTTTCTCTGAGGAGATGTTTATTTTTGAAAGGAATCTCCAGTGTCAGCACTTTGTAACTGTCAGAGTTAACTTTAAGTTTTCCAACATAGGGAAGCCTTTAAGATGGAGGGATTTATTGTTTCTCAGTGGCAAGACAAGCTGTGTTTTTGTCTTATTAACTTAGAGAGTGGAAAAAAACGATAGCAGGAGACAAACAGGAACAAACCTGTTTCACCGACATTGCACAACATTAAACATAACAACAAATGGATAAAACGTAGGCCCGCGGCTTGCTGCTTTTTAATACATAAATAATTGTTAGCATTTGCAAAAAATACTTTGGGATGTTCTTCTGTTAGAAAACGATAAATTATGGGGTGGCATCCCACCACACTGTCATTGGTGCTATATTTCCATATGTTTTATTCTTTACAGTTAAAGTTTATTGTATATACTTTGAAATTGGTGAATTACTACCATCCAACTGAGACGGCCATCCAAAGGCATATGAGCAGTTCAGAAATCTATTTTCTCCTAACGTGAATGTTTTACTAATGTAAACAAATGGTACTCCACTATACACCATAATTTCCTGCACAATTTTCAAATT
Organism: Pangasius macronema; assembly: GCA_037577455.1. NCBI lineage: Eukaryota > Metazoa > Chordata > Actinopteri > Siluriformes > Pangasiidae > Pangasius > Pangasius macronema. The sequence continues at coordinate 11,813,609 of CM074958.1, forward strand.
TCATAAAGAATAATTAGCAAACAGGCTCATTCTTGCATGCATTCCATTTCCAGTAAGTACTGAAGTACTGTAGTAACTGTTGCTAGCCAAGCCCTCTTAAAGAGCTGTAAAAAGCAGCTTTTCGTGTGCTTTGGTGAGTTTTAGACTATAACAAGTGCTGCTGCTTCTGTTCAGGTGACAAAAACAATCACATTTTACCTGTTGTTCAAAATCACTGGCTTTGTCTATCACATAAAATGCATTTGAATAGCATCCAATCACTGTCAACAGCACAACCGAGATACAGGCCGTGTCCCAAACCAATTACTACTGCTCTAGGTCTCAGGCTACTCAGTAGTCCTCCAGCTGCATGCTTAACTTGAATATAATCAGCTCATTTAAAAATATAAAAGCATGATTGTCATGTGAAATACATTTAATAACCATATGAAGATAACAAGATAAAGGACTTTTAACCTCAAAAGTATATCTAGTACAGATAATTCTTTCGTATAGATTATATCACAGGTATTTTAGAGCTCTTGAAAAAACACATATTGTGAACTCATATTGTGAGCGGAGGAGGATCTATTTTAATTGTCACTGTTGCTATTTTTGTTCATGTTAGTTGTTAAAATTAAATCCACTATTGTGTGTGAGCCTGGGGAACCACCTACTGACTACAATTTTACTGGCCAAGTATGTGCAATACAAGTGTGTGTATGTGTGTGTGCGCATGTGTGAATACATGCATGTGGTTTCTGTTGTGTGTGTGGGGGGGGTGGGGGAGCACAACAATACACACCACCTACTTAGAGACAAAGGGAGAGATTACAGTCTGCGCACACATTTCTCACAGGAATAGGAAACTCTCTTCCAGGAATCGGTATGGAAACTTCCCTTATTGACAAAAGTCAGAAAAGACCATGAGGAGAACAGACAGAGCAAAGCACCTGCTCCAAAAATCTCAGTGCTATTAGATAAAAATGTAAACAAGAAATATTAAATTAAAACCGGGACCTACACAAGAGATGGGTTTTTCACCAGTAAATTTTTTTTAATGGCCGCTGACAAAATATTCCACCTATTTCCTCCCAGAATAGGAGCTGTGGAATGTCAAACTTGTGATCTTAATTGTTGTGGTCTGTTGGAGTGTTGCCATTTACTGGATATCCAATTATGACCAATCATTTCACTAAATACAGAATGTGCCTGCATATCCCACTTAATACAAACCACGCTCAGTGCGGCCTTCAAAGAAGACCTAGGACACATGAATATCATTAGGAAGCATGTAGTTCGTGAAAAGCCAAAGCTACCAAACAAAAAAAAGGACTAGTAGAATACAATACAACACAATAGAAGCAGATAGCTGTTAAAGCAGGTGAGAGAACTGCAAATAGCACGAGATCTTAGTTTCCAGCAACTGACTAGAAACAAGTACGCCAATCAGAGTCACAACTACATCTAGACTCAGGAAGGCCACAAACACTACTGATCGCTAGAGCAATCAGTCAAAAAATATATAATACAATCTTATAGGTTGAAGATAACTAGTTTGCAGCAGTGTCAAGTAATATACAAATATATACAAACAACAAGCATCTTCAATCAGTTTAACAGAAAACAGAGCAGGCAATTTCATGAATATACATATACACATTTAAAAACGTACACCTGTACATTTATTCAAGTATCCAATCTGCCAATCATCTGACAACAGTGCAATGCATAAAATCATGCAGATATAGGTCAAAAGTGTGATATCTGTGACTTTGACCGTGACAGGGTTGTTGGTGCCAGATGGGTTGCTTTGAATAATTGAGAAACTGCTGATAACAGAAAGTCTACAGTAACTGAAATAACCATGCTTTATAACTATGGTGAGCAGAAAAATATTTCTTGAACCCTGTGGCAGATTGGGTTGTACTCCTGTCAGCCTGGAACGGGAATCCGAGGCTACAATGGGCACAGACTCACTGAAACTTTGAAGTTGAATATTGGAAAAAAATATATGGTCTTTTTCCAGTCATCAGCTGTCCAGTTTCTTCGAGCCTGTGCTCACTGTAGCGTAAGATTCCTGTTCTTATCTGACAGGAGTGTAACCCCATGTGGTCTTCTGATGTTGTAACCCATCCTCCTCAAAGTTTGATGTATTATGCATGTTCTGCTTTTCTGGTCACCATGGTTGTAGAAAGAGTGGTTAAATTCACTTACTGTAAACTTTCTCTCAACTTGAACCAGTCTGGCCACTCTCCTCTGACAATCTCCTTTTGTCACTAAGGTGTTTCCGCCCACATTACTAACACATATTGGATGTTTTTTTGTTCATCACAATATTCTGTGTGAAACTCTACAGACTGTTGTGGTTGAAGATCCAAGCACTAGTCGTCAAAGAATTTATGAGTTTGGTCGGTTAGACCGTGGTTCTAGGTACGGTGCTAGTTTCTGTGACTCTATACTTTCTTCCCCATTCGGTTGTTTGATGCTTTTGACCTGTATCTGCATGATTTTATGCATTATGCTGCTGCTACATGATTGGCTGATTGGATAATTGCATGAATGAGCAGACGTCACTAATAAAGTGGTTGGTGAGTGTAGAATATATACTGACCACTGTTTTGATACCCATGTTCAAATAGATAACCCACATCACCCTTAGACATACTGAGTTGTACTTGTCCATGCACTTAAGATTTGGGTAAGGTTGCATTTGCTATAGGCAAGCCAGGACAGAAAACATGCTGAGTGTACAAGGGTTTGACACATACCTACCCCAAGATGGTGTCTGGACATGTTTTTCCTGCCTGTGATCTGTGGTGATGTAAGATTAGAAATGATACTCAAGAGTACACCAGGAAACAAGTATGATCCATAAACAGCATGCTCCTGACCCACACACACGCATACAGACGCTGTAATTATGAGCCCTATGGAAAGTACCATTCACAAATCATTAAACAGTCAGGAATACAAACACAGCTGATACAAGGTTCCTCCCTGTCTGCCACCTGACACTGAGTTTCACCTGAAACTGCTGCTGAACTTAACCCAATCACACCATACTGGTATACAAGTACCTGTAGGACCTCTGACCAAATCTTGTTCAGTCAGAAAGTCCAGATTAGGCTGGAAGATAAGACCTTGAACCCTCACTCTTTACGAGTGTATGATGTGTACAAACAAAGAGTTAACAGCTTACTGCAGGAGCTAATACTGCACACAACCTCTATGAGCCCAGAGAGACACACAGGCAGGAAACCACAACATCAGAGTAGAAAATAACTACAGGAGTCCACATGTGCAGCTTAGAAAGGATGTGAAGTGATAAGCAATAAAAGAAATAGCCTACCATAAAAAAGTCAGGTCTGAAATAATCCTTTCCCATATATCATCTCCCAGAGATGTTAACAAGATCTCTGTGTCCCTTCAGACGCCAGTCGGAGTGTGAGAGCGCACACTTTTTGTCACCCCACCTCCCTCTCCAAACTGTCTTTCCCTCCTTCTTTGCTTTGCCCTCCCCTCAACTTTATATGTTCTCTCTCTCTCTCTCTCTCTCTCTCTCTCTCTCTCACACACACACTCTCTCTCTCTTTCTATGTTCATCTCTCTGTCCACTTTCTGACTAATTACCCTTTATTCTTTGTACCTGTGCATTATTCTCTCAATTAAATCGGTTATTTCTTTCACCTCATTCTCCTCCTCGTAAGCTTCATGTCTTCCAGCTATCAGATCAGCCTATCACCAGATGGTACGTCTCCCAGTCTACACACCTAAACCACACAGTGAGTGTGCACTGCACATGTTTCCTGTTAGATGTGGTCAACCTTCGTTTTCCAATGTTGCTCCACTACACTTCCACGCAACAGGAACCTCATAGGGAATTGCCGACCACAAAACTCAAGCTCAAACCGGATCGCTGACATCAGTTTGCTATAATGACACGAGCACTGACATGTTTAATCGCTTTAATTCGGCGAATCGGTTAAGGTGGTGTGTGTGTGTGCGCGCACACACAAGAAAGGGGTTAGTTCAACTTCCTGTTAGAAGGCATCAAATATTTCAGCATGGTTGATCCCTTTGTACTGTAAATGACAGGATCCCATGTATGGCCACTGAAGAAAGGAAAAGGAGAGAAGGCTAAAACACAGGAAGCAGAGCTCAGGGTCAGACCCCCTCTTTCACTACATGTTCCTCCCTTCCTTAAGAGAAGCCCTTCTTCCTGTGAATCTACAGGATGTGAGCACTGAATGGGCCATCTGCATTTATGAATTCAGAGTTAACTAAATAAGTAGCTAATCAGTGAGCAGGCAACTACTACACATGCTACAAATTTTTACATATTCAAAGCAAATAATCTGCATTCAAATGGATGTTGATCTACTTTTATTCTCCTACCGTAAGTCTAAAGAAAAACATTTCATAAGCTTTCCGGTTAAACGATTCTTGCATTACTTAATGTAGGGAAAAAAAGGAAGTCACAAGTGACACTTTATTTTCACATATTTTAATAAGATATATAGCCTTTATTAAATATGAAAATAATTTACGTATATTAACATTAATAAACATATACATAGTGAATAAAGTTAATGATTTAAAGTGTGTATGATACAATGGTCTCCATGCATTCAGTGTTATGCTGCAATTCCATTTTGAATTGTCTGGTAGTGCTGTTTACATTCGTTAGCGCAGTGATATTGCAACTTGTCCCTACTGTCCCTATATACAGTCAGGTCCGGAAGTATTTGGACAGTGTTTTTGTGATTTTGCCTTTATACACCACCACAAAGGATTTGAAATAAAACAATCAAGATGTGATCAAAGTGTAGACTTTCAGCTTTATTTTAAGAGGTTCCACAAAAAATATGGCATTTACCATTTAGGAATTACAGCCATTTTAAGCAAAGTCATTGACTGCAAAGGATTTTCATCCAAGTATTAAAATTATTTTCCAATTATGTCACTTTGTCCAAATACCTTTGAGCCCCTGAAAATGGAGGTACTGTGCTGAAAATGGCTGTAATTCCTAAATGGTAAATGCCATATTTTTGTGGAGCCTCTTAAAATAAAGCTGAAGGTCTACACTTCAATCACATCTTGATTGTTTTATATCAAATCCGTTGTGGTGATGTATAAAGGCAAAATCACAAAAACTCTGTCATTGTCCAAATACTTCTGGACCTGACTGTATATATAAGATAACTCAAGACAACTTAATTTTTAGGTGATCAAAAATATTGGAACTGATAGACTTAAAATTATATTACTTAAATAAACACTGTTCAACTTCAGGAGCTCTTGCAAACACCGAATTTAAAATACTGCCATTGCAAACATAGGGAGAGAACCAGAACTGCAGGAGCAGTACTAAGAAGGATGTGAAACTGTTTGTTCAATGAGACCATTGTGATATTAAAATGTTACTTCTGTGGTTTATGCAACATGAATGCAACATTACAGGTTAATTAATATTCAGATGCATTCTAATACTAAAGCTTTCAACAGTGAAATCCATCAAACAGCAGCATTTGATCAGCACATTTCATGAAGATGTTCAGTAAAATTTCAGCATCCGAGCAGGTGTAATAGATCTCCTGGAATAGTGTTGACCAACTGTTCTCATCATGCCAAATGTTACTGTGCCTACTTAACTTCAAATCTGAACAGTGAATATCTTATCTTTTCGAGCAATTGGATGAAGCTGTCCCCTTAGTGACTCTAAGGGGTGAGAGATTATTTTCCTGGTCTAGGATTGAGCAACAGCAAGTTGAATTACTTACAGTAGCCTCCATGCATGAGTCATAATAACCATGAAAGAGAGGTTTCAAATGGCATTACTGTTGTAACTGCTTTCCTTCATTTCCTGGAATACAGCATGTAGCACATACCTATTACTCTGGCAGCTCACCAAACTGCAGAACTTTGCAATGACGAACTGTGTGCGTTCAAACCACCATGCTCTCTGCTATTCTTGGAACATCCAAATGACAAATATTTATCACTGTTATAAACTACTGCTAAAAAAAAATATTACCCAAGAAACAAACCTAAATAATCATGCATGATAGTCATGCAGTTTTTGGGATGAGGAACAGATATGATTCCTGGTAGTTGTGATATGCTGGAAAGTGTCTGTTTAGTGTGTCTGCTCACAGTACGCACAAAAACACACATTTCCCTAAACTGCACTATCATGTAAATTCTCTTCAAAGAGCCAGTCTGATCTTGTCTGCCCTAAAGGGCATTCCTGTGTGTTTCCTGAGAATCATCACAACCCTTTGGACGTGTTTAACAGCATAGCGGCCGTGAATGTGACCTTCAGTGCTCATCCTCTCCCAAACTGCCTAACAGAGAAAGAATGGTGCTATGTGGGCCACCAATCGCATGGCTGCATTCCTGCCCTGTGAATCACGCAGCTCAGACAAGGAGAATAGCCACTGTCCAGCTTAAAAAAGGATGGCAACAAGCTTTTAATGTCACCATATACAGCAGTCACATAGTGTCAAAAGAACATGCACAAGTACACAAGCGGTTAGGGATGGACAACACACCTGTAGAAAGATATACACACAATTACACAGACGTGCAGCCTGTGCAACTTGTTCTACTTCAGCGTCCGAAATGCAGCACAGGCACAGATAATGACATACTTCGCATTATGAAGCCTCCTCCTTCTGAGGCAAAACTAAGGCCATAGTTCTGAGTTGTCGCTCTAGCTCTGTTACCCTACCTCTAACACTTATTCAGTCGTCTCCTCTTCTTGCGCCTATTCAGTATGTTTCTATTTAATGAAAGTAGTCAAGGCAGCGTGGAAGCCAGTGGAATCCTGTTCTGGCTAGTTGAGTGCATGTTATGTGTGTATACACAGGCCGGGGGTCAGTGAGGTGTAAAAATAGAGTGAACGGAGCATGTAGGACAGAGAGGCTGACTCGGCACATTCTAGGATTAGGAGTCAGATTGGGTGTGGGAGCCCATGGGGGAATGGAATGTCAGTGCGACCATGTAACATGACTGTTTATGGAGCTATACACACCAATAATCCTGCACTGTCTATCTCTCTATGTAACTCTCAGCCTTCATTTTCACACACAGCTTTAATGTCAAGCAAAAGGTACATATGAGTTCAAATTAGAAGGCAGCTCATTCATGTTTAATGGACCAATTTCAATTTAACTCCCTTTCCAGTTGCCATAAATTATAAAACATGTATCTTTTATACACCTTTTCCTTTGTGCTTTCTTTTATTGATAGTAATCTCACAGAACTGTTACCTCTTTCTAGCTAAAGGTGCCTTCAAAATGTCAGAAATAGCTATCTTAGTAATTAGCCATTCACAATACTGCCATGAAATGGATTGCTAGTTTATTTTTTTTCTTCAGGCTTTTGCTAGCATTCTTCCAGCCCAGAAATGAGCTTCACCTCAGCCGTATCAGTGTCTTCTTTTTCTTTCAAATGCATACCATGAGACATATGTAATTTGGCATATGTAATCTGTGGGGGTGTCAATGTTTTCAATGCAATTGCAAATCATCTCACAATCAGCAGAGGGCTCTAAAAATTACAAACTGCTCCTCTACTATATCCACGTGTTTCCCTTAGTAAACTCATGCAGTAGTAGGTAGTAGGAGATTGATTTTCCATAAAGTAATATTGCTTCCTGTCTTATGTTTTAGTGAACAAACACATAGTTGTTAAACATATAGCTCTTTCTGAGCAGAAAAGAGTGTTTTTTGTGCTGCTTTAAAAACAAACGTGTGCAGATAACTTGCTATTAGGGTGCAAATATCATTGTCACACAACAACCAACTGTGAGGGCGACGGCCGCTGCAGCTGGAATTGAGAAATAGCATATGTGCTGTTTTAATTATACATCTAGACTACACAATACAAGATATAACAATGCTGCCTGCTGCATGTGACTGATGATAAACGGCTATACTGAACAACATAGAAGAAATTTGCATGCACCGCATCAGCAGTTAATGCTTCTAGTAGAAAATGCAAAAGCAGAACTGAGCAGTCCGTTGTCATGGTTAGAGAACGTGTATCCCCCGCTCCTATAAATAACCATGACACCTACTAATAAAAATGTTTCTAGGGGAAATCCTGTATCTGACACTGCTTAATACCAATTAACCTACAGACTGTATTTAACATGCTCACTGCAAACAAGTACATTGATGTTTTTCAACAGATATCACACATTTGCTAATGTAATATGTATTGCAACCATAGGAAACACTGCTGAGGAGAAGCCAAAGAATCAAACAATGGAAAGATGAGCAGTACGAAGTGACATTATTCAATTAAACACATACACACAAAATACCTCTATGAATTCAGGCCTGAGATTAATGGTATGGAGCCAGTCCACAAGGTGTGGGTAGGTGCTGAGGGTCAGCGATCGCTCACACACTGGAACCCTCTGCTTACACTGCAGCTGCTTACTGATGTACTTCATCAGCTTCACCTGCAGGGGGCAGACACACACACAAACCACAAAGAACTTACAGAGGAACCAAAACTGAACATTTTTCTCTCTCTCTCTACATGTATATAATTACTTTCCTTGTCAGTTCATTCACTATAGCATCACTGGAAGTAGTCCACTCCCTATATGTGGCAAGATGGAAACTTACCCAGAAGCACACCACCCAAAAAGCCTCGTGTGAAGCAACATCAACAGTTAGATTTTTCTATACTACACTAAAAAAATCATGGTGACCGAGTCTCAATACAAGCCTCCAGACAAGAACAGAGAGACAGAAACTGAAAAATTGAATATGAATGGACATGTGGTCATGGCGCACAAAATGACTCTGATAAGTCATGTTGAAAATGATCTACTTCAGTGTCATTTTAGTTTCAGCACTTATACATAGTTTGATTTTTATACTGAATTTGAAATTCTGTATATAATTTAAACATGGGAAAATAAAGCCGGACATAAAAATCACTCATTTATTCACATCCCTGTTCCTACACTGCAGCCTTGATAAACAAATGTGATTATTATTGGACATTATGTGATCATGGAGCCCTGACAAATTCACCGAGTGTACTAAAAGAGTAGACTAAATGTTAGGACATCAAACAGCCAGCAGTAACCTGAAGCCCAAGTGGAACGACGTCATGATGTCAGGAGATCGCAAGATCTGATGATACCATAGACATGTGGGGTTGGGAGCGCTTGTCCACAAGGGCATAATCAGCCCTGCTGCCTGGGTGAAAGGATGGCATTGAGTTTGAAAATATGCGGTGGCTTCACGTGTTTCAGAGTAAGCACGTTATCCCTCCTCCAACTAGACTATGAGACAGAATCAACAGTGATTAAATTGGAAGAAAACGGAGTAAAAATAAAATAAATAAGAAGAAAACTGCAGCATGTGGGTGGGCAGTGCAAGTATGTCTCATCACCGAACGCTCGAGTCAAAAGTCAAAAGGTCATGTTAAAAAAAAACTCTGAAAGTGTGAGAAGACACTATATTTTACTGCAATCTCTCTGTGAACCATTTCTATGTGCAATCTAACTTGAAAAACACTCAGAGCGATGAGACCTAGAGCTGAGGAAATCCCCATAAATGACGTCAGTGTGATAAGGTGGGTGAAAGCTGCTGCTCTTGCTCTCTCTGTGTGTGCATGTGTGTGTGACAGAGAGAAGAGAGAGCAAAAAGGTTATACATGTGGTTAGCTGCAAGTGTGAAAATGACTTGATGCAAGAACAAGTTTATTAGGTTGCTTAAAGGAACAAGAAGGTTAGTCAAACGATGTTTCATATTAATGAACAGGTCAGTTATAGGACATAGTTAATGACTTTATCTGCGTCCACATAGAATCACAGTCCTTACTGTTGCATATGTGGCTGGGAAATACAAAAATATACTATTAATGTCTGAAATAAGATACGAAAATAATATCAATATTTGTGTAGACAGTAATAAAAGTATCACTGAACTCACATTTTTTAAATACAGCACTACTGTTTTGCTGCCAGTTAGTAAAACTTATCCATCGATGCATAACATGTACTGTAAAAATGTCTTCAAATATCGTCGTAGTAGCATAAGTAGTTAAAATCTGCCTTCATGCAGCATTCCCCAGTCCACACCCACCAAACAATGGCGCTCATTGAATTGGTTAGGGCACAGTAGCAGACATGCCTATAATAATAAGTGTTGGCCATGACTGATTGTGGAGAAAGTTAGTGGGGAAGAAAAAAAAAGCCTCCCAACCTGTCAATCACTAGCACGCAGGACAATCTGTTGTGGCTCCACCTGTCTTCCATCTGATTTAGAGCCCTTCCTCACAGTATGTATGGCTGTCTATAAATAGCAAAAGCTATTATAGTAAGCAAGTCTGACCTGTCTTTTCTGTACCCATGACAAACAAGCAGGGCAGGAAGACGGAGACATCCATCTCTGCACACAGCTGCCAGATGAACCACAGGCCGGAAAGCATAGTCTCACACAAAAAGACATACTACTGCATCAGGCGCTTTTAAAGCCACTATCAGCAATCATACTAACTCTGGGTACTGCAAAGTCTGTTTAACCAGCAACAGTGTTGTGAGGCTCAAGATCCATGCTTACTGTTGGCGAAAGAAGTGGGTCTTACGGGACTCGTGACTTTGCACTCTTGAGCCTCATCTCCTCTCTAAACATGATCCAAACCTCATCAGCTTATTCTTACCTTTAGTCTGACCACACCCATTTAAGCTGATATCAGATAGCTCTCTGAGGAATGTGTGCTCACTTTCAAATGTAAATGTTTATCGTTTTCATTTTTCATTACTAATATTTGGCATTCAAACACATAATGATTTTATACTGCTACAGCCATAAAGTCCATCAGCAGTAATGCGACACTATGTGTTCGTATCGCAAACCATAGAAAGTGAAAATTCTGTCGGGTTATGAAGCAAAATAACTTCTGTTATTTTCTGAGAAAGCAGAGTTAAATTTTTTTCATGTCTCCTTTTCCGATGTAAGGCTAGGCTGAACATAAAAATCTGCTTTGCACTTATTTTTACAGAGAACATTTCTATTTAAAACCCCTTCAAAACACACTTTGATCTATTCACTGTATATGCTCACTACATTACAAGTTCTAACATTATGGTGTACAACCGACTTGGTGCACTATACGCCCACAGAAGACAGTCTGAGATTCAGCCACAGAAAAAGCAATACGAAAACTATTAACTACTAATGAACTATAAGTATTATTACTTTAAGTATACTTTGTGTTTTGCACTTAATTAGAAATTGATACATAATTTTTTAAAAATATGTCAAAATAAAATAATCCATAAACGGCATGCGTTTATTCAGATCTCTTTTCCTACATCAAGCAACACGAGTCATTTGGCTAAAAAGTTTAGGAAACACTAGACTTCAATTACGAGACTTAAACATTCAAATTAGGTTTTTTTCCCCTGCCTTTCAGTTCAGAATTTATTTTCAAACTATTCAAACAGTGTAGTTTGTTCTGACAGCGCTACCATGTACTGTACAATGTGCAGCTGAGTAATGAGTAGCATTAAAGTTTCAGCAGGTGAGGAGCAGTAGGAGGAGGCGCACTGCCTGCTTGTGAGGATGCCCTGGGTTGATTTAATGCATTGCTCGTCCATGAACAAACCTCACACACAGCGGGGTGTTGGTTTGCACCAGACGCAGCCTGGCACAACACGCGGGGCTGCTGCTGTATTCAATGACAATCTTCCTCCTCATCTGCCTTCTCCGTTACACCTCTCAAGGGGCAGAGAGCAGGAGGGGGGTATTCATAGGCACCTGTTTAACTTAAGAGCCTGACTGACAATAGGCTGTCTGAGCCTCACTGGGCCAACAGAACGCAGCCAGCCATGCTCTGCTGGAGCTGCAGCCTTACACAAGAGCACAATAGGAGTCAGCCACTTAATCACGGAGGGGCTCGAGCGACACGACGCACACAAAGTCTGTGTGTGCAAATAGAGCATAGCAAGTGTTGGCATTCAGTTTATGCTTGTTAATTCAGCTGTGTGAGCTAATTTGGAAAGAAGTAAGGTATACAGAGCGGGAGTATTAAAGTGATATTGGGTTGTGCTGTGTAACTTCAACTCTTAATTCAGTTAAAAGCCCATGTGTTGCTGGGAAATAAAACAACAAAGGTGAGGAGAGCATGGCCATGTCATGATCTGTCGCTGATTCACAGAATGATTTAAATGCCTGGGAGAAACGTCACAGTTGTAATAGGTGATGAGAGTAATTGTAGACAGCGGTGGATCATGTTACTACATGTCAGACTAGGAGAGCTGCACAACAACCCACTCCCATTGTTTATAATAGTACCTGGATAACATCATGGAAAATCTCGTATAAAGGAGTGGTATGTACTGTACCGTTTAATTAGCCTTAATTAATGTGTAAAGTTATTGCATGTTAGGTGTAAAAAAGAAGAGGCTTGACGTTTAGTTTAAGATTTGGAAGGTTCTAGTGTACTTCCTATTTTCAAGAAACTGTTCACTACCATTTCACCATTTTCTAACGTAGTTGCATGACAGAATACATTTCTGCTGAACCTACTGTCAGTTCTACTTGACCACAGTTCACGTCTCCGCTACGGAAAATGATCTGTGGAAAAGGGCAGACAAAAAAGTCGAGACGAGTGACAAAGGCAACGAAAGAAACAAGAAAGGGGGAAAAAGAGAGAGAAAGAGAAAAACCACATGGGGATTTCCTGAAACTAGCAGTTGATCTAGAAGCCCTGAGCTCCTCCACCTGATTGGCCCTCAGAGACTCTGTTAACTTTTCTACCAAAGAGGCACTGTAAATTATCTCGAGGATCACTTTGCATCACCCTCTCTTGCTGGAGATGGTTATAGTATAAAAGGCTGTAATGCATGGGATCCACAGTAAAGGGCTTTCAAAGGTTTATTACTGTAACTGTTTTTTTCTGAGGGAAACTATTGCTGCCATATCTCTCTAGGATACGAGTCTTCTCTTGAAACATGGCCTTAAAGTATTTTTACACCTACACATCAACAGGGTTTTGCCCAACACTAATAGAAACAGTTACAGGTAAACAGACTTTACAAGGTAATCAGCTGAGGACTAGGAAACACATTTCTTCTTCAAGTCACAAAGACTCATTTTAACATTTTTCTCATTTGCAAATTCTGCTTCAAGGTAAACGGTATAGAAAGAGCATTAATAAAACACAAACTCTTCCCAGTTTCACAGACTAAAAGCATATATTTATTAAAGAAAATGCAAAAATTAATCTGCAGTCTAATTCAGCTATCTGCGTCTGATCTGTGTGAACATGTGAATCGTTAAGTGCTTAAATGAAAAGAACTCATGGATTTTGTGAACATTGAATTATTCCTGAAGTTGTAGTCCTGCTCCTAAGAACAGCTTGGAGAAAGCTTTACGGACATGTGTATGCTCAATAATTACACAGTTGGGTTGTCTGAAAGTAATAATAGATTTAGAAACTTGTTCAATTTAATCCAATGTAAATGCACCACAGTGCTGCTGTTTAAAGCACTTTTGATTGCATGAATTAATTCAAGAATCATCTACAGGTCTTGCGTGTTGCAACATGTTCCGAGATATTCCATACCATTAAACATGTATGGATAAAGATGAGTTGACAATAAACAAATGTGACATGCTTATCTTATTTTGGTGAGAGTTCATTATTGTAAGCCAGTATGGGCCATGTACTTGCTCCTGAACACATTAACAAGATATTAATATGTCATTAACAAAACAGAAATATGTTATAGAGATATTGAGCAAAACTAAAGCCCCACAGCAAAACCACAAGATAAAGCACTTACAGATTGTAACATATATAAACTGTTGCAAGGTTTTCAGAACTAAAAGTATCATCAGAAAGTATTTCAAGCTTAATCTGAACTTTGTCACACTTAAGTCTGACCTACATTAAGGCAGGCAACGCAAACCAGACGATACAGACTTCAGATAATCGCATTTGTGCACTGTCTGACATGTCAACCATCGCTCATTACGACAGTACCAGGAATAGAGACATACAGTGATGTAATCTGATGCAACAGTACAAACGCATGAACAGAGTGTGATAAACCTGAGACATTGCGATATGGAACTTTCTGGCAGCCAGCTTTATTTTTAACAAAACCCGGACACCAGGGACGGTCCGCGGTGAAGAAGAAACTAAATAGGAAAACTAGCTACATTCATTCATTCATCTTCGGTAACCACTTCATCCTGGTTAGGGTTACAGTGAATCCGGAGCCTATGCCAGGAACTCTGGGAACAGGACAGGAATGCACCAGGATGGTACGCCAGTCCATTACAGGGAATCATGCGCACATACCCATTCCAATCACACACTCATTCAAACCTAGTGACAATTTAGCACAGCCAATCCATCTACTGACATGTTTTTTGGAGGAAACTGAAGCATCCAGAGGAAACACACACACAGACACGGGGAGAACATTCAAAACTCCACACAGCTGTAATACGGCAACGCTAACCACTGCACCACTCTGTCCATTAGCTTTGTTATCTCTAATGTACAGCTAGAGTTCACATTTGTTTAGCATCTCTGTAATATCAGGATGTTATATAAAGTGCTATCATGTTACATTATTATACATAATAAGTTATACATATAGTTACACTATTAGCATATTTGTTAGATGCAAAATCTATGCACACTGGCTAAACAACACTCCTTAACATCCAATGACTACGACTGGCTACAATTAATTTACATGCCGCAGGGATACACCCTGGATCGTGCAGGCAATGCCCACATCATTTGTTTCTTTACGGATTACATAAATGATATAAATTTCTAGGCAATTTACTTCCAACACACCTAGGTGTAATGTTCAGATGCTGCTGACAGCCTGGTTAACTGGATTATGTGTGTTAGATTAGGGCTGGAATTGAACTCTGCAGGGTGGTAGCCCTCCAGGAATAACCTACTGCAGTATCCATGAAAACACAAACAGTATCCAGGGAAAGCCAGCTCTCTGGCTACATCAATCAGCGTAACTGATGGAGTAAGTGCAACAGAGATCTATAGCTTTGTTCCTTAAACCCTTAACAGACGTTTGGCCTGTTTATTAAGTTCATTCAAGGGACCTTGATGAATGTTAGCGTTCATGTTGCATAAAAAGCACCAAAATCATCATTTTTGTTGCTGATTTCTAGTTAGATGTACCCACTACATTGTGCACTAAATCCTAGAACCATCTAGAACACACATTCACTCTAAACGCTATGTAGTGCACTACGAGCTTAACGTCATCTGATATTCCACCACAGAGAAAACGTAACTCACATGTAGCTTATCACATTTACGACAGATGCTTGACAACTTGAAACAATGTTAGAAATATTTTCTAAAGTATAGTATGCACAAAATGACATACATTCATTCAAAGCCTTTATTTATTTACATCAAATGATGAATCAAGGAAATGCATATATTAGTAAATGCATATTTAGACTTTTACTCTTAAAAGATCTTAGACTTACATGAGATAACATAGGATCTTCAAAATTAAAATGGCTTTAGAATATGTACTTATGGCGTACTTTGCCTTTGAATACATAAATATTGTGAAAATTTAAATATTAAACGAACAGTGAAATTTGTTATGTCAGGCCTAATGGAAACACATTACCGTTATCATTTTCATCCACCATGATAAACATATACTTTAAAAACAGCATGTGGTCATACTGGTTAAAATCATAATGTAGGTTCTAGTACTCAGAACTCGAGACTGCTCGAGATGCTTAAATGACCAATTTATAATCACACTCTGGCAACCTACATCATTTAATTGAATCATGAGGTCCAGCGATTCCCATCACTCTGTAGTTTAAGTTATTAAGTTTACAGTAGAGCCGTCAGTCCCTGAACTTATTAATCTCACCCATTTATTTCTCAGCTGCTTATTAGTTAATCACTTCTTTCTCTGCATGTAGCAGCTAGCTCAGAAACATAGAGGACGTGCCAAATAAGAACGCTGGCACATCTGAGATCCTTCCTGAGATTCCCTTTTGCCAGCCATTCTCATTTCTTCTCTAATTATATCCATCTTCAGAAAACAGAGAAACACATCTGACAATAAAAAGTTAGGAGAGTTACAGAGCACTGAATGTGATGATAATGGAGCTGATGTCTTTCACTCTGAATAAAAACTATTTCTAAAAAGGATTATTGTGAGCAGAAAAACTACTTGAGTGAGTGAGTTTCTTAGTGACACCGGCCTGAGAGAGAAAGAATGAGGGCACGCAATGACGCTGCCCTCCAGAAAAAAAATGTTTCAATGTTTCTAAAATTTGAAAATATGACAAACCCCACAGGCACAGATGCAGATGGAATTAGCATTTTTGTAACCAGCCTTTAAGGAATCTGAAAGGAGCTACAGTGAGAGTAAAAACTCAGCATGCGAATCACAACAGGAACCTTTATGATCTTTCTCTCCTAAAAATATCCCCCAAGCACATGTGAATGTGATCCCGTTCCCCTTCAGAAATCAGAAGATCATAAATGGCAGATCTAATGTCCTTTTTTGTCCCCTCATTATAGAAAGCAAACATGGAAACTAAGAGCGTGACTGTAAACGTGTATGCGCTGTTTCTGAATACACAATGACGAGAACCCGCAGCTTTTGGCTCTGTTCAGGCTCATGTTCAGGTAGCGTTCACACAGTGTCACAATCTATCTCATATCCCGTATCTCATTAGAAATAGTACACAGTCTCAACTGACACCGGCTTCTCTTGTTTAAAAAGGTAATTAAGTACAGGCCCTGTGCTACACCATATAGTACAACTCCACTCTGAATTACAACCAATGGTTAGAAATAACAGCGATAGGTTTTGCATATTAGTATGAGAATAATTTACATGAATAAACATTAAATAAACAAGTGCCAGTTTCATGACATGTATCCCTACATTTGCATAGACCGTCTTACAGATTCCTCCAGTTTAACAAGTTCTTGGGTGTCATTTGGCTGTAATTTGTATGCTTTTAAGGAGGTACATAAATAACCTTTTAAAAACAGAGTGGCTAGGTAGATGGAACATCACACATCTGACAACAGAAACCAGGAAGGAGTCCAATCATGGTGCCATTGCTGGAAGGTTAATAGAAAGAGTAAAGCAAAATGCTAAAGCCAAACCAAGACCAAAGCAGGTGGCAGAAGCCTTTTATACAAATTTTAGCATATAAGATAGTATATAAGTACAGCTAAATAATCTATCTCTAATTAAATATCTAGTCGTGCTGAGAACCTGTGCAGCCTAACAGACTGACGTGGGCATGAAAAGTGCTCTCTGACCAGTTAAGGCTGGGTGATCCGGAGACGCTGTAATAGTGATGAATTGTCTCTTAGTGCACTCTTTAAACAGAAAGGTTAAAAGGTTTGTCACTCTGTGGGAATCCTTATGTCGCTACCATAGATGGAACACCATTGCTACACATATTTTGGTACCAAATTGTCTAAGCTGCACTAATTTTTCATAATTTAATAATAAATGTTTGTTTACAATGTTGAAGACAGCGTAAAATGGATATCGTAATGACGTATCAAATAAAACAAAATGGTATCAAATGGCGTCACTTTCAGAAAAAATGAAATAATTGACTATACATCAATGGAAAGCCATCTGCCTCAAGCAAAACAAAACCGCTAAACTGACTTCTACATGGACACCACCCATCACCTATCAGTGAACTATAACAAGAACACCCACTCACAGCCAGCCTGGATTCCTACAGCCACAGCATACAGCACTAGCCCATCCGTATATCACACATCTGTAGCCCTTCATTAAAACATTCACTCACACACACACGTAAATTACACACACCAAATCAAGTTAAACATTGCTATTATTACTGTTATTAGTATTACTTTTTATTTTGCCATTATTATCTGAAACTGTATTTGTATCTTTAATCACCATAGTTGTTTCTTCTGATCCATTTTTCTTTCGTTTGTTCTGTCTGTTTTTTTTTTTTGTCCTGGTGTTACACCTGTTGTACCTTTCACTCTTTTCAGGTTTGTACTGTCCCTCTTTACAAGACTTGCTGAAGCATCTAATAGGCTACCACCCATCCATTTTCTGTACTGCTTATCCTTCACAGGGTCACGGAGAGCCTGGAGCCTGGAGCCTGGATCTCAGGGGACTC
>CM074958.1:11831833-11852046 GCA_037577455.1 Pangasius macronema
GCAGGGCAGAGGCGGGACTTGAACCCCCAACCCTAGAGGTGCAGGGCAAGCGCACTAACCACTAAAACACTGTGAACACCCCACCAGCCCCAACAGCCTACCACCAAAGTCTTAACAACAACAACTACAACAACAACAACAATAATAATAATAAAGTATCGTGATGTGATATTTTTGCCATATCGCTTGCCCCTGAAGTTTGAACCTGAGAGCTGAATAAGGTGTTAGTGATGTGTGTGAGGTGTTCTTTATGAGCAGTGGTGGATGTGGTCACCTCCAGGGTGCGGATCTCGTGCTGGGTCAGGTCGTTGGACGCGGCGCACTTGGTCCTGAGTCCCTGTAGATTGGAGATGGTGATGTCGATGATGTTCTGGAGAAGTTGGCACTGCTGAAGGGCTGATGTGTCCGCGCTGTTCCTCGCCACCTGTTCATCCCGAGTGGCCACCATGTTCCCTTCTTCACCATCCATTCCTCAGCATTGGCACTTTTCTGGAAGGCTGTAGCAGTACCTCCGACTCCACTGTTACCGCAAACACATGTTTCAGCACCTCCACCTACAGCGCTACCACGACCCAGTACCCCGGCTACAACACGAGCGTCCCGCAGGACCAAACAACGGCCATTACACTAACACTAACACGTCCTACTGTCACTCTGCTCACTCGTAACCCTCTTCGCCTTTGCTGAGCGTCTCGGAGTTTTTTTTTCCCTCTCCTGTCAGACATTGGTAGCATCCGTAAGGCGCGGTGCATTGTGTGAAATGAAGTTCTTCTCACTAAATACAGCGACCAGTCTATTCTAGTCCCACACACAATGTGTTTGCCATAGACCGTCTAAAGTAAGTTTGAAATTGGGCATGTTTTTTTTACTAATTTTATTAGTTAAAACAAAAATATAGCTATTTAGTCATGTAAGAAAGACACATATTACACTTTCAAACACCTACAACATGCCATCAGGGTTATTCATCATGAAGAGATAGCCATACATTAAAAGCAGCCTACATAAACTCAAAGTCTCTGTGGAGCCTTAGATCTAAAGACAAAAAAAAAACAAAAAACAAAAAAAAAACAGAGGAGCTGTAAGGTGTAATGTTTAGTCCCTAAACCGTTGGCTTTAACTCATCCACTGGGGGAGGTGGGGCACCTAGTTACGCTAGTTACAACTTTTTTTTTTAAGTGATTTTAAAAATGTTGCTATTTGACATGTCTTGTTGGACAGTCACTGGGCAGTTTAGCTGCAAAGAGTTATTATTGCACCTAGAGGTCAAAAATGGGAACTGCGAGCACTCGTGGAGCTCCACTGGGGGCAGGAGTCACGCTGCCCCATGCTTTGATTATGAGTGGGAGAGGGGCATGGACAGGACAATTAACTAATATTACCTGTTCTGTGACAATGGCGATGAGAACCACACCTGCGGTATCATCAACAGCTGAATTTCTTTTTAAAAAATCCATTTGAACGTCAGTTATCAAAAGAAGGAAGCGAAAGGAAGTGATTAGC
The DNA here is from genome assembly GCA_037577455.1 of Pangasius macronema. Lineage (NCBI taxonomy): Eukaryota > Metazoa > Chordata > Actinopteri > Siluriformes > Pangasiidae > Pangasius > Pangasius macronema. The sequence continues at coordinate 11,833,337 of CM074958.1, forward strand.
AAGTTCAAGCTACACTGTTATCTAGCTAGGTACGTAACTAACATCTGAAAGACTGACAAGCTAAATTTCCTTACAAACGGAGCAAATAAACAAATTAATTTTTAATTAAATTCAAATCTTTTACCTAAGAAGGTGCGTGTGGTTTACTTTTAAAGTGCATCAGTGGTCCTTAAGCTCCAGTAATGTACCTTACATTTTTTTTAAAGGTACACTATATTGTATGTTTTCTGGTAAAAGATGCATACAAAAAATACAAAAGATGTATCTTTAGTAGTACCACCACAGTGCCAAGCAAAAAAGCGTCTCACATGTGATTTAACGTATGTCAAATTATACAAAGTTTACCAACTATGTGGTTCACTCTTGTGGTGTGTGGGTCACACACACACACACAAACATAATTAAGGAGTTTAAAGCAGACATTTTTATTTTATTGTTTGAATGATTCTTTAAAGCATGACAATTTTAAAGTATCCCCTAATACTACATCAGTCAGTGTAGTCAAGAAAGGTTCAGTCTTGTGCCCTAACGGGTTTGTTAATGTTTGTTAACCCTAAAAGTGTCTCCCTGGAAGAAGAGATTCTGTATAGAACCCTACAGCAGAATATGAATCTGCTAAAAAAGGTTTTCCAGTAGAACCCCTTTAGGATGTTCTCCAAAAAATGATTAAGGAACTAGGGTTAGGGTTAGGGTTAGAGTGCAGAAGGTCTTTGACAAGTGTTAATAATGAATAAGACAAGAACACAAATTATATGGCATGTTTGAACTATTGGATATGTTGTGTTTCATATGTACAATTTGAAGTAAAAATGTCAAGGTTACTGAAAGAAAATAAGTTAGAAAAATGAAAAACTTAAGAACCATCAAGTGAGGACTCATTTTAAAATCTGTAAGCAACCAACTGACAAATAAAACACCGCATTTCTGTGATTGTGGTTTATGAACATCCGTTGTGTCAGTTTGGTGTCAATTCTTGAATATCTTTCATATCTTACTGGCAATTTTGTCAAACTCTCTCTCTCTCTCTCGCTCTCTGTCTCAGAGAGAGAGAGCAACTGAGTGTGAAAAGGGTACTACAGTAGTCGCGACGGTATATTCTGTTCGTCGTTCCCTTGCTATACACTCACTATTGTTTGTGTGTGTGTGTGTGTGTGTGTGTGTGTGTGTGTGTGTGTGTGTGTGAATATATGTTTACAGGGGCTGCTTTCTGCTCACTTCTAAACACAAGAGCAGTGTTTCATACGTCCATACCCCTGATGTGCTGGCTGCTCATGATAAGTATTGTCATTTGTAGAAATGACCCCTGTGTTAATGATTTCAGGACTTATTTTATGATATGAGCCAGAATACATGCAGGCTTGAGGGAGAGCATTACATGATAGTAGGTTATAATGAACAGTATGCAGAAACATGCTGGGGTAGGGAGGAGCATGATGACGCAGTAGAGCTCTTGCATGAGAGCCAGGCTTGCTGTAGCAGGCTTACCGGCTTTCCCGTGGGAGCATCATCCTTGCTTAAGCAGCTTGACAAGAGCAGAGAAAAGGACAGGCTTCATCGAATACAGACTGTAAAACCAAGCAGCTGGAAGATTTTCCTGCATGAGGGTTTAATGGAACCCACATAATCCATAGTCATTCCTATATCTGTCACGATTGCAGTGTAATAAAGAAATGTGTGACACAATGGCAGTGATTCTCAGCTTGACTGCCTTAGGCAAGATAGCTCTACACACCCAAGCCAGCCTGACAGGACCATGATGGTGCCCTGCAGCACATCAGATGCCAAGCTGAGTGAGAGAAGTAAAAGCATGTCCAATCCCATCTTAAAGGAAAAATCCACCCTGAATACTTTGCATATTGCATGGTTATATTCTTCAATTGTGCAAAAGTTTTTTTTTTATCTTTATTTTTTTTTTATTAAATTTGTTTTCACTTTTTAACTGCCATCAGCATGTTGGTCTATTTTCACTTTCCCACATTACCTCCAATGGCATTTGACCTCTGGATGATAGTGGCAAGTGACTGATGCAGCAGCACTTTAGACCTTTTAGTCCTTTAGTCCGTCCAGCTCTGTACACCTCTTTATCTGTACACTCAGGTTCCAGAGCTTCAAATTTCATGCTAATATCACGTTATCTTGTAGATCGCTAACTGACGAGCCAAGTCTCTGCCATGACTCAGTGTGAAAGCTCCATCTACCTGAACTGCATTCTACAACTTGGAGTTCAGCATTTGCTGTCTTCACTTCTTCTTTGTTGGACTTCTGATTATTATGACAGTAAACATTACTGAAAAATGGTGAACAAGAAAAGAAACTCTTGTGGTATCAGCACAGCACACAACCGCTAACTTCTCACAGGAACAGCATAAATACAGCATCACTAAGCACATCTCAGGTATTTCTGCAGAATCACATTTAACGTGTTTCAGAGTGGACTGTTCCTTTAATTTCGACACAGAGACAATGAGACATTAAATTAGTCATATGTTTAACTCATTTATGGTTCATCTGCAGCACTGCAAGTGGGGTGAGGGATATTCAAGTTTCTAAGAAACTTATATTCATATTTAAGTATTCTTCTTATAATAGGCAGCAATATGTGGATTTTATCTTAGAATCTGATATCTCTGATATCAGAGCAACTTTTGGTGTAATTCTTATTTGCTCAAAAGAAAATATAGAAATGTTATTGAGAAAATTGACTATCGAAGTGATGATAATTTCTCCTGAACAATCTCTTTAGATAATGAATAAATAAATACTACACATAAGCTTCACCTTGAGAGCAGACAGCTGTTCAGCTGTGGTGTTGATGCTAATGGACCTGACAGCTGATTGTTTACTGACTGTGAAAGTGGCGTCACCTGCTGGACATCACAGTACACACACACACACACACACACACACACACACACACACACACACACACACACACACACATATTATATAATGTGCATGTATATGTGCATGCTCAGTGTGTGGATATACAGTATGTGGCAGTATGTACAGTAGAAATAATGGCACGAAGGGGACATTTAAGGGATCAAAACAATTGAGAAGATTAAAAATAAACCCTTCAAACGTAGCATTAGTTGCTTTTATTCCAAGTTCGAAGCTTTCACATGTCATGTCTTGGATCTACTTTTTTTTTCCTACCAGCAGTCTTCAGATTTTGCACAAATAATTGTCTTTGTAATCTTATATGTCACCTCACCTCCATTAAATATATTAATCAGATTTTCAGGAATGACTCTCTATTTAAGGAGATTTGGGTGTAAAATGTAATATTCCCAAATCATCAGCCTTGTTCCTTTTTTTGGATGTGTGTCAAAATCTAAAAAGATTTTGCAGTGTTATACAGAATAGCAAAATATTCTTACTGACTCAAAGATATAGAAAGAAGGACAATTTGAGTAATGAAATAGAAACTTCAGTAGTATAATAAAATGGATGTGCGACTGGAAAATCGCATTTTTCAAAATTAAGTAATTGATGATTCTTACAGTGATTTTTATATGTTATCCAAAAATGTAGCTAGAGTTATGGATTATATTTGCCATTCTACTAAAACAGGACAATTTGCATGTCTTACATAAAGACAAGAGCTGTTAAACAGGTGCATATTAAAAAACCAACTGAGGTCCAAAACAATAAAATTATTATTTCACATATTATGTTTACTAATGACAATAAATTAGAAAAATAGAAAATAGAAATTTTCTTTTGTAGTTTGTCCAACAATGTCATTTGAATGCAATAAACTAGACTTTGACCGTTGGCATTGCTTTATGTTCACGTCTGAAGCATCTTAGCTCAGATCTTAGCTGTTTGAGTTTGTCAGAACGGTCAGCTGTAGGTTGGTAACAGGGCTGATAGTTTATTATGCTTGAAAAAAAAATTAACACATCATTATTGTCAGTTAAAGCAAGAGGATTGGTATGTTTTCATTGACCTCCCTGTTAGTAATGAGGAAAACAAGGAAAACTGTACAAAATAATGAAAGATGGCTTACTGTATATTAGATAGATAGATAGATAGATAGATAGATAGATAGATAGATAGATAGATAGATACTTTATTGATCCCGAGGGAAATTNCCGAGGGAAATTCTTGGTATCCAGCAGCAATAGACAGTAACAAAACAGAAAGGGAAAGGTAATAGATTAAAATAGCATTATATTATATAATATTCTCCATTATATACTTTATGCTTGCAGATATTTTCAAAAGAGATTTATTACAATAATGTCTATTTGTGTAAAAATGTATAAAATGTAAAAAATATATATGTATACTTGAAACGGAACAATATTATTTTCTGTACAATCAGTCGGTACGTAATCAATTACACTGTCAGGAAAAAATAACTTATTGTCTTTCTTTAACAATGACATATTTTGTCATTTTATACAGAATTTTTGTACTTGAAGAGAGATGAGAGAGTGTATTGTCAGTACAGGAAACAGTCTCTGTAGTCCAAAGTAACAACAGTTAGAAAACAGGAAGTGTGAACAATTGTAGGAAACCCAAGCACAACCAAGAATTGTTGATTTTTGTTTCCCATATCTGCATTACAGAATGTATAATATAAATATAGTTCTGGAGAGAATTGTGACACAGGACTTTACTTTAGGCTCTCACTACATGGACTCATTTAAAACTGTCATAGTTTATGCAATGCTTTAAACCTGTATGACAGCAAACAGGCTGGTGATTAATTCATAACCTGCCCCTCTGTTGTAACTTTTGCAGTCAGATGTTCTGGAACATTCTGCTTCAGTATGTGACCTGCTCTTAGACCATCTGCTCTCGCACGAGATGACGAGCCTCTGTAAGCTGATAAGAAGCTATTCAAAGTGCAAACTTACTTTTTTATAGCTACTTCTGATGCAATTATAATAATGTAATACTTTATTTGGTGTTGAAGATTTTCTATGAAGAAGTTAAACAATGTTTAACAATGTTTAACTTGATTTTCGTTCTCTCTTCCTTTTCGTCTTATGTTACTTCATTGACTTACACTGATTCTATAAAATATAACTGTTGGAGTTTAAAGCTTAGTCAGAATAGTCAGGTATGGTATGTAGGTATGTAACAGTGTCTAGAAAAAAAGACCTAGCAGTGTTTAACACTTCATCTTCCTCCCTTTTGCCCAGGATGTACATAGCACATGCGTTAGAAACCAAATTAAATAGCTGTGCTAGCTACATCGGCTGTCCGTACTGTACTGTATTTACGTCACTCTTTATAGAACATGAGCAGCGTTTTTTAATCTTTAACCTAACAGCATTAGAGGCAGGTCAATAATAAACCAGATGGTATCACATGAAACCACACTGGGCAAAATTTCAGTGCTGGAGGGGAATTTGGGCATAAAGAAAACTAACACTACAGCTTTGCAGAAGAGTGGACGCTGCTGTCAAGTTTCTGTTATGAAACAACTGACGCTCAGACATGAACTGGTGAGAGGTTTGTGTATCCGAGATCCTCATCTGGGCCCCTCTGGAAAGCAGCTCAGCTGTGGAATCTCTCAGTGCTTATACACACGCACACACGGTGTGTGCCTTTTGACCTAATCACGGGGTGACGTACCTTTCTCGATCGTTCTATGACGAAACCACCTTAGACGAGGGCAGTGCTCAGACTGGGGGAGTTTGGTTTAGTTTTTTAGTTTGATATTCATTCCTTTAAAAGACCCCTTTATCTACATTTTGACAGGATAAAGTCTAAGCACAGAACTGAGCAGTTCTGAAGAATCTCAACCACTGAGCCACCACAGCAGTGGATTCAGATTATTTTCAGCATTAAATAAAAATCATATAACCCTCATGATCACTGGAAATCTTCATTTTATTTTATTTTTTGAAACACTGGGCAAATACTCACTATCATACTTCCGTACGCGAGCCATTATAGGTTTTCTGAACTGAATTATTGAAACTGAACAGAAATTTCCACCCACAGAATCTTGTCAAACATTTTCTATTATATTATCACTTTTCCTTGTAGATTCAATGTTACAAGTTATTGAGCTTTAAACTCACTCAAGTGATCACATATTTCAGCTTCTGTAATAACATAAATGTAATAGCTGATCTCGACTGCCACGACATTTATTTAAAAAAACAAAACAAAACAAACAAAAACCCACTGAGAACCACAGCACTGTATACAACATAATCTACATAAGACAGACTTTTATTTGGAAACAAGCCTTTATTTCAACTAAAAACACACAAAAAAAGTGTCATACAAAACCAAAAATTTACATTCTTATAACTACTCCAGTCGCTTTTATTGTATTATGGTGGAAATGCTTGCAATGTAGACCAGAAAACGATGTATTAGAAATGTGCGCTACTTCATGTAAATCACAGCTGACAAGACTGCCAGTGCTCTGATGCAGTCATCCCATACACACAGAACAAGAAACTAGCTCTCAACAGAAGGCTTAAGCACAAAACAGGCAAGTATATACACAATTTTCAAGTTTTAGCCAGAAACAGATGAGAGAGCAAATAATAATAATAATAATACTGAGTGCCAAAAAATACAATAAAGAACCCTAGGGGATCTTTGGCATTGGCTCCAGTGGTTACAGCAAATAGTTTATTGCTAAGATTCTTTGTCTGCAAATAGAAAAAGTGACAAACTGTCTAAAACGTAACCATTCCCAATACACTGAGCACATATCTCTCACTGCCTCTCCTCGACCAGCTATCATCAGCTAGAACAGGCAGGATTACACCTTATGGCCAACAGAATTACACCACTAGCGATTAAACTGCATGGAAAGACTGAGCATTCTACTGAAGTTACTCGAGCTAATCTAGGAGGTAGATCTACTCGGATAGCAGAAGCCCAACAACAAAGTTGGGGTGGTGACTGTTTAAGTGTGCTCTCTGATGGTCAACAAGGACCAAATACATGTATATATAAATATATAATAAATACAGATGGCCTGCGAACGTTTAAAGAAGCATCAGTTTGGAGGAGAGGGAATATTAGTGCTTTTGCTGGTGAATACCTGATAACTTCCTCTCCAGCTGTACAGCCAGCTCAGAGTCCAGCCACAGTCTGGAGTTTCACAGCATGAGCATTACACATATATAAAACGCAACAGAAGCATCTTACATTCTTAGTTTCAGCAGAGGAGGAAAGAAAGAAAAAAAAAACATAGAAAAGCAAATTTAGATATCATATATACATACATTTACACATGCACACAACTTTTCTTTACAAATGTCTGTACATAGATAAAAAATATACAGTTGGAAAAGGAAAACGAATTCCATCACTACATTGTCAGGGTTATGGAGGCTGATTAAAAAGGCTGCTGTTACTGAGGCAGCGTCTGGGTGTGGAGATACAGCACTAAGGATTTCTGCTGCTATCGAGGCACAGTGAGGGGAGGCACTGCCTAGATCGCTGAACTCCTAAATTCTTCTTGAACATACATCTCACACACAAACGCACACCACTGTACATGTTATTACAAAAAAATAATAAAAAAAAAACAAGCAATTCTCATTCCAACACGCTTTCTCTCTCTCTTCTGCCAATTCACTGCTGATATACTTTTGAGAAAACACCACTTCACGTCTGCTAACATTCATTCATATCTGCTAGAAGAGGACTTTACCGCTGTCTCATTCGTGAAAGTTGCACCATAGGTTTTTGCACAAGAAGTTGTGCCAGAAAGAAGGAAGAAAGTGACATGGACGATAAGGCTGTCTAAAGGCCACTAGCTGATATGGGTGAGAGAGCAAGTGAGAAGGCTTAGAGCTTAGCAAGGGGGAAAGGGGGGTTGGAGTACTGACAGGAAATGTGCAAGCAGCTTTATAAGTCTTAGAAAAAAAAAAATTAACTTTGAACAGAAGATCACTGCATTTCCGCTCCATCTTCGTGGGTTTTTTTTCTTTTTGTGTCCATGCCCTGATCACCCCTCCCCCAATTTTTTTTCACAAAGATTGATTCAACAGTGAGCTGTGGTGTGCCTCCTCCTTGACTAGAAGCTCCTGTAGGCCAGGTAGTCTTGCATGCATTGAGGGATAGACAGTGCGTAGACTTGCTGTGTAGACAGTACTCTTCGCAATGCCATGCGGCACAAGTGCTGCAGGCTGGCGATGCTGCGTGGACAAGCCCAGAAATGAACACTGCCATCACGTGAACTAAGAAAGACAAAGAGATTGATCAGTAAAGCCAATGTGTACATGTTTAGGAAATTTGCATTTATGTAATATTATAATTTGTTAAGAGCCCTTCTTTTAGGTTAACTGGGTCTACTAATCACTGGAAATTACTAATATTGTCGTTTCAGTTTTATTGGTTTACATTACAAATAAAGCGGTCTTGATGTGGAGTTTTGTATTCTGACTACACACTGAAGGGAAAAGCAGTCATGCAGAAGGTTTCTCACACTACTGCTTCTGGAAAGAGCCTGCAGGCAAAGCTCGCTACACCTGCATAAACAAACTACCCTTTCAACATAGGCTGCAAAACCAGTCCAACATTTATTATCTATCTATCTATATATCTCTTTTTTTTTTTTTTTTTTTTTTTTAAAATCAAGCTCTAGGTGCAGTTGGTATATTTGAACAGGACACACACACCCAGTGTGTGAATAGTATTTCCTTGTCACATATTAAGTTTCATTATTATCTTTAACATGTTAAGACAGAAATTATTATTATATATAATTTAATCATTTGTATTGAGAATGGTTCAGTATGTAGTACCTTTGTGTGACTCCATTGGGACTAATAAGTGGACCATTCTTGAAGTCAAACATGTGAATGGGAAAAGCAACCATGCAACAACACTATGGAGAGTAAAAAGCTCACCCAGCAGCTAAAACACTTCCATCGGTGGAGAAGGCACAGCAGAGGCCATTAGTGAGTGAGGCGATGGCCTGGGGAGATTTCTCATCGATGCTCCAAAATCGCACCAACCTGACCAAAGGACACAGCAGGCCATGTTGAGAGCTTGAATAAAATCTACATCTCTTTCACTCAGGTCACTACAGTATCAGTGACTTATCCCTGATCAGTGATTAATAGAGTACTGAGGGGGGGAACTTCACAAACTTACTTTCACAAAAAAAGACCACCCCCATTTTAGGACAAGCATTATGCCTTAATATGGTGTTATACTATTTGCTTCTGCTTGTCACTTTTTTCATCTGCATGCATGTTTGTCAGAAGATTAAAATTCATTTATTGTATCAGTATCACCATAAGAGCATTGCTCTGTATGCTGCAGATTTCTGTCCAGAAAGGCATATTGTAAACAACATTTTATGGAAAAATTTTGTAACGAACACTACTATCCAGCCAGGTCTGAACCACACCCGCTGCCTACATGCCGCCCAATGAGCAACCCCTCCCCTGCAGCCAGCCAATAACAAGCTGAGGCAGAAGGACACTAAGCAGGATCTGGCACCGCCTGATGATTAATAGCAGTCATGTGAGGAGCATGTGATCTTTTCAAGGAGAGGCCCAACACACACACACACACACACACACACACACACACACACACACACACACACACACACACACACACACTATCATAAACCCTCCACTTACAGCGACCAGTTATTTAGTGCTACAGAGCTTTTAGCGGTTTCAAACTTAAGGTACCATCATACATCTCTGTGCTCTCCGTTATGCTTACAGATAAACTTTACGATAAACTCACCTGTCATCAGTGATGCTGGCAATATGACGGCCATCATGACAAAAGGCCACAGAGCGAACCCAGCGGTCATTCGCTCCCCCTGCAAATATGGGAGAAGGAGGAGGGAAGAGGTGCCTGTAATGGAAAACAAAGAGAAACATGAGCAGCCATTATAGGCAAGGGGAGAATAATGAGGGGGAACAATGTTTAATAAAACACCTTACCCCAACTCAAGCAGTACGGTGGCCGTGTGAGGATCCCACACTATGACGCGGGTATCATAGGAGGCTGTGGCCAGCAAGGCTCCATCAGGAGAGAACTCACAGGACACCACATCATTATGGTGGCCCTCCAGCTTACGAATCAGAGTGTATTTATCCATGTCCCACAGGAACACCTGTAAAGTAAGACGGAAACTGGTTATAGCCCAGCGTCCCTGCCCTGCCAGACACAGCATTTACACAACCCAGGTTTCACACAATGACAAAATTAAGGTCAAATTAAGACAAGATATGCTCAGTGTCATCTTTTAACATTACACAGTACAGTAAACAAAAAGAAAAAGTAAGCACATGCCATTCAAACAGCAAGGCATTGTTAAAAATCACTGGCTGTCTACAGTTTTAACTGCTAGAACTTGTGTATAATGCAATATTAAATGATGTATAACTGATGTAAATATCTATAGTATCAATATTTCTACATTTTAATTAAAATGCATGTTTCTAGTTTCATCTTGAACAGTAACACTACTAGTTATATTACAAAATATATTTCAGTTGAATTACCTTACAAAATTTTTTTTTGAATGACTAAAGAAAGTGGTAAAAAAATATACAAACAAGTAGTAACTTAAGGTAACATAATGTTACTCCACTGGTATCCCCTTTCAGAGTTTTAGTTCACTTGAGTTTACAATAGGCTCGCACCGCGCCGGCGGAGGCCTACGAGGAGAGACAGATACTGCAAGAGAAGAGAACATTTGATGGCCAAAAGGTTGACGCTTTTGGCAAACAACATACAGCAGCATACACCATGATCATTGCAAACTCATTACATCAAAATTTGCCATGTGCTTCTCAAAAGATAGCTTTGCTCCAGAACAATGTCCCAGTTCATGCTTCGGGCCAAATTAGAAAATGAGCTTTTTTTCATGAAAACACATCGTTACCAATGTTTTATTAGTTGAGATTTACTTTTGAAAGCATTGCCCTTGAGCAAAAGAGTACATTTGCAACACAATAGCTAGTGTCCAGACTATAGCTGAGAAAGTAACTGTGTTAGTGTGGGTTACTCGAAAAGTACACATATTTTCACTCCATAAGTTTTCCACCCCTTCTTACACAGCACCATGAGATGAAAGGGCTCCAGTGTCCAAGATCTTGGCCTGCATTTTTACGTTTTGGCAGAGCCTGATATTTGCAGCTGGAAGAGCCAGAAGAGCTAGAATTGTATTAAGCTTTAGAAGCGGGGTCCGTCTGGCGGCAAAGGAGTTTCTGGCACCAAGCATGCTACAAAGTAGTACAGTTCTCCAAAAAGCCTCCAGCACTTTTACATCTGCTGACTGCACGGCTTGGGAAAGATAAAGACAGCACCAAGCCAGTAGAAAGAAATTACATGAAAAGACTCCATGCTGTTTTTATCCAAAGCAACAGATTTGCAAGCAGCTTTACAAGCAGCACAGAAAGAAAGAAAGAAAGAAAAAAAATCATTGGTGGGGCACTGAAAAACAGTGGCCACTGGAGTATTTAGAGGCAATTGAAATTATTTCTTATTTTTCCATGAGCTGATGTTGTCTGTATTCAAGTTTAAGACTATATAAATCCCATAAGGGCAGATATCACCAAACAGCAGACAGCCGATCAAGGCACCAAGAGCCCTTTCATTCTTCACAGATGCCAACAATGCACTATGCCCTGCACCAGTAACTAATATTAAAGGGTCAGATTTTGATTTCCCAAAGCACACCAGCAGAGGACTGCATTGGCCCACAAATCTGCAAGCGTGGGAGACAGGGCACTAATGTGTGGCCGTTAATGATGATTTAAGCTCTACTGCCCACAATCCTACACACATAGCAAGGCACATGAGGATTTACTCAGGCTGTCAGAGGAGGAATTAAAAGAGGAGGGACAAGTGAGGGTAACAGAGATACTACGAATGAATAAAAAGTACAATGTGGTAGAAGTAATTTGGGGGAAGGGGGTTTCTATCATATAAACCAACTCTTGTTGGATATGAAGAATACAATAAAGGGAGCATTAACTGCAACAGCAGATGTAGACAGATATGGAGCAACACCTACGTACAGGAAGCCCCTGCAGCCAGGAGCACGGAGGCCCCTGGGGCGTGGGCACGGGCACATGAGCGTCCAGCAGGGGGCGCGATGGCAGCCGTGCCCCGCATACTTCCCCTCAATACCACTCACACACACAGCTCTGCCTCCACCTGGGACAGGGAAAGCAAGACACTTATAGACACACACAACCGCATGGTACAACGACTGCAGTGTGTTCATGGGAGGTGAGCTAGCCTAGTGCTCATAGGCCAGAAGCATTTGAGATGCTGTGGTCAGCACATTAGTCATGTGTTCATCTGGCATCTATTTAAAGATAACCAGTGCCATAAAGCTTCAACAGGCTCATTAGTGCAGTCGAAAAGTAGCAAATTGTTGGATGAAGAGACAGCAATTGACTAGCATACCATTTAGCTTTATAGAAATGGAAAATAATCCTTCCATAGACAAAGATTGTGTGTTTTTTTTTATATAAATATAAATAAATAAATAAAAAACAACAAAAACACAGAGGCAGCTGTAGGGATGGTTTTCTAGAAAAATGGACACTAAGGCCATTACGATGCCATGGCATTTCTGCATTCAGTATACTCAATGTACACAATGTCAGTCAAACAACAAAATAAAATAAAATAAATAAATACATAAAAAAACAAAAACAGCAAATGTAAAACTACAGGCATGGCTGTAAGAGCAGATCATGACACCGAGCATTTTGTGCAGATTCACTTCAAAATCTCATTGATTTGTCTTTCAACTAGTCACAAGCAGTAAAGCACAGTACATCCAGTCAGAAAGTCAGAATGGATTGTGAAATACGTACCGCTTTGCCAGCACCCACAGAGCAAAGCACTGAGGAGTCTGGGGAGAAGGCACTGCAGTACACCCAGTTTTGATGGCCACGCAACACTTTCACCATGTTACCTACAGTAGCAAAAAGCACAAAAAAGCATCAGAAGATGTGACCTGACATGGCACTGCATTAGGCATATACTGTGACTGGAAACTGTAAACATAATCTGTGTATTTATGGCTTCCCTCTATTTTCAAAGCAAGTAGACTCTGAGAAAAAATTTATATGCTTTATTAAAAATGTTAACAGGAACAGTGGGTCTCATGCTGCCTTGAGTTAGAGCTGTTTTGAAGAGAAAGGACAGGGCTGTTTATACATTAAAAAAAAAAAAAACCTTCCATGTGACGTTAACTGCCGTGCCTAGTCAATAGATAACCAACGTGTGATAATTGTTCACTGTTTAAATCGAAATATGAAAAAAAAAAAAAAAAACAGAGCTTGTTAGAAAACAGATGACAGCTTTTCTAAATGTTCAAGATAGTAGTTCTTCCAAGGACTTCCAAGAATACTGCCCGGACCCCAGAGATTTAGATTAAACAGGATGTCTTCTCACCATCGTCCTTGAGGTCCCACACACGCAACGTCTTGTCTCTGGAAGCAGACACCAGCACAAGACTGCCGTCTGGAGCAAACGTTAGGTCCCGCACAATGTCTGTGTGATCCATCAAATTCAACAAAAGTTTTCCTACAGAGGAAACAAGCGGCCATTAGAAAGAAAATTAGGTGAAAAGACACCGGTAACTGTTGGCACTCTTAGTCAAACATTGTTTACTGTACAAAGTCCACATCAATTGATTCCTCCTACAGAGAAAGCCTTTAAATCGACACTTTCGGCACACATAAGAACATCACAGGAACTCGCTTCAGGACCAACAATAAGGGAAAAAGTCAGTATTGCTACTGGAGATTGTTACTGTAAACCACCCCCCCACAAACTGTACAGCTCTCATTAGCTGAAGAATGCCTCTGTTGACAGACCTAAGCCTTTATTTTAAAGGTACTGAATTCAATAGCCTTGAGGGATATGGAAACACTGCTAAATCATGTCAAGCTAATTCACACTAAAGCCCTACAATTCAGCTTTGGCTTAAGTAATAGCAGCTATTCACTTTCTGACAACCACAAAAAGTGTCAGTACCAGGTGAATGCAACAATTCCCGGCAATTTCCTATGGTCGAACAGCATCAGGGCTCTGAAACGCATTACAATAAATCCTTGTACGATGAAAATATGACACGTTCAATGAGAACGAGAACTTGAGATAAGGAAGTACAAGCAGTGAATCTTTAGGGCAGTGCCTCTCTGGAAAGAGAGAAGGTGGTGGTGGTGTTACGGCAATAACTGGCAGGCATGCAGACACACCTAAACCAACCAATAACAGCACAGGTATGGGGTCCTTCTTCTCTTCAGACACTTCCAACCTACCAATGAAAACACCGTTCAACTGGCAGGCAATTAACAACCATCTCTGAGAGCATTCCATTTCTGTGAGCTGTTGCCTCCCTTTGCACACACACATGCTACAGTCAACGCAGACTTACAGCTTAAGTTGAGCCTGCTGTGCAAATTCACAAGAATGCCACATATAACAGAGGCCCAAAGGAGGGAAGAAAAATCCTGAAGTGTATAGAAGGGGTTTGCCAGAACTTGTGATGATATATTCTTGTTCTCCACTGAATTGTGAAGCAGTCAGCGAGATTTATTACTGGAGTGAAGTGTAGACGATTTGTCCGGACAACGTTATGATATTTATAAAATCCTGTCACGTACAACACCCACGAAACAGCCTTTTAGAAACAGGCTTATTTTTGAGTTCGAACAACAATTATTCGGTTTATGAGTGGAAAATTCTCACCTGTATACACGTCCCATATCTTGATGCGACCGTTGTTGAGGCCGGTAGCCAGCAGCAACTGGTCTTGGCCGAATTTAAAACGGTGCCACTCAATATTCACACAGCGGCTCTGTTTTTCAGGAACAGAGGAACCGAATGCCAGCCCCCAAACAATGTCACCGCAGTCGATGGTGTGCTCTCTTGGCTCGCCGGGCACCAGAGCACTGTCGCTACCTTGCCGAGACAAACGTCTGGGTCCTGCGCCATTTAGCCACTCCTCTTTCCTCATAGAGCTAAGACATGGAGTTAAAAATAAGACAAAGAATTACTGTTTGGCGATTGCTAAATTTCTAAATATATTAAGAATTACTAAATATATTATTTTACTTATATAAAAGTCATTGACTTATTATGTAGGTCCTTCATTCTGTGCATCTTTGCTAGCTGGGTGTTTCACTTGCTTTCTTTAGCTTTAGAATAAAGAAGTTGATCAGGAGTTGCATCAGATAAGCAGATTCATCATGAGCAAGATCTTTCCTGAATGCACTAATGAACTTTCAAAATATCACAGACTGAACAAGGAACTCTTTATCCTCTGACTAGTTCACAAATAGATCAGGATTCACAAATACCACAATAAGCTACTGTGCTGAGAAAGGGCAAGCAGCGTAGAAAAACAGTTAATAATGTGTGTGCCAGCCAGTAACAAAACACCAGCTTCTTTAGCTCTTTACTGAGAAAATTCAATCTCAGGCCAGATAAGTGTAACAGTAACAAACAAATGTCTGGTGATTCATTAAAATTATCTACACTAATGAGGGCTGCTTTCCATCTGCCACAAAATATGAAAGTCCAAGGTTACTCCTAGTTACATAAGGAAAACAGTACAGATTCACCCAGAAGACTGAGTGTAATCTGAAAACCCAGATAAAGTATGATAGACATTGGCATGTATAACCCCTTGTGATACATTAAAATATTAAAGACAAATTTTATAGCCCATAGCACTCTTTCCTTTTACAGCATAAACAGAGAGGTTGTTTTGCTTTGTGCTGATAACTCCAAATCACTCCTTGGTAAAGCTGTACTAAAACTCATTCCTCGTTAACACTGTTCTTAATAAAACCGCAACACACACCCACACACTTGGTTAGGCGTCCTCCGACTCATTTACGAACCTCAATACCATACTTTACACGAATGAATACGTGAGAGTATGACTGTATGCACGCTGCTGGCTCTATTTAGTTGTGAAATTGCTAAGTTATGTCCAAAAATGACCGCATTCCACTCCAGTTTGGACTTGCAATTTATGGAGCCAAAACGAAAAACTAAAAACAGATAACAGATACAGTATCTAGTGCTCCTCAATCTGAAATGTCTATGACAGAAAAGTGAACCGAATGGAGATTTAGGAGAGATGATTCTGGCAGGCGTGTGTTTTATACCGTCCTCTCAGAATGCCTTCTCAATGTCCGGTATTATTACTCATTGAATAATACCCGTTAAAATTCCGTCAAATTTTTGTTGGTAGCGAAACTACCCAGTACCCAAGTGTGACAGGGCAAAAAAAAAAAAAAAGAGTGCAGACACATCCACCACCCCGTCTTTCTTTGTGCATGGCTGGTTACAAGTTAATAATAGTTAATAATATTAATAAGTCAGTGAATTCTTAATACAACCGGTCACCATTCCTCAAAATACAGGAGGAAGAAGAAGAAGAAAAAAAAAAACAGCATGCATATACTCACAAGTTGTTCATGCATTTTGACCAGGGTACGAGCCGGACGATGCGGTGTCCTTGAGACCAAGCAAAATAAGAACCATCAGGAGCAAAAGCCACAGTCCATGTCTCCCGTCCAGACTTCTGGTCAAAGGGAGCCACAGGAGCTAAAAGCTCTCCAATGAACTTAGCTTTAGCTACAAAGAGAGAGACACAACAGCAACATGGATTAAATCCAGCACTATTCACCACATCTCTGGCAGTACAACTGGCCGTGTTCAATCAGAGTTTCTTTTTTCGTTCTTATCCTGATTAAAACATGAGGGAGGACCTGATCACAACCCAAGAAGAGACAAGAGATTCAGTGGGGGCTGTAATTACAAAAAGAAAGATTTCCTCCAAGTGAAATATTTAAATAAAAACTACATTCTGTTTCCCTTTACAGCCAGTAAATGTAATGGAGTTTCCGGGTTGTAATCATTCAAAGCTGGCTATGGGGAGATTTGTTAATTACGTTTCGCAATATCAACCTAAATCGCAGTAACTGTTTATCAGATAACACATTTTAAAGATAACATATCAGACATGTTTATTAAAGTTAAGGATCATCACTCGGCTTCCGGTGTGGGATAAACACACTGCTAATGAGTCATCCTGCCCGACCCCGAGCGGCCAACACACACACAGCTAACACACACACGGCTTTAGACTTGTCTAACTCAAACACTTTCAAAAACTGAATGTTAAGTTTTAAAACTGAGAATTTAGCTTTACACCGAAAGTCAGCGTCCGAAACGCTGCGTCCAGTTAACTATTCTGAAAAGAAATAAGCACGTCGCTGTGTAAAAAAAAAAAAGAAAAAAAAGACATAAGCATGAGAAAAAAATATATAGAGAGGTTATAAAATAAACAAATAATAATAGAAAATTAAAAATAGTTAAACTGGCTAACACAGGAGTCAGTGATCCCCGGAGAGGAGTTAACTACCCGGGCCCCTCCCCCATCCCTGCCACCGACCACAGCCAAAAAAGGAAAAAAAATATTATAGCAAATACACAGTTTTATATACTCACCTATTTCATTTTCGTTGACAAAATCTGGGAAGCTTGCCATCTAAATACTAACAAGACTCTTTAAAGAACGCCTCTTAGATGAAGGGGATTATAATGTGCGGTGAAAGGCGGCTGATGAAACCCTCTCAGTGGGCTGGAGCGCGCGAGCTGGCTCACAACAAGGCTAGCACTCCACTGAACACACACACAATTAACACCTCACTTCTATATATATATATATATATATAAAATATACTAATATAACCAAGTCTGCAGACTCCCTAAAACGCAAACTCGAGCGTTAAAATCGCATATAGGCAAAAGAAACAATACACGAACACGTACGTCCTGCGTCGCGGAGGGAAGGAGAGTCGTCATACTATCCGATGCGGACATGTGTGACGTAATATTACCGGCGATGTGGTGAGGGACGGTTACTATGCAGTGCGTCAGCACTCTCGTTCCCTTGACGTAGTGACTCCGCCCACTGCCTCGTTCTAAGCCTCTGATTGGTTAGAATTGCTGCACGTGAATCAACGCACGTCTTGGCCGTGTGTTTTTCTCTTCTTCCATTTGTTTCTGCTGGAAAAAAAAGTTTAATTCTTTAGTGCTAACTATTTTTAATAGCTTGAATTCTGAGTGTTGTTAAAAATATATGCCCTGATACAGCTTGTTGCATCTTATCAAAGTGAAGCTTGCCTCAGTTCAATATGTCGAACGAATCAATTAGAAAACTTCAATACTGCGATCCCAGCAGAATAAAGAGATACTGAAGGTTTCGGCTGACAATAAGTGATTCTGTTGAACCTAAACTGTTTTAATGCTTATATTTACCTATGTATGCTGCATATGTATGTGTATTAATATATTTTACATGTATATTAAGGTTTCTGTTACTCTGCTCTTCCAGAAACTTCGACTTCAGGTCAGACTTTTAGTTAAAGCTTTCACCCTACAAAACTATTTTTCAGCATACAAAATCATAAGTAGCCTATGAACAAACTGTGCACAAGTATTATTAAATTAATCTAAAATTACAAAGTTAAATAATGATTAAATAACAGTATTAAAAAAGTAACTTGGATTTAAAAAAAGATTCATTATAGCAGTATAAATTGCAATAAATATATCTGTATTTTAACCTGCTTTTATAAAGTATATAAGCGCGTATTTGCCAATATTTGGTTATATTACACTCATCACAACATTTATTTCCATCAAGCGGTGCATCAGTTTTTGGTCAAGATCTTGTACTGACAATGAAAGAGGTGAGC
>CM074958.1:11859604-11896855 GCA_037577455.1 Pangasius macronema
TTCCTTCCACATCATCCAGTAGATTGGCAGTGGAGTTGGCAGTGCCCAGTCTGAGAGACTGTTAAGGCAAACACTATTATTAATATACAGCGTTGTCACCTCACAGCTCAAAGCTACCTGGTTTGATCCTGAATTCTGGATACTGTCTGTGTGGACTTTCACACATTCTCCCTGTGTCCATGTGGATTTCTTCAGGGTTCTCCAGTGTCCTCCCACACCCCAAAAACATGCAGGTAGGTGGACTGGCTACTCTAAACTAGCTGTTTAGAGTAGCTAGGTGTGAATGAATGTGTCACTGAGTGTTTGCATGGTACACTGCAAAAGATTGATTCAGTGTTCCTGGAATAGTCTCTGGATCAACCACAACCATGACCAAGATAAAACAGTTACTAAAGATGAATTAGTTCTTTTTTTTTGTTAGTCCATATATAGTCATCTTAAAAATGTTCAGAGTTGGAAATCAGCCTTTTGAAGGATACGAATGATGTCTCAGGAGGGTCCTTCTTTTGGCCTTTCTTCGCTTTGTCTTTTCTGAAAACCCTCTGGCAATCTCAAACAGTTTCTTCCTGGTTGCTGTGGAAGCGATGTTTAGGTTACATTACATCAAGGATCACACTGTATTTTTGGAATTGTGATTTCTTTGGCCAGAAGAAAGTGTCTTACATTTCCCCATATGCTTTAGTTTGTCTCTGAACAGAGCGTCATCTGACACTACTGTGCAAGCCTCGAATGATCCAGGAGTGTAGTGGACACCTGTCATGTGGAGAATATGCAATGTCACTGAAAATGCACTATGCCTACTGTTTAAAATATCTATGATATTATGTCACAAAATTGCACACATATCTATAAAAGCACACAATTCCAATCACAGGTGTAGGACATTTACCTGTAGAGTTACCAGCTGACCTAGATTTCTTTGATTCGTATTTCAGGCGATCTACAACAGACAAGATAGATGTGTTAGAAATGAAAAGGAAAATGTTGACATTTTGGTGTTCTGCATTCTGAAAAATTTTTCTATTAGTGGCATCAGTGACCAAAACTCTCTCTCTAACTCACTAATATGTTTTATTCTGTGAATGCATATGATTAACACAGACGCATGTCGCATGAGACATAGGAAACAACTTGTTTTAACCCATGTTGCCATCATGCCTGTGATGTTCTGCATAACTTTGAAACTGCAATACATTTTAACACTGCTTTACAGAGAAAGTTTAAAATATATTCCTTCAGTGAGGGCAAGCGCCAATTTTGTACATACATTAGATAATTAAAGGAACACATGTTTTGTTACTTTATGGGATTTACTGCATCATGTACAGAGACGAGCATCAACAACTTGTTTTAATCTGATTTCCAGGACATCAGCGGTGAGAACTCGTATGACAACACACAAATTGCACACGTTGTTGCCACCCACTTCCAAAATTGTAACCTAACACTTGTCATTACTGTATCGAAATTGGAAATATTGGACATAGACATCTCAAGCACCAGTAATCTGAGCCAAAACAGGCTTATCTGAGTTAAAGCAGGTAAAGGAGCGGCAGTTCTGGATATGTGACAGACAAAAAAAAATTGCTACACCCATTAAATAATGTGTGTATTTATATGCTGCATGACATTACTCTTTGGACTGAGCTGAGATAATCCATTTCAATGGGTGACTGCATATGGATATGCTGATGCTTTAAATTTTTATTTCTCAGTTCTCAAGTAGTAAATTACCACATTTAGTACTATATTTCAGTCCAAATATGAATAAAATCTGAGTAGCAATTGTGTGTGGCCTTGTAAAGCCAAAGTTAGTTGTATTTGTTTTCATCACTATATCCATGCAGTGTCTATGATGTACCTATGGGATCATAGGACCTCTTGACTGCTTTCAGAAGGACAATCCTAAAATGCACTGAAATGCATTGTTGATTTGGTATGGCTTGTTTTTTTGGGGGAGAAATACAAATTCAAACCATTATATTCTTGCTATTGTCTCAAATTGATACAGTGTACAATCAATCAATCAATCAATAAATAAAAAGCAGAACAGAGCACCCACAGGGCACTAGTTAACTCTTTTAGAGCTATCTGAGCTGTCCTTATAGATTTGGACCATTGGACTACACAAATCTCCCCATCTTGCTCCACATTTGCATGAAGTTCTGTGCCAATATCTCCTATTGGCTGACAGATGGCCATGTCACAGTATGATCTTTCAAAAGTTCAAATGTAGTGAACCTTGTAAACTGACTATGGGGTGCAATTTTAATGCAATACCCTGCCCTATCACTGATGTGTATGAACCATCAGACATTCCTTTTATTTAAATCAGTGAAAGATGTCCTTGTGAAAGCAGTCCTATATTGTGCACCTCACAGCACATTACAGACTGTGCACCTCGTTCCAGCGCGACGAGAAACTCGCGATTGCGCTGCAGCTCCTTCATGAACTCCTCGTTCTGGAGGAAGAGAGCGATGCGCTCATCTTCCAGGTACTGTTTGAGCTTGCGTTCCTGCTCAGAGGCTCCAGATGCTCCGGCAACACAGGCAGCCCGCTGAGGCAGTGATGCCAGGGAGGACGATGGCTCAAGCATGCTGCTTTGAGAGCTCTAAAGAAACAAATGTCATGGAGATGCAGTACATTATGGGATAGATTAAGAGGAAATTAAAGGGCAGGTGCTGTTCTTACAGAAGCAGAAAAATATTTATATGCAAAACAAAGAGCCCATCAACATTAGGAAAATAAAATAGCATGCTTCTTTTATGAGGTAAATGCGCATTTCTGCACCTGTATACTGTCTGACTGCTGGGGCAAGATTCGAAGGAAGTCATCAGGCAGGTTGCCAAGCAACGGTGGGTTCCAGTTCCTGTAACTCCGCGTGTGCTGTTGTCCCACTGAGGGCTGCACTTCAAACCTGCAACATTTCATCAGGATTTAAAATTTCATTACTTAACATTTATAAGCCAATATTTATTTAAATTTGAGATTCCTCTTTCAGTGAATACACTATTAACAATGTTAATTAACAGAAGTAAATAGGTGGTTTTCCACTGCACACTCGAAAAGAAGAACAGATCCAAACAGAACTTCATGTTCTAGGTCGATTTCACCAACCCGTGAAAAGTCGTCGTAACAACAGTAAATGTGACTGCAGCATTATTGCTATACAAATCAGATTATCATGAAGATATGCAAGGAAAAGTGATTGAATTAACATTGGCTGTTTGATTAAACAACTTCTATTAGCTACAACAGAGTTAAGGACAAAATTGTTGTCAAAAGATTTTGCCAATGATAACAAAAACAAACAAACAAAAAAAAAATCAGCCTATTTAACCACTGCGTTAATGTAATAATGGTGAAATTAAAGTTCCATTATAAGAACATTTTCCCATACAAAAAGCCAGTATGAACAGAAATGTATTAAAATTAGTGAAGTTAAAGTGTCATAGAAATAATTGTATCATCATGCTGGTAGAAATAAATTCACCACCTGCCAACAGAAAAAGCAACGCTATTAATTAAAGTTAATTCATCTTCCAGTTTATTTCATATCTCGTATGACAAGCCACTTACAGCAACAGTGCCTCAGTACTAGCTTGTTGAGCTACTCTGACCCACATCTAAAGTACTTTATTCTTATCAGCTACTCTGACCTCATCTAAATTTATGGGTAACTGCACCACAGCTAAACTGATTTAGAAGGACACTGATTACCTGAGGCACAACGGTAATTATTCCTCTCACACAGCCCAAAATTAAAAGCCAACTGTGTGCTGATTAGAACCAGCAGTACGAGTCCTGAACACCAGGGGGCATGAGTAGGGAAAGAGCAGGAAAGACCTGACTAACGTGTTATCTATCTCCACTGCATGCAGAGCCAAAGAAGTGATGAAGCAATCTTACCATTTTATTCTGGAATCTGAAGAATTACAATTTATAACATATTTGCATAATCTTTATGCCTCTTTTTTTTTTTTTTTTTTTTTTACCTGGGGGGAGGAGTGGGCGGGGCATTGGGATATTGCCTGTCATATATGTGCATGTCATATGTGGGTGGAGAGTAGACTGGAGGTGGCTCTTCGTCTGAGCTGTCTGGTTCGAGGGTCCTCTCCAGAATCTGACACAGATGAGACATAAAAAGGATATGCCATTAGATTTCAAAACTTAAAAATACCAGATAAACCAAAACTATAATACTACCTCTTTTTTTCCCTTTCTACAATGATTTGTATCATCAAAGATAGCCTTCAAATGGACTTATAAAAAACCCTATAACTACATCATGACTCAAATGCATGTACTAGAGTAATAAGCTCTTATTTTAATAATATTAAATTGTCAGAGTTTGAAACTACATTCAATCGGACAAATCACGTGATTTTAATCATGGCTAAGCTATGAAAAATAGATGAATGATGTAAAATGTAAGTGTGAAAGAGGCAGAGCCAGAGACAGGCTACAACATGGGTTAAAGTGGAAAACGTCTCTCCACACCAACAAAGTCTGAAAGTGCTGTACGTCCCAGACTATGTTTAAAAAAAAAAAAACTTCTTCCTTAAAAAAAATTTAGATCTCCAGAATGAGTTACTGTCTAGCTTTATTTCTTCCATTTCATGTTGTTTCTGCCTAAATATAGTACCAAGCTTTGACAGGTTTACAGGCTTGTGATAAAATCAAGCGCAGTAGAAGGTGGAAAAAAGGCATGAATGTAACCCAAAAATGTGCACGTGTACTAGTGTCAACTGAAAGATAAAAAGTGTCCAAACTTAAATGTAATCAGGTATTTAAAAATAAAAAGGTAAAATTTTTTTAAAACTGGAATTAGGAATGAAGACATTTTTCCAACATGGTCTCACAAATGCTAATTTTTCACTATTTAGCACAACTCAATTTGTATGAAAAGTTGTAACAGCTAAGAATAGGGGTGTGTTAACGTTTCTATGCAAGTTAAATAAAATTCAACCTCACTACCCTTGTTTGGATTTGCATAAATTTTTCATGAGTTCAGGTTCTTTCTTTTCATTAATGTAGTATTAATATATGAAGAGCAGTTTTCATTAATGTAGTATTAATATATGAAGAGCAGACTCCTATTCAAACTGGATTAGTTTTACATGGGGATGTGAGGTAATGTAATTATTACTCAAGTATATCTGTACTGTCTAAATCCGTGCACACACCTGTGAACATTACGCAGCATTTTATCTTCTATACAATGATCAGTAGAAATAAACACAGGTCAATTATAATCCTGTTTGAATTGACATGTTGGTAAAAATTCCATTACATCCTATAGGAAAAGAGGCTTTGTGCCTTTTATTCAGTAAAAAGACAGTCTTTTCTATCCTATCCCATCTAAACTAAATCAAGACGCAAAATACTGTACGTTTAAAACACAAAACAGTAAAATATAAATGACATTTAAAAGGAGCTGCTGTGACGCTTCCGGGGGTTTTAGATAAGTTACTGAATTCCTAGCACAGGTGTAGTTTACATACAAGGGTGAGTCATTATAAAACTCCATTAATTTTGCCTTATTTACCACAAATGTGTCAAAAAGTGTATCATTTTCCTACATAGTCTCAATTTCCTTCAATGCAAATGTCCCAGTTTTCATTCGACACCCTCGTGCACCCTCACCCTTGTACATGTTATGGCCATATGACCTAGTAATGATCAAGTGCAATTTATAGAAAAGGCTTATAGAAGAAGACTTTTTGTCAAAAATACATTACAGTGAAAATCTTTTCT
Source organism: Pangasius macronema (assembly GCA_037577455.1). Taxonomy (NCBI): domain Eukaryota; kingdom Metazoa; phylum Chordata; class Actinopteri; order Siluriformes; family Pangasiidae; genus Pangasius; species Pangasius macronema. The sequence goes on from CM074958.1 coordinate 11,865,362, forward strand.
TTGCATATACCAGCTTGCTAAGAAGCTGGGGTCAGCCATAATACAGCGCCCCTGGAGAAGAGAGGGTTAAGGGCCTTGCCCAAGGGCTCTGCTCATCTCATTCTTAAGAGAGCTATAAAGCAACTTGCCTGGCCAAATCAAGTTTTTCCTTAAATTCTGTCAGAACATGGCTTCGTCAATATGCAGTACAGTAGCCAAATGGCTTGCTGTACACATTAGGCTGCAAATTACAAATGATTTAATGAACAATTTATACCCAAGGGCCCTGCTCAAAGGCAACAGTGGCAGCTTGGCAGTTGAACCCCCGACGATCCCAGAGATGTGGTGCACATCCACATGCAAAGAACTTTTGCTGTGACAACCATGTGTATACGTGAAGACACTCCTAACTCTGTGATTTATACAGACCGAATCCTGTGAGAATACTTCACGATCAGTAAATGTCCCCTGGAAATCTTACTACTACTGCTACAGACGTGTCCGAAAATATTCTTATGTCTGAATATTACTTAAGAAAAACAGGTGATCACTGTGAAAAATGACAACCTGACTTGTGTGGCATGAGAGGGCTACGGCTGACAGTGTGTAGAGTGTGTCTTGCTACCTCAGGTGGGATGCTGTCATCAGAGTCTGAGCTGTCATCTGATCCGTTGTCATCAATGCTCATCTGCAGAAGCTGGTCAATGGTGGCATCTACAGCCCCGTTGTTGGAGCGCAGCACACACTCGATCACCTCATAGTCCATGCTGGGAAACATGGTCTTAAAGTCTTCCATGGCCTGGTTGAACTCCAGCCGCCGCACCTGTCGGTTAGGCCTACTGTTGTTCAGTTCTCCTGTGGCTGATCCTCCACCTCCTCCACCTGTTCCTCCTCCTCCTCCTCCTCCTCCTGCCCCTCCTCCTCCACGAGATCCACCATTGCTGCTTCGCCGAAACAGACTGGTCATCTTGACCAACTAGGCCACCCAGGAAATGATGGCACAAACTCCAACTTTTTTGCTTTCTTATACCCACTTGTATTGTCTAAGAGCAAGACAGCTTTTCAAACCTATTCACTCTTTCATCTCTGCACAAGTAAGTTAATCCACTGAGGCAAGAGAAAGCATATTTCTTCCTTTTTCAACTGCATCCAATATAGCAGTAATGGAGTCACTTCAAGGAGAAAGAATGGCATTCGACATACTGTGGCCTAAGACTCCAAGAGTTTCCAATAGAGTTGAGTCTTCATCAGGACCTATGAATGCAGAATGGAAAATAAAATGATTAAGAGAGCAGTCAGCAGAAGACGTACCAAAATTAAACTCCAACCTAGTGGATTCGGAAATGTTTTGTATTTTAGTGTCTCATCGGTTTACTCAAGAAAGTTAATTTTAAGGCTCCTGAATACAGACTAATCGACAAACTGTTACCGAACAGAAGCTCTCCTCTCCAGAGAGTGAAGCAGATGGAAAGACAGTAAAAAAAACAAAGCCTCTAATGAGTCACTCTCTCCACAAGCTGATAAAGCAGCATGAAAACTGAAAAATGTGCAGATTAATGTCCCCTGGGGAGCATCTCTTTAGCGACTCATCCTTGGGAGAGTTATAAAGCAACTTGTTTGGACGAATCAAGTTGTTCCTGAAATTCACTTAATAAACGGAAATTTTTAATCAGATGTTAAAGAGTCCAAGAAAGAACATTGCTTCCTCAAGCTGCAGTGCAGTAGCCAAATTGCTTGCTGTATACGTCAGGCTGCAAATATTTAAAACAAATGATTTAATATTAAACAACTAATATCCATGTTCAGTTAGTACTGGGCAACCTTCACTATTAATTCAATTAATTCGAATGAATGTTTTATCGCAATTTTCTAAATGTTCTAATCGAGATTGTACATGTTTATATATATGTGCCAGTTGGAATTACATCATTTTTGACCTCAGCACGTTCGACAGTTGACGCCCCCATGTTCGTATTTTGTTAGGAACAAGCTAGGCAGCTAACTCGGATGAGTGATGTATATCTTCTTTCTCAAACAGCAAACTGTATAGTCAGTGTTTTCGATTTAACAAACAAATATGTCTCTTTGTTGATTAATCTAAAGCTAATACCTGTATATACCATATAACTAATTTAAAGGTAAGAAGTTTTATTTTGTTTATTTCTGATGCTGTGCACAACCATGTTGATTTGATGTCACTCCGTTAACGGGAGTTAGCTTCTTCAGACTTCTTCTATCTGAGAAGAATACCCCTTGAGAAGTTGACTTCTCAGTGGCATTTCATGGTCACCATTTACTCCGTCATGAAAGAAGTTTTCGCTAAGTTGTGCGAAATAGTAACAGTGCCATCTATAGAAAAATTGTTTGCACTTTCTATACATGGTGCTGTTACTATTTTTTTCACAATTATCTACATTTTCCAAAGTTCATTCTAATAAATAAAAAAAAACTTTGAAAAATTACACAATTTCCTTATTATTTAAAATAATAAATAATAATGTAAGAACAAAAAAAAATTAATGCTGAAATCGTAATCGAGAATCGTTCATAAAACTTTAGTAAAAAAAAAAAAAAGCGTTTGTCAGGTACGGTTTTAGGGTTGTCAGGTTTCAGCAAAATTTCCAGCCCAACGACATCTCACAACCACACAAAAGTCCTGAAACTAGCCCAAAAATTCAGGCAACGGAAAAGAGACACATTTTTCTTCTTCTTTTTTTTTAAATCAGCCTTTATGTGGGAAACAGGGTCACACATTTCATATGGACAGATGTATCCACTCCATAATCCCCCTTTCCCCTCTCCTAAACATTGGAGATATATCTTACAGTAGAAATGGTCATGTGCATCATAGACACACTGTCTGCACTTACACTTTGCCTTTGTTTGTGAAATGTATTAGATTTAATTGATTACTTGCTATAAAACTTGTATCTTGCTTTAAGATCTTGTATTTTAAACTAGCTCAATTTGGCATTTTAAAAAAATGTGACCCTGGCAACCCTGTCATTAGTAGTCCCCTCCACTGTTCCTCCCTCAAGCAAGGGGCAGCGTGATTCCTGCCTCAATGGACCTTTTAGCACTTGCTGTAGCTCCCGTTTTTGACCACAAGCTGCAATAATTAAGTGATGATTGCACAAAGTCTAATAAGGCAAGCAATCAAAGCAACATAGGCTTATATCTGTCAAACAGCAGACGGTCACATAAAAGAGGTAACTAGTATTAACATAGAATTTAAAAAATGTACAGGAGTTGTACATGAGGACTTTATGAAGATTAACATTTGTTTAACAGCTGATATAAATGGTGGGGGCTCTGCCTCACCTGGTATTACAGATGAGCCTCCACTGTACAACAGCTAAATTTGTAGCAAATGTACACTTGGAGAATATTTTAAGCAAGTCAATTATTTGGGGGAAAAAGATGTGAGTTAAGCGGAACAGACAAACATTACAAATGTGTTTGTCACTACTTTTTCAATTTTAGTGAGGATACACTTCAATACTTTTACTAACCAAATATTTAAAAAATGCTTGGCAAGATATAGGTCACACAAAAGTGAGAGTTTAGCTGAGGTTACCTCAAATGACATTATGCTGGCCCAGATTAGCAATAGGCCTAACCAGTGTGTGGCATTAAACCTCCACATAAGGCTACAGCTGTAGCACTCTGAGTAAGGAAACCACTATGTTTTAAAAATAAATAAATAAATAAATAATTGCATGGCACCATTTGCCTAAGAGACATTTATGTGCAACAGATTTCCAGCAAGTAAAGCTAGTAAACATAGAACTGTCCAGTGTTTGGATTCATACAAATCTTTCGATTCTGAAAGCAAGTTAATATAAAGCTACATAGTGCATTTTATCTGAGGGACAACAGAGTGACAGTATGCAAATCTAAATAACAATCATGTTCATTATTCTACACGACTCAAGCTGTTATAAAATAGCATGTTGTACATACTGTGTGTTGCCTGATTTGTAGTAATTATATCTCTGAAAGGAGGAAGTGTCATAACCAACACCCTTACCAACACAACAGCGCATTTAGTTTTACCTTCATTTATTTAATAATTTGCTGAAACAGAATCCATTTGTTAAGTCCTATCCACGTCCAGTAGAATAAAAATATTTAAAAAAACGAATGGCATGAGAGCTTGTAGAAGTCCAGTTCAGGTTCCTTGAAATGTTGTCCTGCTCCCCTCGGCCATGTCACTCTCCCTCTCCACCCTCCTCCAGTACTGGGTAGAGAAATCCCGGCTCTGGGGAAACAATAAGCCAGGCTGAGATGAAGCCAGGCCCACATGGCACTGCCAGGTCCCAGTGTGCCTTGCCAACCTCATGTTTGTGATGTAAACAGGATGCAAAATGAGAATATGTAGTCTGTGTTTTGAGGTTGTGAGGCAAGCTGTGAGGCAAGCTGCAGTTGCCTGGCCATGCCTGTGGCTTGAGAGTTATTTTGGAATCAGAAGATGTTGTCTGAGATCCCTTCTGAACTAATGGCCTCTGAACTGCATCTAATTAATCATTCTGGTCAGGGAGTATGACACCTTCACAACACACAAAGATGCCTTTAGCGACAAAGGCTACCAAAACCCAAGTTTGATTTAAGGTCATTTTATATTTGAAAAAAGTTTGTAAACCCTTTAGAGGATTAATTCACCAATAATATTCTTGTAATCTTGTTTCTTCCATCTAGTACTGTTCTGTTGTCCTGTCTAGTTAATTCCTTTTCCTATAGGATATAATGGTATTTATTGTCCTATGTATTTATTTACTCATGTCACAGTGTTGTGTATTTGCACTTTATGTAGTCCTGTGTACCGTGCTGTGCCGTGGTTCTGCAGAAACATTTTGTTCCGTTGCATGAGATATATCGAGGAATGACAATAAACTCATTTGACTTGAGATGGTTAGTTACTGGTTGACACAGTCAGCAGGCTGATAACAAGCATAAAAAAACGAACAGAAAAAGACACTAGTACCAAGAGCTGCACTGTGCCAGTGCTAAGCATTTTATATGTATATTAATCTGAATTTTATACGCTGCTATTTTTAGCAATAGAATCCAGAACATTTTGTCTTAACTTATTACAGTAACAGGAAAGAGGAGCTCTTGTTCACTTTAGAGTAAAGCTTCAACTTCTCCATGTTGTGGTCTCTCTTCCCATTTAAGCTTTGCTGACTAAACAAAAGGAACCTACAGGACACATACAACTCACAGACAGAATGAATTACAAGTGCCAGTAGTTACAATTGTAGTTACAATCCTTCTGCTTTTGCACATGACATAAATACAATGTTTCCCTGTTTACACCTTTCCTACCCAGCAGCGGAGCCTAAAAAACTTCAAGTTGTTGGCTAAGTGGTGTCCTGAAATCAGTGTGGGGTTGGACACTTTTTAGGGTAGACCTAGTTGGTCAAGAGAAAAATGATCTCTATCCTTCTCCGCAAGATTATGTTCTCGTTTCTAAAAGTCTGCCAGACAGTCATAGTTTAGCTAGTTCTTGACTTGCCAGGGCTCAGAACAGGATTCAAATGTAATGCTATGGCTAAGCTGAGCGCCCACAGCTGTCTTGAAACGTCACATAATTTGCCAGCAAGCCTCCCATTTGGTGGGGAGGCAAAAAAAAAAGTAGCACACAAATAACACACACTCAGTAATCACCTTATCCTGGAGTATGAGCCCATGCCGAGAGCACTGGGCGTGGGGTGGGAATACACCCTAGACAGGACGCCGGTCTATCACAGGGCACCATGCACACACACATTCACACACTCAATCGCATCTATGGTCAACAGCCAATTGACCTACTAGCATGTATTTGGGAAATGGGTCGAAACTGGAGAACCCAAGCAGACACCAGGAGAACTCTGCACTGACAGTAACCCGAATTCAGGATTGAACCAGGGATCCTGGAACCGTGAGAGGGCAACGCTACCCATGGCACCATCAGGCTGCTTTTAATTACGCTACCCATGGCACCACCAGGCTGCTTTTAACAGTTTAATTAAGCAAGAGTGCTTTTGCACTGAATAACTGCAAGACTGTGATTCGTCTGCAGGTAATCACAGCTGTGCAGATATTCAGTACAAGGGCAATTTTGCTCGTGCAGTTTTGTTTTTATATGAGAATTATATATTATATAATTCTATAAACAAGAAATTAATATAGAGTAACTGAGATTTCCAACATAATATGGCCAAATATTTTTTTTTTTTGCTCCATCAACAAAGATAGTTCTCAGAGAAGCCAGACATAGATAGTGCAATGTGTAGACTGACTGACAGTCCTTAATAAGTGTAGTAACAGTTTCAATGTAATGAACTACTGCTAGAATTGAAATTTTATGTAGCAAACAGTGAACACAGACAAGCAATGTGATATGACCAGTGAAATGTCATACTAAATCTCAGCACTACTGGAATACTGCTTATCCAATCAAATTACTGGACCAGAACAAACTGTTGTATAATTTAATTTATATTTAAACATTGACTGATTAGCCAATGACATCAGAACACAGAATTATCAGTTATCGTGACTCTGAGAATACTGGGAGAAAAGCATCATGTGCCACACTGAACTAAACTACAGTACTACAGTCAAGCACTAGTTGCAATGACTTGTTTCTGGAAAAGCTTGCCACTTACAGATTTCATCATTTGGTGACTTGATTTGATTTCTGAAGGTGGGGATTCCAGTACCTCCCAATATTTATCCTTTGAGATTGTGTTTAAAAGGTTTGAATACCTTTCCAACATCTTAAAGAAGGAATAATCCAAAACAAACTGATTAAGTAAGATGCAGTTTCCAGCTCAGACACTGAAAGTTTTGAGCACCGTGACATGACCAGAACATCATATAGTCACTGAATTTGAAAAAACGTGCCAGGGCTTCTGAGTGGCGCAACAGAAAAGCATTTACCCTGTCATCAGGAGCTCACGTGGCACGGAGGCCAAGAAGGCAAAACTGGCTATGCTGTCTGGATGGAAAGGATGTCATTACTCTCTCCCCTGTCAATGCAAGCAACACTAGCCAATCACATGTCTCTGAATTCATGAATGTGGAAGAAGTCCACAATCAGGGATTTCCTCCAAGCGTGTTCAGCTATCCTGTGTGGTTGGCTTCACGTGTCTTGGAGGAAGCACAGGCTAGTCTTCACCCTACCTCTGGGGTAGCTGTGGTGTGATTGGGGAGAGTTAAGTGGGAATTGGCAAATGACCAAATTGGGAGAGCATATAAACAAGATACTCTTCCATATTTGCTGAAGAGCCATGGGAAAAGTCAGTGGTTAGTCAGTGGTAATGCTAATCCAATGACCATTTCTTGTTAAAGCAGGCATTCTTAGTTATATTTACTCAAAACAAAAAACTACCAGACCCTCCATCAATACCCAGAAGTCTAATGTGTAAAACTACGTATGCTGATTTTTACTAGCACTGACGTGATGATAACATTTGAGTACTTCGCTACACTGAAGCTCATTCACGATAAGATTTTGTGACACATACCTGGAAATTCAGTTTACAGGCAACTTGCTAGTCTCACTATTGCTGGTCAGATAACAGTTTAATGTCAAGTGGCAATTTAATATTGATTTCCAGGCAACATTAATCTTAATCTCCATTCTTTGATTGCTTGTAAGGATTAAACAAACCAACCTGCTGCTTTGCCTAATTTAATTTATCAAAATGTTTGGCTATATAATTACTCGGGGAGTAGTATCAAGTAGTAATTCATGTATTTCAGCTTGACAGTCATCACAGACCACAAATTTAAAACCTCAGCTCAGTAATAAGGTTCTGCCAAGCACAGAGCCAAGCAGTTAAGTAAGGTTTTTATTATGAGTCACTTCCTGGTTTTGTTTTGGATAAAAGTATTTACTAAATGAATAATTGCAAAAGCAGTTGCAAAGAGAAAATAATGCAGGGCTATAGTGCATCAGAGCATAATTTTAGGTACAACAGGCAATAAAGTCACTGATTGTTTAAACACTAGTGCAAACAGCCCAAGCACTCTGGGGCTTCTGATGGACTCATATTAAACTGCTTGGAACCTGGTGCAGAACACTTGGAAGGGCTAAAAGCAATGAAAAAAATCATCCTCATGCTTCAATCATCATGAGGCAGTAAATTTAAAATTCAGCCAACTCATCCAACACTCAGGTTGACCTCTTGCTTACTTTAGAAAAAGCCCAGATTCAGTGTGTGACATGAGTTATGGGAGATGAAGAAAAAAAACATCACATCCTGTCTGTAGGCCTGCAGTGGGCCAAGAGAGTTTGCCAGATGTTGGAGAATTTAATACCATGCAGACTTTGTCAGAAACTTTGCCAGCATCACCATTAACCATCGATTTCACAGATGCACTGGATTTTATCTCAGTTCTAACTTTCATCTTCATTCTAAAGGGTTATGGAACTTGGGATTATGCAATCAGCCTGTCTTGGTATGTCCTGAAATAATATAAATATTACATTTCTTATTAAAACTGTGCTGGGATACAAATGGAAGTGCACTGCATGTATCTGATGTAACTGGATAGCAAATGAATCTCTAAATGAATCCTCTAAAACAGGCTTAGATGCCCCAAAAATCATGAGGCCATGAGGAGTGAATTAGGATGTCCTCAGCTTTAGCCGAATCATATTTCACAATTACAGCACAAACCTCAGAGGAGCAATAACACACCACATTAGAGAACATTCTTGGCCCAACGTATCAATTTCTTTTAACTTTTATGTTTATACTAAAGCCATTCTACAATTTTTTACAGCGGTGCCAGCTCTGAGTCGCGTGCGACTTCCCCACTGGGAACAGCACTCCTGCCTCCTGCCCTTGCAACTGTAAACAGGCTGTAGATCAGGATGTTTCAACAGCTGTCAAAGCCAAAACAGAGCGGATAATGTCAGTTTTCACACACCCACATCAGGGCACTATTAAGATGTGCTTAATCGGAGTAGGGTGCCATTTACATAACGTCAGCATAAGCAGATTGATTACATAGCATCACATTACAACCTTAAAACTGCTCAAACTGCACAAGTGGGAATGCATAGGAAAGTTAAGCAAAACAATTTAGTCTTGATCAAAGCCTTTTAAATGTGGAACTACTCAGTTACACATTCTTTATCCCCAAAGTTACTTTGAGGAAGCGAGAATTATAAGAGACCAGAGGCAAGCGAGCCTGTTGGGCTATTAATTCCACAATGAAAGCAGAAATTATGAGAAAAGGAAACGATCAGAAGGAACAGAGCAGCAAGAGCAAGAAACAAGGAGAAAAACAGAAACAGGGACCTGACATAATACACTGCACAAATACTTATTTATTTAAATTTGAGTATTCTGCTAGATTTCTTTGATGCCTCACAGGATGACTTTCTGATTGCCAAGACACAAAAATAGGACAAGAAGAAGTAATATGATAAGTGAAAATTCAGTAAAAATACAGGCAAACGACAGAATGGCCTGTAAGTGCAACACACATTAACAAACCAAAACAAGCAAAACAACAACAACAAAAAAAAACACCACAACAAATGTGCAAAAAAAAGCACAAAAACACATCAACATTAACTCAAAAAGGAAAAGGTAGGTCCTTGCTTAGGTCCTTGACGTCACATGATCGGGATCGTTGATGATTGGCTGCAGTGTATGTCAGTCTAAGAGGCTGCACAAATCGGAGAGCTGGGAGCCTAACTGAATCTTTATTCATTCTTATTTTCATCATCAGCATTTATATGATGTTATTTTCGATGTGCTGTCAGCTTTTCACAACATTAATATGACTTTGTGAATGCGGGGGAAAAAGAAGTTACCTAAAGGAAGCTGAGTTATTCAGAAGAAGAAGAATTCCTCACCACAATAAGTAACTTAGCATTACATCATTTTCAGTACACTAACAGACTGGAAAAAGTCCAATTCATTTTCCTCGTGATATTCACATGTCTTGTGAATCAGTGACGACCATGTGACGTTCAATACGGACCCATGCCTTCCATTTTGAGTTAATGTTGGTGCCTTTCTGAATTATGTTTTTGGTTTTTGTTGTGGCATTTTCTGATTTGCTGTTGTGTGAGCGGTTTGTTCATCTGGTTTGTACTGACGGGTCACCGTAAAAAGAGCAGTCAGAAAGAGAAATGTGCCTGCTTTCTAAACTCATGAACTAAACAGGCGGACTGGGAAGGATCTTGGAAAGGAGCCGTGTGATTCTCCACACTTTTTCTTACACTCTTCACACAGACCATGCTGCTCCACTGTATCCACTTGGCATCCGGGCAAGAGCTAACCGACTACAAAACAGAGCTAAGACAGAATATAATGACATGGTACAGTCAAGGCTGAAAGACTGGCGTACTGCTGAAAGATTTCAGGAACAAACATAACCCTGCATAACACTGCTGTTATTTTTGATCTGGGATCAGGGAATTGTGCAAGAAGTTTGTAAGTTGTAGTGAAACTGACTGGCTGTCAGATGTATTACTAGAAAAAGAAAAGAGAAAGAGGAGACAGTAACATACTGGCGGTCGCTCTGTGCCTCTGATTATTATTTAAGGAAGTGCTTGCAGGGAGTACATTTTACACATTTCTGAAGTTAGTCCCTGTGTGAAGACCACAGTATTTAGTTTTATTTCCATCCTTGTCCTCGTTTGCCTGATGATCTTTTTAATTTGAGCAGTAAAGTGGAACTTCGCACACATTTATTGCACTGATGACAATAACGGGCCCTTTTTTCTCTAGTAAGTGGCATAAAGCACATCTTGGTAATGCCCTGGTTCAGTAGTATGAAAAGAGACACTCTAATTTGTGTCTTGGTGCCAAAAGAGAAACCTAAAAGACGTGTAAATAACCATGCCTCTCCTCTCCTATACTGGAGTCCTTCCAAGTAGACACAAATAACAGAAAATGTAAAGGCCCAGGAAGGAAAAATGGCCTAGGAGTGAAGTAAATACCTATTGGGAATTAGTTTTAAAGCCAGTGTCTGAGAATAGTAGAGAAACAATATTCAGATTGTACGATTTTACAAATATCACTTCAGAATTTTATAGAAGGAAAACAGGATGAACAATGATGAAAAAGAGGAATAAAATGTGGTCATAAGAACTTGGGATCTGAAAAGAATTGGGAGAGCAAAGGGAAATGAAAGTGACAAACGGGAAAACAAAAACAAGAAAGCGGCAGAAAAGATGACAAGAGGGAAATTTCAATGTCATCGTGCAAAACGCAGAAATAAGCATGGGGGAAAATACTTAGAGTAACAATGCTCCTGGTGGTTAGTCTTTCTAAAAAGAAAAGGGAGAGAAAAAAAGAAACAGGAACAATGGCGACCCGCTTGCCTCAGCGTCATGTGCATGGCAGAGTTGAGCACGTATTCCTTTCCAGGAACTACAATTAGGTCTATATTGGGAGAACAAAAAAAAAACAAACTGATCTTTAGTGAATAGGGAGGTTATCAAATGGGTTCCACCAACATCCTGTTCCTGTCGCAGGCGTAATCGGAAAAGGCATCCTCTATGTCCTCTACTGATTTTTGTTCGGGATGGTATGCAGATGGATCTATTAGCTTTTCTGGAGTCTTTCAGCAGCACAAAAAGAGGGACACTGGCCATATACAAACCCATAGCTTTTAATGAGGAATGGGAGTGGCACCAGATGTCTGTCTAACAAGACTTTAAAAGACCTCATAAATGTGTAATGCACTCCAAACTAAAACACAAAGCCCCAAAAAAACACAAAGCCAAATGATCCAGATCGAATCTAATGGACATTTATATATTTTTTGACAACCAAGTTCAGAAGAAGTACCAGAGAATTCATGATACTTTTTTTAATACAGGCTGTGTTAATAGTAGACTTTTGGACTTTTTTTATTTTTGTTTTCATAGATCAGATAATAGAGTATATAACTCTCATAGACAGCAGCACTATTCTCAATAGATAAGTATAACAACAACACCAACAACAACAACACCAACAACAACAACAGAACTGAAAAACTCCCATCAAAGGACATATTAGACCTCTGAAGAAAGGCAACATAAAATCCAGGATGAATGAAAAAACACTTTTCAACTTTTATCTTACATTTAAATCTGTTAGATGAATTAAATAACCCACTGCCCAGCTTTGTCCCTCTTCCAGTGTTGTAAATGTAACAGCCTACAGTGTACACTAACACTTCACTAGCTAGCATTAGCGCCAGACCGGGACAAGGGCTCAACTCCAAACCCCTCCTGACTCCTTATACGAGTGCACTACATATGAGTATGAAATAATGGCTTCTGTAGCCTATGTGGGGCGTTTTATATCTAATGGGAATGCATTTAGGATTCAGCCCAGTGACTGTGGAAAAAGTCAAGAGATTGGTTTAAGGTAATACCTTGTAAAGTGACATTAGCAGCCATTAGCGTACAAGGTTTGTTTATAAAATGGAACAGAAGCTAAGAAGACATTCCGGGCTGAACTGTAGCTGCTGTTGAACACATAAAGCAGCGGAGAGCTACGAAGGGAGGCCGCACCATTACTAGAAGCTCAACACATGCACGACTTCTGCTGGAAAACAGTCGTGTGATAATTAGGAAATTAGTAAAAAAAATATATAAGGCTGTTCAGTTTGGCAGACGGAACTCGGGAATGAAATATTCAGCAATAATAATGGCAGCATGTTGAGAAACCCTGTAAATAAAAAGGTTAGCAAGCTAACATCCAAACACACGGCTACTTACTGGGAGAGAGCAGCTGGTGAGCGGCTCAGCGTCAGCTTTCCAGCCTGCCGGGAAAATATTCCCAATGAAGCCTCGTTTCCTTCAGCGGAATAAAGCTGCACACAGACAGAGATGCGTTTAAATCTTCACTGATCCAGACCAAGTGTGTGTACTTCCCATTGCTCAAGTCCCGCGAGGGAGCGACATTGCCGTGTCTGTGTGTGTGTGTGCTTGTGTGTGTAGGGTGAATCAAACACAGGAGAAAAGACTGTGGGGGTTAAAATCAGACTTTCAGACGAACAAAGAAGCAGACAGCTGCCTAGTGGACACACACATCAAATGCATCCCTGTCCCCAAAGTTTACTACAACACTACATCTCCACAAGATATTCTGCTAAAAATATTACTTCTTTTTCCTGCAAGTCTTTCTTGTGTGATTGGTAATGCATGCTGCAAAGTTAAACGTAATGTAGATGCAGACTGAACACTATAGTACAAGGGTTCTCAAACCTTTTGAGATATAAAAAGAAAAGAAAAAAAAACATACATATCACATACACAGCCTGGAGCCTATCCCAGTGGACTCAGGATACAAGGCAGAGGACACTGTGGACAGGGGGCCAATCCATCACGCACACACCATGGACAATTTAGAGATGGCAATCAGCCTACAATGCATGTGTTTGGACTGGGAAGGAAACCAGAGTACCCAGAGAAAACCTCCAAAGCACAGGGAGAACAAACTCTGCAAACCCCATGCACACAGGACAGAGGTGGCAATCATACCCCCAGCCCCAAAGGGGCAAGGCAAACATGCTAACCACTAAGCCACCATCCAGCACATACTTTATAAACTATTAAAATTAGGCTCATAATTTAAATGTTTACAATAATATTCTATTCAATTTCTTGGTGCCATAGAGCTTGATTTTCCTGAACTTTCCACTGACAGGACACATTATATCCAAGCTGACCTTATTTATAAGGTTGGCTTGTTTTCCTGTTATTATGGTTTGGATTAAACCTGTTTAATTCAAGAGACCAGTCAAAAAAGGCTAATACCTATAAGAGCTCAATAATAAATATGACTTTGGTAATGGTGTTTTTATTTCCATGGCTGTAACAAAATAAATGATCACAGACCCCTGTGGGGTCCCCGGACTCCACTTTGAGAACCAATGTTAATATTATAATTATGACCAGATCTGGCATCTTGCCCCACCCCTAAATATGTCTCATAAATTTTATTAAACACAGTGTGACTATACTGCTAAAGAGCGTTATAAATATCATGTCATTATTCACACGTGGTCACACAAATAGCCAATCTGTACAAAGAAGCTGAGACATGTCCAGCTTGGAACGCATACAACATCATATACAGTACCTTAGATAAACAAAGGAACTTTGTGCCACCTTCTCCAAAAAATGTTCATTAATTATGATCCTTTGGGGGCCACTTGGGTCCCTTTGAATCATCCCCATCTATTTTATAGCAGTCCTGAGATGAGTGAGTAAAAATGGGAATAAGAGTCTCTTCTGTGTAAAGTTCAACCCAAAAGAAGTAAGCAATTATAGCAATTTAATGCAAATTCCAAGGTGTATTCTTGCCTTGTGCTCAGTGTTCCCATGATCCACTGCAACCCTGACCATGATAAAATACTTACTGAAGATGAATAAATGAATAGATTAAATTCAGTACAAATAGCACCACTGTCATAAATGCACAGTAATAAACTGGCAACAGCGTGCAACCTGTACAAGTGACAAATCTATGCACAAGCTTGTCTGGCAACTAGCAATTATGTAACTGTTAACTAGCATTAACCTGTTTTAAAGTACACATAAATTCATCTCAACTAACAAGTCTTGATCTGAATTGTAAACTACAGCTAATATTCAGCTTATGGCTGGTTTACATAACAGTATGGACTGGTTCGACATGAAGGGTGTGCAACATTTCTAAGGTCTATTCAGTGTATTCTGTCATAGCTGACAATTTAATAGAAGTAATGATTAAGTGTTTAAAGATAAACAATTTTCCATGCAGCAACTCTGACAAAACTCCCTTGTGCAACTTAACAGAGCTGCTGTTGTGTCCAGGAAACAGCACCTAAGAGTAATTACACTTGACTGAGAGTAATAGCTGTTATAAATGTATTCCAGCAGTAGCAGTTTAATGCTAGTGCTGAGGACATTTGTGCAATACATTATTGAGCAGGAATGCTGCTTAGGGAGAAAACTGTCTCCATGTCTTTTTCTTGCTTGTTTTGTTTGTTTTGATAGTATGACATCTCACCCCTGAAGGAATGAGCTAGAAAATGGACAGGATATGAGATCATGCTGGTCTGTGATGACCTTTCTCATGGTTACATGCGTTACTCAGGACTCAAGTGAGCCTTCTTGACTTATACGTTCTGCTACATGATTATTGTTTACACAGTTTATTCTATTATCTTTTATGATTATATATGACATTAATTATTTGGGACACCCAAGAAGAGGTTATGTACCTACTATATACAGTACATTTTTTTAACATATGATAGCCAGGTCAGTGATTAAATAAAACTTTAAAAGCAAGTGTTTGTACATACTATAAGCACTTACAGTATATCTAATAAAAGATCTTCTAGAAAACATAATTTTATTGACTAACTAATGGTTTTATATTTGGGTTGTTACTTATGTAATGCAGACTGTACTATAAAATTTCTAATGTTTTCTGAACTGCTTTTAGTCAGATATTTTGTCAGGCTTTATATTAAATAGGATTATATTAAACACCTAATCAGCTGCACATTACAAAACATTTTCCAGAACTCATTATTCCTTGTTATGCCAGTCATACATCTAATAGAAACTCTAACCTCTTATTTTTTTAAATTTCGATATTGATAAATTGTTAAAACATTAAAGGATTTGGAAGAATACTAGTTAATACTGAGTAGCTAATACTGAATTGGTGGCATAACTGAAAATAAGTGATGAAGTAGAAAGGGTGTGCATTTAAGGGTTAATACAGCTCAATTTAAGCTGATCAGCTGGAAAACCACTATATTCTTGGATCATTATTTGGGGACAGGATCTCCATATCCATACAGCTTGGTTAATTAGGATAATACAAACCCTAATCCTTCATAAGCACTGCCATAAATCCCTAGAATCATGCTAGAATCATGTCTGAAACTTAAACGGACAGCAACAAGCCCACTCACTCAAGTCATTATTTGAACTCCATGAAAGACCAGGTCAGCATTACAGAACAGATTAATGAGCAAAAATAAGTTACATCCATGTTTTACAATTTTCTTTTATTTAGACAACCCAAATAAAAGGCACATAAAACATTGTTTACATAACTGTTTGTGACATACATACATACATTTAAAAAAAATGTAGGAATGCTTCACCTTTCTGCTAACCAAAAAATTTCCTAGTCTTCATATATACAAAATTATCAATGTTAATGTTCTAATACAAAAAGTTTTATAAAAGGTTATTTTTATTTTTTTTCCTTGCACTTGTCTACCATACCTACAACATCCTCTGAGCTAACTGTTTTGTACAAAGATATACATTCACTGGCATTCACATGGTTCTGCCAATTCATCAAAGCAAATTGTAAAAGGTCAGAACTACCGTTTTATTCTCCAATGTAAAACTTAAAATATCTCCCACCCCTCACTAATAACCAAACATTTCATTAAAAGATACTGTTGGTGCATAAGGCATAAAAAAAAGAAAAACAACAATACTTCAGGGGGGGAAAAAAAGCTCATGACAAAGTCATAATTCCTCATATGTGATAATCTCCAAAGCAAAATAGATCTAAACTCTTCACAGAGATTTGGTAAACAGGACAGTCAGTTTCCTATGTGGCATTTTCAGATCAGGCACAGAAGTGATGCCACTGGAGGGCCATAAATTGATCACAAGCATACTCGAAAAGTTCTGTAATGCTTTAAACCACTCACATCAGTCCCATTCTTCAAATTCCAGTTCTCAAAGTGTAGGGAAAAGAGACACCCCCTGTTAAAACAAGGCAACGTTCTCTGAAGGACATCGAGACAATGAAAACTGTTTTAGGTGCCTACTCTTTACCTGGAAAGTTCATGCAATGCATGGAAAGGTTGTTAAAAGTTGAAATGGGGAGACAAATAATTCATGAAAAAAGTGAACATCCAGTAGCTCTTAAGCTTTGCTTAACTCACAGTCCAGATCTGTTTTAACTCCCAAATCCATTACATGTCTGATCAGCAAAGAATCACATTTAAGTACTTAAGTAATTACTGCTTACTAAATTCATTTCCCAGCTCCGGTCAGGTCAAATAAAAATAAAGCACATTTGAGCATTTACTCTGCTGTCTACACAGTGCCTTTTATGGGCACATTCAGCTGATTTTCTTACTCATCCTGACTCATGGTAATCATACGGAGCACATTCTCATGAGAGGGGACTATACGGAAACGTGTGAAACTTAATAGACTTTGAAGTTAAAGGCATGTTGCTGATCAGAAACGAATGGAATGGATTAGCAGTGCAACTTCGATATTGCTTTTGCCATCCAAAATGGATGAAACGCTTTGCCTTTGTTCGTCCCTAGCTTCCTACAGTCATTTGGAACACAGAAGAGTGTCATTGATAAAAACCAAGCCAACAAACCCTGAACATCAGATGGCAGTTTTGGTTTAACTGTAATCAAGGAAGGGGAAAAAAAGCAAAAAACAAAGACAAACAAACCTAATAAATGTAACAAAATGCATCTTCCACCCGGGTACAGTTAATGTCACTTTTATGGGACGACAACAAAGATAAAATGGTTTAGTGTATTAAGGAGGTGAAAACTTCAGAAGTGTGTTAGGTATGATTTTACCAACATGAGTGTAAAGTGATTGGGATTCTCTCAGTAAAGACCCTGAGAAGTGGCCCATGCATGTACAGCCCTCATTCTTAAAGGAAGAAGAATAAAGACTTCTTATTGACTAAACACTCTTAAATAGATCACGTTTAGGTCTAGTGAACTCCTTTCAGTGAAAGTGGCTACTAGATGGCCCGACATCTACATCAAGACACTTAACTCCGCAAATTTCAAAGCATTTCTTATAATACTGCCATTAGAATAATCACCAATCAGATATGTTTTCAGTGCAAGACTTGTGTTAAATTTCCAAATGTCCAACACCCACTAAACAGAAATATGTCCCAGCTATTCGAAACAAGAGTACATAATCTTTCTTCTACCAGGAATGATCAACTCCAGAAAATATTTAAAAACTAGAATAATAGCTACAGATTTAAGTGGCTTACAATGAATGTAAAACCAGAACAGCCTCTTACTTAGATAGTATTAAAAATAATTATCTCCCACAAATGGAAGCTCCTGTCCCTTTTGTAGTACATAACTCAATGCAATAAAACTAGGGAATACTGATCAGCAAGCTAAAAATAACAAAAATAAAGTCATCACAGTTCAAAAAAACTGTTAAACCCAGTCATGCTCACTATCTGATGAAGCAATCTGCTCCTCTCCAATTGGCCACTGGCTGAGATCTTCTGGCACTAACAAAGGGAAATCACCAAACGTACAGCATGCCAGCATCCACTCCACACTACCTTTTTTCCTCTTCCTTAAGCTATTTCACTAAACTCTATACATTTCTGGTTCTGCTTAGCCAATAGCCAAATTAAGGATAAACAGAGCAACACCTAACACCAACTAGATCTTTACGTTTTCCTCATCTGCTGCTACCGTCTATCCACACTAAGCTTGGAACTTCTACCTTATGTCCTTGCTTGTCCTTTCTTCACAGCACACTACTAATGGAAGACCAGAACAGGATTTAAAATAAGACACACTGGGTTGGATGAGTAATCGGAAGCTAGTTGTTCTACCAGGGTGGCGAGGAAGGCAGAACCTGTGAGAGGAACGGCATGCTCTCCATGGGCCTCATGGCGATGTTGAGGGGGCCAGTGATGTTCATGGGCATGGGGGTGCTGATGGCCACTGGGTGGGCGATGTTCATGCCGGTTGCTGTGGCAGGGATGTTAACCGAGGCGATATTGACTGGAGCGGTGATGGTCACCGGGTGCTGCAGGCTCACCGGTGCTGTGATATTCACTGTGTTGGAGGAGATAGTGACAGGGTTGCTGATGGTTCCACGGTTCATGCTGGCAGTGCTGGCGGCGGTGGCCGAGGCAGTGACTGGTGTGGCTGAGGCAGAATTGCATGCGTTATTAGTGTCTGGAAGACAAAGGAAAAACAAGACTAATTTATACCTCAGAATGTGTCATCAAAAGGATGAAACATAATCTACACTATATGGCCAAAAGTTTGTGGACACAAACATCACACACCCATATGTGGTTCTTCCCCACAAAGCTGCCACAAAGTTAGATGCACATAATTGTATAGAATGTCTCTGTATGCTGCGCGATGGTCAGATGTCCACAAGCCTTAGTCCATATAGTCTTATCTAGAATAACAATGTTTAATGTAATGAAAATAAGGAGAAAAAAAAACCTACACCTTCTAAAATTGGCCTGGGAACATCTCTCCACTTATATCCTCATTACAAATACATTAATATGCATGAAATTAGACACACCCTCTGCCATACCAAATAGCAGGTCTGTTAGGTATTATCATATTCCTCAGTGATTTAACAATAGTCACCAAGCTTGTCAAAGCATATCAACCACAGTTGTGTTGGCATACAGGTTCTGCGACATCTGTCATCATGTATTTTTTTTCCCATGTCAAACTGAATCAGATGTTACTGATTTCTCACCCAAACATCCATCACTACAATCAGAATTAGCCGTCCAAGAGTACTTAGATTAAAAACGTTAGGGGAACTTTTATTTAAAAATAAATAAATAAATAAATAAATAAAACATTTGATATATTTCTAAAATGTCAGGGAAAATGGAGTAGGTATGGATTTCTTTGACTTTATATTTGAGAATTCTTCTACATTACAAAAAAAAAAAAAAAAAAAAAAAAAAGAGCAGTAAAATACCAAACATGAAAACCATTATTACTACTAAAAATCAACAAATTTATTGAACAATGCAAACAAAAATATGTAAAAATCTGTTTTAAAAAAACCCTTTGAACTGGCTGACTACTAGCAGTGAATGGGAACGGTTAGCAGTAAGCAATCTACAGGCTGGGGCAAGAGAAGCAGATCCCTGTAGCAGAAAACAGGAGTGATTTGCCTGAGGAAGTGACATCACCACGGCAGAGGGAGATGCCCACCTGTGTGTGTGTCGTCCTGGTTTGGCGCAGCCGAGGCGAGCGGAGGCCAGGAGGAAGTGGTAGAGGAGGAGGTGGAGGAGGAGTGAGGGGCGAGGGCTGGCGTACCTTTGTTACAGGGCGAGGTGAAGCCGGCCTGGCTGTGTGTTTTCAGATGGCTGGTGATGTAGGCAGCACTCAGCATCTTGCCGCATATGTTGCAGGTGACTTTGCCCTCATGCCGGATCATGTGTGAACGCAAGCGGTCTTTGGTGGCAAAAGCAGATGTGCAGGCCTGCCGCACACATGGATAGACAGATCAAAAGAGACAAACAATTAGGGTGTTGACATGCATGCTGCGCTGTTATTCCAACCTGCACAGTTACAACACAATTAAACCAAACCATTCTGGTATGGCGTCAAAAAAGTCATAAAAACTTTAATCTCTCAAAAATGCCACTTTTACTTAGTACTGGATTGTTCTTTGGAAATAATAACAGAAATACATTAGGGAATTGTCAGAGCATTTTTCATTACTGTGCATCACTACTGTAGACATTCATGGCACATGTGAGTATGTAAATATCTACACACTCAAATGTGCCGTGAACGTCTATAGTGTACACATTGTATTTTATTTTACTTTTTTTTAATACTTGTCTTGTTATGTTGGTTTCTCACACCATGGGTCTGTACATATAGCAGAATAGACAATAAAGTTGACTTTGACTTTTGACTTTATAGGAATGAGTACACCAGTAGGTGTCCCTATAATATACTTCATAGTGGTGATACCTTTGGAATCCATGATATTATCCTGAGTATTTCTGTGTTGATATTGTCATTTCAGTCTACATTTGTCATATTTTCCACAACACTCGGTTGAATTGAAATATCAGGGTAATATCATGCATTGCAAACACATTATCACTACAAAGTATATTATAGGGACACCTACTGGTGTACTAAATCCTATACAGCAGTGACGCACTGAAATTAAAATGTTTTTCTTCAAAAGTAAAACTGAAAATGCCCAAATATATCTGTCATCATCGACCAATGACGATCCACTAAGCTTGTGTTAAATGTGTTATGTTCAGTTCACATAAGATGGCCATGAAAAATGACCACACTGAACATTCTACAGGAAGAAATACAAAGCCGTACAAATGAACATGACTTACAAATGAAGCTTTTAAATAAATAAAAAAATGAAGCTTTTTGTATTCATATAAACAAAACAAAAATGTCCTTGGATAACTTTAACATGAAAATAAATATCATGTTATAACAGCTTATTACAGAATCATTCTTTTTTTTCTTCTCTCTGCTATTTGAGCCATCATGGTCTGCTGAGATGTGCAGATAGACTGAGATGAGATTCTGAATACAGGCTCAGCGTCATCTGCACTTTGTACTGTTGCATAAACTATAATACATTTACTGGCTTTGTGTTTTGTTTTGTGAATTTAAAGAATTGTATAATAAATTCTTAATTGGAAAACAAGGATTTTTGTGTGCACGAGAGTCAAGGGAGCAATACTGGCCATGCTCTCTGGGTGGGAGGGATGGCATTACTCTCTCCCCTGCCAGTCACAGTGCCACTAGCCAATCATGGGCATCTGTGAAACTTTAAAAGCAAAAGTCCGGCTACTTGGTGATTTGGGTGGAAAATCAGGGGAGAGAAAGAGTGGGAAGTCCAGTACAATCAGTAAGAGGAAATGGATTCAGAACAGATGGACGGAAGACAATTACGTCTACACGTTCTCTTTCCCGTACACATTTCACTTTTCTTTTTTTCCACTTTTCTATTTTTGCTAGTTAGAGTTAATAGGCTAGCTTACTCCCACTAGCTGAGATGAGATGAGATGCAGGTTTCCTCTGGAAAAGCCCCTACGTTCCTCCTGCGGTCCACAGCAGCACACACTGAGTTTACAGAAGACCAACCCTTTCCCTTCAACCAGACTTTATATTTTAACTAGCCAAAGTTGACTAGATCATTCCGTAGGTGATTTTATGATACTACAGATAGAGCAGAGTTACTGCAGCATCGGAAATGTACGGAAATGCTGTTGGTGCAGTCACAGTGATGGAGCCAATCAGCTGATGGGAGCTAAACGACTACAGCTAAAACTTTTTCAAAGTAAGAGGCTTTCCGCAATAATATTTTTGCCCTTATAATTGATAAAACATATGACAAAATGATAAAACTGCCAGATGCCATTTTGCATTTGGTTTCATCTTTATGTAATCTGTCTTGCACATGTTGTGTTGCAGATTACCTTTCAGCCACATAAAAGGAATAATCCAGCAACTGTATTTAGTGGTATTAATATGCAATATTTGACTTCAGCATTAATAAAATGCTTCTGGAGCATTTTAACTCCCCAACCCTCCTACTATTTGAGCAGTTAAAGAAGCTATGCCAGTATACCTTCTGACCAGCTGTCACCACTTAAACAACCAGAGCCCACTGAAAACTGAGGCTCGCTACAAACATACCCAATAAAACCAATGCCAGACCCTCTTTTAGTACAACAGAAACGGAGAGTGCCCTCTTACCGTTACTTGGCATTTAAAAGGCCGCTCTGTAGAGTGGACGTGTTTAACATGACAGCTGAGATGATCTGGCCTGTGGAAGGGAAAAGAGAAAAGAACAACATGTACGTAAAAACAAAGCCTTACACCAGCTCTGAGGGACTACCACTATAAAAATGAAGAAATAACAATGTAATGCAAGTTAAAAATATAAAAGCAAAATGCTTTGTGGTGACTATAAAAGAGAGTCACTATATAAAACATGGTTGCAAAAGCGAATAGCAACACATGACAGAGAAGCATTATTCTTGGCTAAAGGGCATTCTCACAAGGCACCAAAAATAAAGCTAATCAATTCCGTTATGACTCCTAGAAACCTTTAGGGGAAACAAAGCCACTGCACAAACGTGCCAGCATTATTCTCTAAATATATAGCAGGCTTGTGCAGTATAACAATATGTAGTCCCTGTACGCGCTTACATATTTGCTATGAAACCTTTTCTCTTTTTAAATTGCAAGAATAAGTAACAGAATAGAATAAACAATAAATTAATTTTAATTTAGTTCTACCTCAGTTAGTTTGAACTGAATCATCAGCATGTTAAAATGATGTGCCGAGCAGGTGCCACAACAGAAACAGAAACCTGTGTGATGAAACTCAGTAGTCTTTTTTTTTAATTTTTTTTTTTTTATGTCCACTGAGTGTTTTTCAGGAGGTCAAGGGTGTTTGCTTTCTAGACAATTTTTAAGAAGTCTGCTCTATTTGTCCCACATATATTACAATACAGCGAAATTCTTTTTCCTTCACATATCCCAGCTTGTTAGGAAGTTGGCGTCAGAGCGCAGGGTCAGCCATGATACAGCGCCCCGGAGCAGAGTGGCAGCTTGGCTTTGCTGGGGCTTGAGCCCCTGACCTCCTGGTCAGTAACCCAGAGCCTTTAACCACTGATCCACCACTGCCCAATCGTTAATTAAACCATTAATCGGGAATTTTCTAAAAGGTAAGTTGCAGGCACAGAAAGACTGTCCATATATTTGCTCTTTCCCAGCTCCCAGTATGTCTGAACCATCAGGAACTGACAATACCTGGTTCAGGGTATGCTGTGTGCTGGGAATACACAAAACTGGACCAACTTGGTGGTGTGGGTCCGAGGACCTGTTTGGAAACAAAAGACTAATCCAAATCTCAGGACCCACCTGGAGAAGCCTTTGCCACAGACGGAGCAGATGTAGGGCTTGTGCACACCACCGTCGTGCGAGCGCACGTGGTAGGTCATGCGGTCCTTCCTCTTGAAGCGCTGGTGGCAGATGGGACACTCGAAAGGCTTCTCGTCCGAGTGTGACAGCTTGTGCCGGTTCAGGTGGTAGACGTCGCGGAAGGCTTTACCACACATCTCACAGCCATGGTTCTTCTTCACTGGCTTTGGGGGCTTTTTGGGTATGCTGGGCTGCTGCTGGGGCAGAGAGGCCATTGCGCCCACTGCCACCGTGGCTGAATTGGTGCCTGTCGTCAGGATACCTGCAGCAGAGACATAGGTGGGGTTGCCGTTGCTATCCCGCTGTTGCACAGTGGAGATCATGGGCACCATGGTGGGCGCTGCTGGTGTCTTCTTGGGCCGGGACACCATTTTGATGCCCGTGTGGCAAGACTCGTGCCGCCGAAGATGGTAACTGTCTCGGAAGGACTTGCTGCAGTAGCCGCAGATGAAGGGCGTTTTTGATTTGGGCTCTTTCTTAATCACCACGGGACCTCCCCCACCACCCCCTCCACCGCCCCCTCCTCCTCCACCTGTCCCACCGGCCATGCTGTCCTTGAGGAGCTCAGCCGCACTGACTGGAGGCTTCTGCTCCAGTGGGATGGGGAGCACAGGCTTTTGGTCTTGGGGTTCTGTTCCAGCATTGAGCAGAGGCAGCAGACTGTTCTGGCCAACCTGGTGCTGGTGGTGGAGTGTGTCATTTGTCTGCTCGATGGAAAGACAGAGAATATATAAAAATCTCTTCACAGAATATCTCTTATACACAAGTCCTTAGACCAGCCTGTGTTTCAGTCTTTAACATACAAATTCAGACTCATGTTTATGCCTAGTCACTTCCAACGATTTTGAATCATCATCTGTTTATTTCATAAACGGAATACTGAATATGTTGACTTTTAAAACTTCTGACTAACTGGTTAGCCTATATTAACCATATATACAACTATATTACCCCTAAATTACCTTTTTTTTTTGAAGAACCAGAATTTTCTCTCTCCTTTGTTAGACAACTTTCTCAAGTTTGACAAGAATCACACAGTGCTCAGTTTAAACAGTACATATTTCTAGTTGGCACATATTTTATAAAATCTAAATACTATATATTTAGAACTTGCGTACATTATTGGTATTTATTAGCATTATTATAATGATTACAACAAATACGAACTATCCTCCTGCACACTGAGCTCTGACCTGGCCAGCTGAATTCCTAGCAGTGTAGTTTGCTATAAAATAATGTTCTAGTAATGTTGTAGTAGACAAGCCAAGAGTAGAATGACGGTGGTAAATCTTTATCTGAAATAGAACATGACTCATTTCAAGAGCATCTGTGCAACACGGAAAAACAAGCAGCCACGACTGAGCCACAGACATATAGTCAAATATACGCAGACGTTTTAGCTTTCTAATGAGGAATTGGAGAAATGTCAAAATCATCCAGATAAAACTGCAAAAACAGTTTTAGAAACGGTTACGCCCCTGCATGAGGCAGATCAAGTCACCAGTGAGCACAGCAGGACACTCACAAGTTTGATGCGGACACCCTAGCGTCTCTGGCAGCTCAGCATAAAGAGACGCATAGCATGCTGCCATGATGACACCTAAATCTGTTACATGTAAAGTGATCTCTGACCATCACGAAAGCCATTCCACATGTGACTGGAGGCACAGCCTGTTCCGGCTCAGGGAGACGTGCCAAAACTATCAGGTGTGCGTGTTACAGACCCCACCATTAAGCCCCACTATGCAGAATGACAACAAAGTCAAGAAAATAAATCTATTACTTCGCATGATTAGTCTCACTGTCTGAAGAAGAAGGAATAGCAGACAGTGACTGTATGAGCGTGTTGGACATAAAATGCTTACCTAAAAAAAAAAAAGGACCTTCAAAACTTTATGTACTACAAACAAATCCAGGTAAAATCTAGTATTCGTTAAACAGGCTTAAATCATTAAACAGGACTGCTGTCTTAAGTAAAAGAAATCGGATGTGTTTTCCGCAGAATGATACCTAACGTAAACCGCAGATACAAAAATATGACGTTACATTTAAGCAAACTTTATTTTCAGACTGAAGTGAACAAAAAGACTACAGAGAGGTCAGCAGGCCCCGATACAGAATGGAAAGACTACACTATCATTACAGCTTGTCCATTCTGCAGCTGCCTGCACAGTCCCATTGGTCATGGCATCGATAGCAAGAGGGAGAAAGTGTGAGAAAGTGAGTGAGAAAGAAAGAAAGAAAGAAAATGGGGTGCAGTGGAAAATGGCATGCATGAATACAATTATGCTCTGTTTAAAAAAAAAAAAAAAANCTTTACCCACAACCTGCACCATGAGCAGCACTTACGCTTTACGATAAACTTCAGGTTAAACAATACTTCTGTGTTCAACAAAATCCCTCGCACACTAAGCATTTTGTAGACTGCACGTAATGATATGCATAGATTTCACTTTCTGGAGAGCCTAGTCCAGAAGGATTGGAGTATTTAAACACGAAAAAGTAAAAGCACGTCATATACCAGAACTCCTCCGTCGGACCACGAGGTAAACTACTAAAGAGCTGAAGCTAGAGCTGAATAAAGCGTAATAAAGATGTCTAGTGTAAAGTATAGTGTAAGACTATAGCAGTAAGCACTGCTGATTTTCAAGACTATTATTATAACCAGCTTTTTTTCTTTTTTTTTGGAAAACTTGGCTTGATCTGTGTAAGACTGTTTAAGTGTTTTATGCTCTGAAATTCAAACTCGATTTTACTGTGAAGGCTGAACTTTAGCATCAATAATAATGCAGAACAGTGCGGCACAGAAACAAATGTTGCTGGCTAAGCATTAGGTTAGTTTCTACACACATTAAGCTCTAGTTTCAACTTGTTTGTCGCTTCTCAATCTGGGACCCATTTTAAAAGCCAATAAAGTTGTATTGTGGATTTTTTTTATTTTATTAAATATGTATTCACTTGCTGATTTCTTTACATTCAGCCATTACACAGAAGAGAGACTGAATTTGTATTACTGCAAGAACTGAACTCAGACTAAGTTTTTTTGTCTGCTACAGACGGATTAAGCGATGCCTGTTGGGAGCTAGACAATGCCACGCTTATGAATAACCTCAGACGCCTCGCGAACAATGCCGGGTGACGCGCTACACCGCCGTCTCATTAGATGCTGAATCACAAGGAGGGAATCAAGCAGAACAATTCCTTTCAGCTTTTTCTCCAAGGGAAAATATCACTGATGCTTCAATGATACTCTTTTTTTCCTTCTATAATAAGGGTTTTCTATTACAATCAAAATGATACATTACCAGGCGTCGAGCAACATGTTTCTAAAAGTTAAAAGGGCTTTGTCACTAATGTAGTTAGTGATTAAGTGTTTCCTTGGTTCATATTAACCTCTCAGAACAAGTGAAAAGTTAATCTTAGGTTTACAGTGTCGGGAAGTTAGTTACACTGTTTTACTTCTAATGTCACTCTTCAGTGATCAAACATCGTGAGTGCTGGATTTCACACCGTTCTCTGGGTTCTTCAGTTAATTCCTTACATATTACTTAAATGCAAGGATAATATACATTTGAGTAATTTTCTATCTTACTTTTCTGCTACCGAAGAAATACGTTCAGAACCTCAGGAACAGGTCTATGCTAGGTTTTTTTTCTACCACTCTCACTGACTGGAGTTGTAAAGGGACAGAAAACACTTCAACATCTCATTAACACACTCGGCCTTCCTTTCTCAAGCAGAGCACAGGCTTTTTTTTTTTTTTTTTTGCCTGTGGGCAAAACGGCATAAAGTGCAGTGCCAAATCAATCTGAAGTCAAATTCTATCCTTTCCATGCAGCATTAAGCTTAATACAAAGATGAAACGATAAACATTTCCAAAGACTGTCCATCTGTATATGATCTAAACCCTTCTGCAGCAGGTATGTAGTAGGTATAGGGAATGAAGTGGGTATATTTCTTGCATGTATGAACTTGGCACAGTCTATTACAGGCACAAGCTGGGTTGTAAATTGTAGTGCCAGATCAGTGTATGGCTCATGTCCAAATTTTCAAGCAGCAATCACATTTTATGAACATGAATTCCCAGCTATGGACTAATGCACAGTTTTGTAGTGTGCAGTCAAGTGCATGAAGTGGGAACGCTGTGTTTTCCTGTATGATCAGGCTTTATATTTGTCGCATGTAGATATGAAGTGTAACGCATGCAGAATGCGGCAGCAGTGGCTTCACTACTCTGAACATAGCTGAGATTCCATCTGCAGCCCGCCGATGCTGCTTTTTCAAACTAAGAGTTTGAGAAGGAGCAAAGAGAAAACAGCCAGCTTCAGTCTTAAACCTGCTTATGATCCGTTCAGGTGTAAAGAGTGGAAAAGCCCACAGACTCTACGGCTCTGTACACACTTACAGAGGTGATTGCTGTGTCTCGCGCTCAATGCAGTGTAACACAGCACCACGAGCGTGGAGATGAAACGCATACACAAAATGCTAACGCTGCTAACGAAAAGTTCTCTGCTTCAGCATATCCACCCTACAGCACCGATAAGGTCACAGAAGCAACATGAAAAACTCATCTGATGTACGCTCCAGCGTGTTTTCTTCCCTTTTCTCTCGCCCTGGCCGCGCTCTGCGAGCACCATGCACCTATTAAATCAATGAGGGCATCATTTAAAAAGTGCCCGACATGCTGGCAAGCAAAAAGTAAGTAGCGCGCTAAGCTAACGCGAGGGAAAACAAGCACAACGCGGAGTAAAACCGAGGAAGGAAAAGCCACAAGGCTCCCCGCGAGTGGCTCATCTCCCCCACACTCCACAGCTGGAAGTCTGGAGCTGATGTAGCCACTTAGCTAAACTCGCTAGCTTGCTAATGTAAGCTGGCACGCTAGCTAACCCAGCTAGCTACCATTGTTTTGCTTGAATAGATTTAGCTAAAAATAATTAATGTTTTTCTAGACGTAGCATATCGGCGGCACAAACAGGCTTCGAGGTTGCGAGCGTTTTCGAGCCGCTCGGATTTGTTAAACATGTTTCTCTTACCTGAAATAAAAATGAGCTCCAGCTCGGCTCCATTGCAACACTTAGCTAAAAATCTGCAGGAAACCTACAAGAAATCTACAACAAAGCAGCTAAACATGGCAGCTGCTCCAACTTCCTGTAACCCTGCGGGCCAAACCATCGCCTGAGAAAAGCGCCGCTGCTGTTGGGATTGTCCACTCAACACAACACACACACACAACACACACAACACATTCAACAACACATTCACACAAACAGCACAACAAAACACACACAAACAACACACTCACACAAACAACACAACACGCACACACAAACAACACAACAAAACA
The DNA here is from genome assembly GCA_037577455.1 of Pangasius macronema. Classification (NCBI taxonomy): domain Eukaryota; kingdom Metazoa; phylum Chordata; class Actinopteri; order Siluriformes; family Pangasiidae; genus Pangasius; species Pangasius macronema. Next base: position 11,894,424 of record CM074958.1, read on the forward strand.
CACTCACACAAACAACACAACAAAACACACTCACATAAACAACACAACATGACACACCCACACAAACTACACAACAAAACACACTCATACAAGCAACACACTCACATAAACAACACAATACAACACACTCACACAAACAACATGCTCACATAAACAACACAACAAAACACATATTCATACAAACAGCACAACAAAACACTCACAAAACACAACAAAACACATTTACTTTATTTAACCTGGAACAGACAGATCAACATTGATTTCTGGAAAAACAAGTGTTTATTAAAATAAACAGAAATTTTTATTATTATTATTATTATTATTATTATTATTATTATTATTATTATTATTATTTAATTGCAAGTACTTCCTCTGTTTTGCTGTTAATAGTTTCATTACATTTTGATTGTTAAAATGTGTTTATTATATGTGCATTGTATTAAACCTTTTATCATTCCATTTGTATTACTTGTTTGTAAAGCACTTTGAGCAGCCACGTGTATAAACAGTGCCCTATAAATAACATTTTATTTATATTCAAATTACTTGCTTCTTCACACCTATTTATCCATCATGCACACACCTGTACAGTCAGCTGCAGGATTACTGGCAACCAACATACCAGCCACTGTATAAACATTATACACAACAGAAAAACATTACACACAACAGAAAAAACATCACTTATTACACAACTGAAGAAACTACTCATCTTTCTCTAACAAAAGTCATTCTCACAAGAACCTCTTTTTTCAGTGCTAGTATTTTCCACTAAAAATGTGACAACTTCAAAATATTAAAATGAAATTCTATCAATTTGGCATTTCATTCATCTTCAATAACTGCTTCAGTAACACTGGGTGCAAAGTGACAGAATTCACCCCAGATGGGACGCCAGTCCATCGCAGAGCACCATGCGCGCGCACACACACACACATTCAGTTACAAATTACTGGCAATGTAGCATAGCCAGTCCGTGTACCTGCATGTTTTTGGGTGGGGAGAGGAAACCGGAGAACCCAGGGAAAACCCACGTGAACACAGCAAGAACATGCAAAAATCCACACAGACAGTAACCTGAACTCAGGATGAATATGAACTAAACGCAAGCAACTTGTCAACTTTAATAAAACTATATAATATATATATATATATATATCCTGAAGCCCCGTGGTTGCAATTGGCCAAATACTGTATAATCTTGCACACATGTTACTTTGTCATCAGTCCCTATGGGGAAAACCAGTAGAGACAGATTGCTGACCTGCACAAGTCATGTAAGGGATATAAAATTAAATAAGCAATAAAAAGGTTTATTTTATTAAATACAGTCAGGGCCTTAATAATAATAATAATGTTACTACTACTACTACTACTAATAATAATAATAACAATAACAATAATAATAATAAAGTCTGTAACCGATCTAAATTTGCGAGGAAGAGGACATATGAGTACACCCGGATATTTTAACCGAAAACTTGGTTTAAGGGTAATACTATGACTGATCTTTTAACAAGATAATGACTCAAGATAAAGATCAAAGGCAAATCTTTTGGTGAAGGGAGGCCTCACCAAAAAAAAAAATATAATAATTGTAGGATTTTGACACAAAAATTTTGAAAAATAAATTCTCTACTTAAAAATATTTTTGTTTGAAAAAATATCCACATATCTTTTTAAATGACTCATTGCATGTGTATGTGGTGGATTTTTTTTGCACACTTTCTTACAGGGTGATGTTAATTCTGTAAATCTGTAAATGCCTCTTCTTTGCGACAGGCTTATTATTCTACTGATGGTTTTCTGATATTACATATTGTATATATATATACCTAGCAAATTTGGCAATACATAGACATAAAATATCCTTATATCCATACAATGTCAATAAAACTCTTCTCTTCTGTTCCATTCTGAATAGGCCAGAGTCTAACAAAATAATATCATGGTCTCAGTAAGCACAAATTAATTTAGCTTAATTTCACGTTATACAGTCAGGTCCGGAAGTATTTGGACAATGACAGAGTTTTTGTGATTTTGCCTTTATATATCACCACAATGGATTTGAAATAAAGCAGTCAAGATGTGATGAAAGTGTAGACTTTCAGCTTTATTTTAAGAGATTCCACAAAAATATGCATTTACCATTTAGGCATTACAGTCATTTTAAGCAAAGTACTTCCATTTTCAGGGGCTCAAAGGTGTTTGAACAGTTGACTGACAAGAAGTTAATTGACCAGGTGCGGTCCATTCCCTCATTACATCAATGAAGCAGATAAAAGGTCTGGAGTTGATATCGGGTATTGAGTTGGCATTTGGCAGCTGTTCGACTGGCAGCTGGACAACTAAAGCGGATGATCACAGAATCCTTTCCTTGGTGAAGAAAAACCCCTTCACAACATCAACAGAAGTCAAGAATACTCTGGAGA